>PVNU02001992.1:600000-925000 GCA_003013855.2 Liriodendron chinense | reverse complement strand
CTTAAGGAACTCAGAAGTTCTAAATTAAGTCTGTAGTTGTGTTTTCCATTCATCCTGGTTTGTGTGACATTATGAAAAGATTGGATGGCAAATAAACATTATGGTAGGCCTTGGAAAGGTGTCAACAGTAGGTGTCATTGCCCCCACTGCTTTATGTGATATGGTCTACTTAAAGTGCCTCATATACACTTAAAATGGATTGAGGGTGTAGATATAACACATACACCATGGTAGGGCTTATATAATTAGGTGACGTTAACACATTTTGTAAGAAACAGATTCTGAAGTAGGTTTCCGCACAACACCAAGCAGTGTGGTGCGCAAAGAGTTATATGCGCTCCAGTGTGGAGGTGATCATTTCCCTCTTTGAGGAATGATCACCGGCGCACTGGAGCGCATGTAACTCTTTGCACACCACACTACAGGGTGTTGTGTGGATGTATTTCAGAAATACAACGTATTTCACCTAATTATGTGGGATGTGGGCCCACCATATTATCTGTATTTTATCCAAGACGTTCATCCATTTTAAAAGATTATTTTAGTGCATGAGCTCAAAAAGAAGGCAAATCAAAGACTGGAGTGGACCACACCACTGAAAGCAGTGTTGAAAATGACCCCATCGTTGAAACCTACCTAGGGCCCACCATTAGATTTATTTGCCATCACCATTATATTTCTGTGTTCTGTTTTTAGTTCATGCCAGTAGGAATGACTTAATGAATGTTATGGATGGCATTTAAACATCACGATGAACACTAGGGAGCTTTCAACAGCTGCTCACATTTTTCATGCTATGCGGCCTACTTGAGTTTTGGATCTGCCTCATTTTTGGGTCTAATGGCTAACATGACCTGATCAAATGGATGGACTGGGTGGATTTCTCACAAACATCATAGTGGGCCCCACCCATCTTCCATCATAGGACGTTCCTTGGAAAGGCTTTGACAGGCAATTTGTGTTCGAGTAGGACAAGGAAGCTTATTGGTGGTATGCCACACACCATCTATGTAGGTGGTGTGTTGACGTTACTAAGTTTTGTGGGACCCACTATAATGTATGCGTTACATCCACACCATCCATCCATTTGAGGAGATCATTTTAGGGCATGAGTTGAAAAATGAGGTAGATCCAAAACTCATACCATATAAAGAGGTGGTGATTGAATGCCTATCATTGAACGCTTCTTAGGGCACTCAGAAGTTTTGAATCAAGTCTGTAGTTGTGTTTTCCATTCATCCAGGTTTGTGTGACATTATGAACAGATTGGATGGCAAATAAACATATATTATGGTAAGCCTTGGAAAGGTGTCAACAGTAGGTGTCATTGCCCCCACTGCTTTATGTGATATGGTCTACTTAAAGTTCCTCACATACACTTAAAATGGATCGAGGGTGCAGATATAATACATACACCATGGTAAGGCTTATATAATTAGATGACGTTAACACATTTTGTAAGAAAGAGATATTCTGAGTAGTTTCTTCTGTCGCAACCACCAAGCAGTGTGGTGCGCAAAAGATATATAATATCATTACTCAGCAACAACATGGGTAAGTATTCTTCAAAGGCATGTATGTGGGATTTGTCCCTTCATCTCCAAAGTATGCATGAGCCAAAAAACAATCAAGACTGACTGACCACACCACTGTAAGCAGTGTTAAAAATGACCCCATCGTTGAAACCTTCCTAGGGCCCACCATTATATTTATTTGCCATCACCATTATATTTCTTGTGTTGTTGTATTTTTAGTTCATGCCAGTAGGAATGACTTAATGAATGTTATGGATGGCATATAAACAACGCGATGAACACTAGGGAGGTTTCAACGGCTACTCACGTTTTCATGCTATGCGGCCTACTTGAGTTTTGGATCTGCCTCATTTTTGGGTCTAATGGCTAACATGATTTGGTCAAATGGATGGACTAGGTGGATTTCTCACAAACATCACAGTGGGCCCCACCCATCTTCCATCATAGGACGTTCCTTGGAAAGTCTTTGACAGGCAATTTGTGTTCGAGTAGGACAAGGAACCTTATTGGTGGTATGCCACACACCATCTATGTAGGTGGTGTGTTGACGTTACTAAGTTTTGTGGGACCCACTATAATGTATGCGTTACATCCACACCATCCATCCATTTGAGGAGATCATTTTAGGGCATGAGCTGAAAAATGAGGTAGATCCAAAACTCATACCATATAAAGAGGTGGTGATTGAATGCCTATCATTGAACGCTTCTTAGGGCACTCAGAAGTTCTGAATTAAGTCTGTAGTTGTGTTTTCCATTCATCCAGGTTTGTGTGACATTATGAACAGATTGGATGGCAAATAAACATTATGGTAAGCCTTGGAAAGGTGTCAACAGTAGGTGTCATTGCCCCCACTGCTTTATGTGATATGGTCCACTTAAAGTGCCTCAAATACACTTAAAATGGATCGAGGGTGCAGATAAAACACATACACCATGGTAGGGCTTATATAATTAGGTGACGTTAACACATTTTGTAAGAAAGAGATGCTGAAGTAGGTTTCTGCGCAACACCAAGCAGTGTGGTGCGCAAAAAGTTATATGCACTCCAATGCGCAGGTGATCATTCTCTCTCTCTCTCTCTCTCTCTCTCTCTCTCTATCTATATATATATATATATATATATAGGGGCAGACATTGTGACCATTCAGCGCGTGGGGCCAAATGGCGGGCTTCAGCTGTGATGTATGTGCCTTACATCTATGTGGTCCTACCACTTTACTAGATCATTTTATGGCACAGGCGCAAAAACGCAGCGGATCTGAAGCTCATGAGGACCAGCGCCACAGGAAACACTAATTTGAATGCTCACCATTAAAAAAATATCTGGGGCCCATCTTAATGATGTGCTATATATCCATGCAATCCATCAGCTTTTCCAGACCATTTTAGAGTACGGGCCCTAAAATGAAACAGATCTAAATTTTAGTTGGGCCACATCACAGAAAACAGTGGTGGTTGAAAGCCCACCGTTGAAAACTCCTTAGGGCCCACTATATGTTATTTGCCATCGAACCTGTTGACCAGGTCACTGGGTGAAAAGGAAAACACGAGTATCATCTTGATCCAAAACATTTCGTGGGACCCACCATGATGATGTGTTGCACATCTAGGCTGTTCATCTGGACAGCCCAGCCCTCAACTATGCAGATACAGAGGGTGGACCGTAAATAGAAACAATGGGGATTAATTGCCTATCGTTGAAAACATCTGTGCCCACCCTGATGCATGGATTTTATTCACACCGTATGTGAGGCAGATTCAAGTCTCAAGTGGGCCCACCACCAGAAACAGTGGGGAATAAGGACGTGGATTGCGTCCGACCCCTGGTTGGACATTTAAGCGTCCGACCAGATCAGCGTGGGGTCCCACTGTAATGTATCTGTTTATCCAAGCTGTACATCTATTTTTTAAGACCACCCTAAGGCAGATCCACTGTTGTAGTGGACCAGAGATGACTCTTGCATTAAATGCAACTTGGTTTTTATGCGGTAAGCATTTAATGTGCATTAATGCAACCTAAACTCACTATTTGGTGTCGTCCACTACAGCGTTGGATCTGCCTCACTTTTGGGCCTATGTCATAAGATCTTAGAAAATGGATTAACGGCTTGGATGAACAGATACATTATGGTGGAACCCCACATAGATTCGGTCTGGCGCTTAAAGGTTCGACCATTGGTTGGACGCAATCCGCGTCCGGGATAATGATGTCGACTATGAAACCTCCCTCAGATCCGGATTGCGTCCGGCGTCTGACCAGATCAGTGTGGGATGCATATGTTTATCCAAGCCGTCCATCCCTTTTGTAAGATTATGTAAAGGCATGGCCCAAATCATAAGGTAGATCTAACATTGCAGTTGTTGTTGAATTATTCGTGCGCCACGCATGTGATGTGTGTGCGGGCATGCCAAAATCGATTTTTGCGGCTCGATTCAAACCGAACAACAATGACCCCAAGCGCTAGGGAAAGCGGATACTTCATGATCGACCGTATATGACCGAGATTTGTAAAGATCGGTCACCCAACTAGCCACTCGCTCAGTTGCTTAGTAAAAAGTAATTTGGCGATGTTTGGAAGGTGGGGTTCGTCTTCAGAAAGTGGGTTGTAACTTTACTTTCCGAGCGAAAGGATTTCTCTCGACGTTACTTTAAAGGATGTAAAGAAAAGAATTTATAATCGACCGTGTAGGCGATCTTTGCTGAAATTGTAAAATAGAACTTTATTGATCGTAAAACTTACTGTTATTGAATGTAATTTTAGAGATTATGTTACCGAAATTGAACAGTGCGATTAATGCTAAAGAAAATAAAAGAAAATGAGTACGCTAAGAAACGTATATAACAATAGACGAAGAACCTGAATAAGCTTGAAAATGGTAATGTAATATTGACTTGATAAATACCTGAGCGCTTACTCTACGAAATACAAAGTACTTGAAATGTAAAAATAGATCGATTACACTATGAAATGTAAAGGATTTGATAATTTAGAAAGATAGATTGATTTGGTTGGTGCTGGACCCTTTACTTTGTCGTTCTCCTACTGTTTTTATAACTTTGATCGCCCATCTAGATACTTCTACTACTAATCGTCTACTTCGACCACTCGCCCACTATTCCTCTTCTAGATTTCTCCTTTATGATAACCGCTCGCTGACCTGGCCACGTTCGCCCGCTCCACTTAGTATTGTGGCATTTCAGACCGATACTAACTATATCACTAAGAACTTTGTTGTGTTCATATACACCGTATGGCTATTTACTTACAGGTCTTTTTTCGATTGGCTCTTTACCCATATCGACAGAATTAGGTTATAACATTCCCCCCCCCCCCCCCCCCCCCCCCCCCGACGTCAATTTCTCTTTTGAAAAAAGAGGAGATGGCCTGTGATGGACGACTGACGTTTCATTAAATGCTGCCATCTCTTCTTGCCACATGTCGGACGTAGATTTAAAATGTATCACCGACTTCAATTTTTGTCTAACGAATGCTTTTGTATGGGTTGAACCCCATTTTGTCAAGTGTCAAATCTTTACGTTTAAACGAATCGCCATCATGACCCAACATTAATACTCCCTCGACCGATGAAATTCAAATTTCATTCTCATTTTCCTTCTTTAACAATTCTCTGCAAATGGCTTCTTCTTCTTCTTCTTCGTTCGATCTTGCTAAAATGATCGACGCTCTGAATAATCTGACTGATCTCTATACGAATGAAGTAATGTTTACCACAGAGGCAGAAGGAAAGAAATGCTATCATCTAAGTCCTTCATTCCTCCCAGGAGTTAAAAACGATGATATTTCTTCTTTGTATCTATTACTTCCTATATGCCCTAGTGAAGAAATACTTCTATGGGAAGTTTCACTTCCCGAACCTCAGAATACTCTGAAACACCCCCGATCCTGGCTAACTCCCCTTCCAGATTGGAAAATATGGTTTGAGCGCATGGAGGGCCAATTTAAAGATACCTGGCAAGAGATGGGTGTTTACAAATGCATTAAATTGTCTACAATTCCTTTCAAAGCAAATCCGGCCCTTTTATCTGTAGCTTCTGTATTTTGGAGTAGATTACTAACTCTTTCTTCTTCAGATGTGGCCTGATGAGTCCTACGATCATGGATATCTGTGCTTTTACCCATCTATTACCTTTTGGTGACATAGTTTTTTCGAATTTTTCTATGGATGAAGAGAAAGGATTCGTACCTCATGGTAGCAAAGCATATTCTCTTTTTTTGACCAATTTCAGGGAAGAAGAAGGCCCAGTGGAATATGAAGAAATCACAGCCTTTTTCCTGTTCTGGATCTGCCAACATCTTTTGTCACGCCTTGAAATTCGAGACTCGAGTACAACAACTTAAGGCCCGAGTTTCAGAGTGCGAATTTAATCCAAATATAACCTTTAGAGAAATTCCATTCCACATACCACAATCATACCAAACCAAAGTACTTTATTAACCATAAATTAAACTCAAATGGAAATTAAATCCAACAACTACATCTACTCTGCAAAATATTCAAATCTACTGAAGTCTGTTTTCAATCATCTTCCAAAAGAAATAAATTCAACACCTAAGCTAGGATAAGTCTTCTAATAAAAGTAGTCGTCCAGATATTCTGCTTCAGCCGCTGCTCCTTCATCCTGATATCCTGCAGGAACTGTGGTGATTTTGGTGAGCTAAAGCCCAGTGAGATCATGTCCATCATAGGAAATATTCCAATTAATAAGATATTAGATGTGAAAATACCAACAGCTAGAATCATACGAATATACAAGGCTATGGTGATGATTAACACACTTTATGTCTTATTATGAATGAAACATGATTATCATGATGTCATGTATGTCATGAAACGTGTGAGAGCAACAAACGTCTAGGAACTCGTTGCCACTGAACAATAGGAACCTGTCGCAAATCAACCATGCTCACCTAACCGGCACAACGAGGTGGCAAATCAACCATGCACGCCAGTGGGCAAATCAACCATGCACCACTGATCCATGGATATAACCTTTAGAGAAATTCCATTCCACATACCACAATCATACCAAACCAAAGTACTTTATTAACCATAAATTAAATCTCAAATGGAAATTAAATTCAACAACTACATCTACTCTGCAAAATATTCAAATCTACTGAAGTCTGTTTTCAATCATTTTCCAAAAGAAATAAATTCAACACCTAAGCTAGGATAAGTCTTCTAATAAAAGTAGTCGTCCAGATATTCTGCTTCAGCCGCTGCTCCTTCATCCTGATATCCTGCAGGAACTGTGGTGATTTTGGTGAGCTAAAGCCCAGTGAGGTCATGTCCATCACAGGAAATATTCCAATTAATAAGATGTTAGATGTGAAATACCAACAGCTAGAATCATACGAATATACAAGGCTATGGTGATGATTAACACACTTTATGTCTTATTATGAATGAAACATGATTATCATGATGTCATGTATTTCATGAAACGTGTGAGAGCAACAAACGTCTAGGAACTCGTTGCCACTGAACATTAGGAACCTGTCGCAAATCAACCATACTCAACTAACCGGTACAACGAGGCGGCAAATCAACCATGCACGCCAGTGGGCAAATCAACCATGCACCACTGATCCAACCGAGCAAATCAACCATGCACGCCAGTGGGCCAATCAACCATGCACCACTGATCCAACCGAGCAAATCAACCATGCTCAATAAGTGAAACGACCAGAACTCGCTGCCACTGAACATTAGGAACCTGTCGCAAATCAACCATGCTCACCTAACCGGTACAGCAAGGCGGCAAATCAACCATGCATGCCAGGAGTCAAATCAACCATGCTCCTGTTCTGTCATTGTGTATACAAGATGTATATGAATGTCATGAATTATGGAAACATATCTCCAAGCATACAATGCATCTTAACTTCAATTCCAATCACACCATGCATGTATCATCTTTATTTACGTAGTTCTTTGTCTAAACATTTAGTTGGCAGTAGATTAAAGAAGCCGAGAATAATTTGAAAATTTTTTAGAATATGTAAGGTAGCCAATGACAAGTTGTCTAACATCTAGATATGTACAACTAGATAGGATAATTTGAAAAAACATCACGAATGAACAAAACAGAGGTTGAAGTGGGTCCCATACCAAAAACTCTCTTACAATTGACAGAGAAGAATAAATACCATATTAAGACTTGATTAAGGAAGCGGATTGGAAAACAGATTCCTTACCTAAAAACCCAATTGTTAAACAATAAAAGAAAGAACTAAGACTTAGAATATAGCAACAGGAGAAGCAAGGAAAATTAACCAGAAAGATCATGAGATGAATCACTCACCTGTAATGAACTATAGGCTCTATACCAGCCCAAACCTGAATACGAGTTGGCTTAGCGAGTCGCTCAGTGAGTCGACTCAGTTTGGGAGTCTGGAAAAGAAGTTTCTTCTTCTCTCTTCTTCTATCTTTCTTTCTCTTTCTTCTTTTCTTCTTCTTTTCTTTCTCTTTCTTCTTCTCTTCTTCTTTTCTTGCTGCCCCAGCAAGAACAGCACAGTCGCAACAACAACAAGTGCGCTGCCCTTCACTCTCTCTCTACCGTCACACTCCAACGGCTACCCTCTCTCTCTCTCTCTCTAACGGCTTCTCTCTCTCTCTCTCTTGCGAAGGACTTACCCTCTCCCTGCAAGGGAGAGAGGTTTTTATAACACCAGGATGACCGACTCAGCGTCGGATCTGGTTCTCACTCGGTGCACACAAGATCTCCCGCACTGACTTACTTCCCTCACTGCGAACTGATACATGATCTGATCCAACCCTAATTTCAGACATTTACTAACTAGCGGGTGGTCCATCGAATGGACGGTTTGGATCAAACAATGGAACCCAAACAAGTGCACGAACACCGGTCGAATGTTGACAGCGATCGGACGCTGTTTCGTCCGGTAATGGCAATACGCGGTTGCTTGCACTCCACGAAATCCGAACAACTACACTCGATTACCGTCGGTATTGTAGGAGGATTCTTGTCCAAGAATCCCAGATCAAACGGGATCAAACGGACCTACCTATTTCAAAATCACCTCCCGCGCAAGCCTCATTACGCAGACGTGTACGGTTGCTTAATCACGTTTCCGACGGTAGCGATTACCCACGTACGGTCGGAATTCCCTTCCGCATCAAATGGACGGTCCGGATCGGACCATGGGGCCCACCTCGATGATTGCATGGGGGTCCAATGGTGAGAACGTGCGGACTGCTGTAATAGCGTCCGCTGTTTCAGCGGTTGTAAAATCGGGAGGAAGAAGTTCTTTTAAAAGGACTGTTTACGTGCGGCGCATGTACACTCAAACTCAGTGTTCCACTTTCATGTGGGACCTACTAGCAATAGCCAAACGACATCACCTCCGATCAAATGGTGGGTGACACAAATTTAGTTGCCCATGAGAGAAATGAGACAGATCTAAGTTCAGGTGGCCCACTTATGGCCCAATTTATGATTTGGGTACTTGTAGGACAATCTGAGAGTTGAAATTTGACATGTATGGTTGGATCGTGTCCTAGAACTAGTATATAAAGTTTTGTACAAAACTGATCTCCAGAAACCATGATCTTAGAAATATTCGGTAACTTAAGTTTAATCAATAACATGTATTTCTTGTTTATTGTAAATTAGGTGAAACCTGACACTTCTACATTGTTCTAGTGTTCATGTTGCAGCCTTTCTAATAGAGAGATCATACTATAATCCTTATGAATCATCTAATATTAGTTTATTTAATATTTAAGTTATTTAATTACTCAGCTACTACATTACAATACTAACTAAATTATTCTAAAAATGTAAAGTTGATAAATTCATTATAGTAAGGATCCGAGATGTTACATATTTTATGTGTGAATGCTCTCAACATTACACACGAGTACATTTCGCTGGCCGAAGCACTCACCTAAGGCCGAAAATTAACTCTTGCTCCATTTGTTTTGGGGCATTTATATTGAAGCATGTACGACGTAACCACCAAATGTTTTTATCATAGCGGAGGCCCTCTCTAGCTAGTTCAGATGTGACTCGTTGAATATTTCAATTCCACTTTAGTCGATGGCTTTCCTCATAATGAAGTTTATACATCCTACGGTCATCGCAACTTAAAGTATGAAGCGAAAGCACACGACTTCTCTGTGTATTTGGGCAATCTATTCCTTACTCTCAATACAGATCAAATTTCTCACTCCTTCACACCATTTTGCAAATGGGATTTTAGTCCACCATGGCTTACAGGTGTAGCCGATGCGGACGACCAGGCCACTATATCTTTGATAACTAAAGCTTGGAAGAGTTTTTTAATAGCCAGAGATCTTCCTTATGGTGGTATCATTGATTTAGGTACCAATGTGAAAGCTAGAGTTGAGCAATACTATCCGAAGCTATTCGCTGGGTAGTTTGGCCTTATTTAGGGCATTCCATGTCCTGGTACTCAGAAAACTCTCAATCAGCCCCCTTATATTCGTGAAATTTTTTATGACATTAAGAATTATCTTGGTCTCAATACTTTTTCTGAGGATGCGAAAGCCAACATCGAACTTGAAGGATTCGTCGACCGACCGAGTGTTCTAGAGGCCTTCGTCGAATGGTGAAATGGATGTTACCAAAGACTCCTTCAATCACCAAGAGTCACAATAGCCAAATTTGCCTCATTGGTGGAACCACCAATATAAAACCTGTCACAAAGAAGGGTCTGGAGAAAAAAGCAAAACCAATGAAGGATACTGTAATCGGCCAGCGTTCGATCAGAAAGAGATCGGTCGCTGCTCCTGCTCTAGCTCAAGTTCCTAAGCCCAAAAGGAGAAGAACACCCAAGAAAATTCCTTAGCCGAGTCATACTTCATCCTCTTCTGAGAAAACACGTCCATCTGAGCCCGACTCCGAACCATTAGCCGTGATGCCTCTTCAGGCGATACCATTAAATCTCCTTCTAAAACCAGTTTCTCAGTCCCCACTGTGACCAAAGTCAGCCAATTAGGTTCTTTACCTTCTCCTCTTCCTAAACCACCCATTCCTCTTTTGTATCGGCCCGAAATTATCGTTCCTTCTTCTCAGACCAAAAAACAAACTTCATCAACTTGGCCAGGTAAAAATCTCGCCAAAGAAATAAAGGCTTGGGAGACATACTTCAATACCATCTATCACCCTAGACATACTCCCCGACACTATGCTTGGGAGATAGAAAAAGGGATTGAGAGGCACAGAGAAATTCACGAAAGTCGTTGTCAAAATAGATAGTTGGCAGATAGAGAAGATCTGAACGATTCGCATTTACCCTTTGATGAGTGATACGATAAGCCTTATCGGCCGAATCCGCCACCATTTCCATCTTCTACTCGGCCACTTGCAAAAATCATCACCAATCCTCGGTCGATAGATGACCGATTTGTGACAACGGCTGTTCGCTCTGACTTAGGTAGTCTATTTTCTTCCTCTTTTTATCTCTTTTATTGTATTCATAATCTAATCTTTCATCCTCTTCTTTTCATGTAGTACTTCGAGAGGCAACGTATGCCAATGTTCCCACACATCATCCTCCCGAAGTTCAGGCCGAGAGCCGATTGACTGCAGAAGGTACAGAGACCACAGATCAGATTTCATCGGTCGAGAGAGAAACGACTCGTCTGACAGTATCACACATTTAGAAAGAATCAACAGATGCATCAGGACCAACGAATCAGAGAGACCATCCACTCGTCACGGCCGATGATGCCCAGGTTCCAGATGTCATCACTAGTTTTGCAAGTGGGACCGATCATGATGAAGCAGCTCTTTTCACGATGATACCCTTGGATGTCAACGATAGCGATGATGACCTTTATAGAATGACCTTCGTGAAAGATCTCCCTCCAGTAACAAACGTCCATACAAAATTTTCTTCCGCAATTCTTGTGACTATCCTTTCTTCTCCTTGCCTCAAAGAAAACTCAAAGGCGGTTGAGATTAACTGGAGGATCAGACGGTTCTCCTTAAAGAATAGTCATTGTTGAAGAACCTCGGAAAATTGAAGAATAGACCGACTCAGGTCTTCCAGCTCCAGCCCTTGATAGTCCCTTACCTTCAACAGAAACATCTCCTCTTCCATCTTCAAGGCCAGACGATAGTTCGATTATGTCAGTCAGAGATATCGATACACAAATTCTGCCTTCAGTTCAACGACCGGCTGCTGATCATCCCGCAAATATTCCAACGACTGATTTATCTCCTGGCCAGCTTATACCCCCAATTGATTCAACGGACAATGTTGGAGAACAAACCGAGTCTCTTAAAACTTCAACTCATCCTCTTAGTGCTGCTACTTTACCGTCTGATCCCTTGTTTTCTATTCCTGAAGTCAATCCAGTCGTCGCTCTTACTTTAGAGATGGAATTTTCGCCGATTGACGAAATCTTAAACTCTTTAAAGAAGGCTTTGGACGACGCGATTGTTATTCCAGGATCTCCAGTTCTTTCGATGGAGGTTCAACAACTCAAAGAAGATATTGAGGTATTGATACGCACGAGTTTTTTGGCCGAACCTTCTGATGAATTGATCAAATAAATGATCAGTCTTATCGACTGAAACTAGATATATTCGTGATCCGACAGTAATCTTGCTTTACATTTGTCGATACTTAAAGGATTTTTAGATCATCTTCAAGAAGCTCA
Organism: Liriodendron chinense; assembly: GCA_003013855.2. Classification (NCBI taxonomy): domain Eukaryota; kingdom Viridiplantae; phylum Streptophyta; class Magnoliopsida; order Magnoliales; family Magnoliaceae; genus Liriodendron; species Liriodendron chinense. The sequence goes on along the minus strand of PVNU02001992.1, from coordinate 912,786 downwards.
TGAGCTTAGTTCCAGCATACAACAACTGGAGACTGCTCAGACGAATGCTCAATCACAAATGCTTGAAGCGAGACTACTTAGAGATCGACTTTCGGCCGAACGAAAAGAACTCGAAAGTCATGCCTTAGGAGTGAAGACCTTAGATGCTGAGATAAACGCCGTGGAGGTGCACTTAAAGAATCTTAAGAAGCAACGGGAAGAAAAAAGGAGCAAGTATAATGAGAAGAAAAGGAGCATAAACCTCCTGACCGAACCTGCATAGATTTAGGCTCGGTCGGTCGGTGAGACCAGACAGTTGGTCTTAAAACAAGGCTGAGTTCTTCAGCAAAAGAAGGAAAGGCAAGAGAAAGTCAAAGATGTACTTAGCCGATTTTCGTCTTTTAAATTCTAACTATAAATGAATCGGCCAAATATATATAAATGTATGTTTCCTTTTCTTAAATGATCTCTTCTTTCCATGATGAGCATTAATATGCATATTCCGGAATAGACGCCATTATCAAAGGGTCGGTCCATCTTTCTCAGGAGGTGGATAGACACTGGTGGTTAAATAACCAACCATGACTCATTAATACCCATGCATGTTCATCAATTGCCTATAAAAGAACAACCTTCTTCATGATCACATATCTTCACATCTTCTTCATGTGTCAATGGCCTCATCAAGCAACCCTTCTCTTTCTCAAGCTAAGGCTTACTTGAAAGATATCCTTTCCGAAGAACTATCCGATTTCGACAAATCATCTCTTCTGTTTGACACGGATTTCTTTATCCGTCAAGCCGCTATTATCCCTGAGAAGAAAGATGAGTTTGAAAGCATCTTACAACTTCTTAGGAAACTCCACGGCCTAGGAAGCAACTTCAATGGGGTCGAATTTGATGTTCAGCATGCCAGGGGCATTCTGAAAGAATATGTCTCCGTACGCGAGACTCTCCCCAATCTTGATGATTCACTTGAAGCAGCATGAGACAATCGTTTTCATTGGTTTTGTCAACACCATTATGACAAAACTCTTCTGAAGCTTTACCAAGTTAAAAAATTGGACTTAGAGGTCGACATCCGTGAAAACGAAGATATTTTTCACCCGCGGGATGGATCTTATGTAAAAGAGACTTTAACCTTCATCCAATCCCAGATAGCAATTTTTCAAACTCGCGTCCAACACAGCCAGATTCGCCGTAAAGAGGCAAAAACTTAAGTTCGTGATATAGGTAATCACTTTCAAGAAGTTTTTCAGTTTCTCAATCGGGCAATGGATAACGGTCATCTATGGACTGCTACGATGAGGGATGCTGAAGCAGTCAAAACTCCTTCCCAGCAAGAGTTTGATGCCATCGAACAAACTCATGCTTAGAAATATCAACCAAACATCCGAGCCTCTTTAGTTCTCTTCCCTTTCTTTTCTTTCTTTTTAAATGTAGTTGGTTGATGGGCTCAATTATCAATGAAATTTTCTTTTTTGCTTATTCATGCCTCCTTTTGGTCATACAAAACATCAATATGTATGTTATAATTGCGGTATAGGTTCTGATAGGAATATGATGTTTTGACCGAACTTTTCGTGACCTAGATCGGCCAAAATCACTATTGAAAGACTTGGCTGATTTAAAGAGAAATCGATCGAAGACACGTCATATAGATAATATTTAAAAAGAAATTTCACCTTTCAAGGACAATCAGCATGTGATGACGATACCTTGATCTTTTAAAACAATAAATGTACTGGAGAATTGTAACCGACGTACCAATTAATAAGGACGAACTGCCAAGATACCCGCATGTCTCTCTTTTTGAAATATGAAACATTGCAATAACTATAAGGCTACCTTTATAAAAGGAGGTTATGCTTCATCCATCTTCATACCACCTGAAGGAATTTCGTCATGACGGTCGAATTCTTCCGTGATTGTGCCTTCGATCTTTTGAATAATATTCTTTCCAAGGGTGTATCTTACTTTTGCGATTCCTCCATGCTCTCTGATGTGTATTCATTCATCTGAGATGCTTCGAAATACACAGAAGACGATCCAATTTTGAAGTCGACTCTGGATGCTATTACGAAATTGGAGGAATTCGGTAATTCTTTCTTCGTGGCAAACTCCATGTTTGAAAAACATGCTCATCTTCTAAAGGAAAATAACAAAATCCAAGTAAGATTAGTTCGATTGGGCACTGATCGTAACGAAACTTGGAATTGACATCTTTTCTGGACTCGGGAAAAAATTTTGATTGGGCGATTCTCAGTTCACTTCGAATGCAATGAAGAAAGCTAGAAAAGGACATAAAGGAAGTTAACCGCCTTTATCCTGGCCGTGATACTACTGATCCGGACGGCCTGAAAACCTTCATTCAATCTCAGATCATGTTATATCAAGATCAGATAGATAATAGTTCTATTCTGAAGACAGAGGTCGAAAATAGACTTTCAGAGGAAGATGATCTCATAAATCGATTATCTTCGAAAATAGCTAATAGAGAAAAATGGCAAGAAAAAATAGAAAAGGCCAAGGAAAGAAGAATCCAAGCTTTGGAGAAGTTCGAAAGGTTTAAATCTAATCTCTTTTAACAGATAGCTTGTCTTTTAGAAATTTGTAATAAAAAAAAGCTAAATCTTGATTCGGCCGATAAACCGTTTGTCATGCTAAAAAACTTTCCTTTTGACTTGAAAAGAACTTTCCTCTTTTGATCAAATTTTTTTCCCATATACCACTTCTCATAAAAAAGGGTAATGGATTTTTAAGAACTGAAAATTAATTGGAGCTTTTGCTATTCTTCCATTTTCATCTTTCAATCGATAAGCTCCTCCTTTTAAGACTTGCACTACAGTATATGACCCTTCCTAAGTGGGCGACCATTTACCCAGAGCTCTATCTCTATGGCCAAGAGGTAACACTGTCTTCCAAATTTTATTGCCCAGCCAGAAGACTTTTCCTTTTACTTTTTTGTTATATGCCTAGGTGACCTTAGCTTTATTGGTTAACAGAGAATCAAGGGCTTTCAATTGCACCTCATCTAATTCTTCAAGCTTAACAAGCATTGCTTCGGTGAACTTATCAGGGGTCAAACCAGCTTAATGAGCTAGCCTCAAAGATGAGACAATGATTTCCATGGGCAATACTGCATTGTGCCCATATGTTAGAGCAAAATAGCTTATTCCAGTACTTGTATAAGGTGAATTTTGGTAAGCCCACAATGCCTCCGATAGCTTTTCATTCCAATTTCTGGGATTTTCATCAATCGTCTTCCAAATGATATTTTTAATCACTTTATTACTAGCTTCGGCTTGCCCATTTTCTTGTGCATAATATAGGGTAGAATGGACGATCTTGAATTTATATCGTTCAGCCATGGCTTTAACTTCTTTCGAAGAGAAAGCCGCACCATGGTCTATTATAATAGTCTCTGGGATGCCGAACCTATGAATAATATGAGTTTCGATAAAATTAATAACTTCCCTATGGCCAACTCCTTTCATCAGCTTAGCCTCGACCCATTTTATGAAATAGTCGGTAGCTACGATGATATAGGTATCTAGTTACGAAGATGATGGCTGGATCATTCAGTCAATCGCCCATCCTCGGAATGGCCAAGGTTTGACCACAACATACATTTCGACAGCAGGTACATGATATACTAGGTCATCCTTTTGACATTTTTCACAACCTTTAGCATATCGATCACAATCGGTTGCGATTTTTGGCCAAAAATATCCATAGTATCTCAATGTTAATCTCATCTTCCGCCCAGCTTAGTGTGCCCCGCAAATTCCTTCATGGACTTCCCCAATGACCATCAAAGATTCTTTCTTTCCTAAACACTTGAGCAGTACTCCATCGACTCCTTTTTTATATAATTTATCATCAATCATTACATAATGTATGGCCGATCTCCTGATATTTTGTCCTACTTTCATACGTGGACATTGAAGGTAGCCTACAATGGGGGCTCGCCAGTCATCTTCCTCCAATTCGACTTGGAATAATTTCATGGTGACTTCTTGACTAAGAACTAAGGGCATCGGTCTATTTTGGACTTTAATTGTCCGACCGATTGATCCATACCAATTCCTTAAACCGTGACCATTTGGGCCAATTCATTAACATCGACATTATATTCTTTAGTGACATGCATGAGTTCCACTTCATCAAAGTTGTCGAGCATTTGTGTAGCTAAAGCATAGTAGGACAACAATGATGGACTGGTACATTTGAACCGTCCTGCGACTTAGTTGATTATCAACTGTGAATCACCAATAACCATGGTATTATGAACGTCGAATTCCATTAATAATTCTAAACCTATTATCATGGCTTCGTATTCGGCTTAATTATTGGTGCATTCAAATTCTAATTGGAAAGCAAAATCATGCATGTTACCATTTGTGGCGATCAAAATAATCCCAACTCTGGCAGTTTTATGAGTTTGAGAGCCTTCAAATATTAATTTCCAAGGAGTCAAATATACGTGGTATAAATTGAGTACCTGAGGGGAAAGTTGATCTTCCAAATCTGAAGGGTGACCGGCTAGAAAATTAGCAATCGGCTGCCCTTTTATCAATTTCTGATGTACATATCTCAATTCAAATTCAAATAAGGCCAATGTCCATTTGCTGATTCGGCCATTGAAAGTGGGCCGATTAAGCATATATTTTATTATATCAGTTGAACCGACTACAGAAACACTTTCGGCTAACAAGTATTGTCTTAATTTTGTGGTTGAGAAATATAAAGATAAGCACAGTTTCTCAATAGTCAAATATTACCTTTCTGTATCGAGCAGTGTTCAGCTTAAATAGTAAACTGCTTGCTCTATCCTATTGTCGTCTTCTTGAAGCAATAAAGCTTCGATTAACTCCATGGAGGCCGCTATATAAAGCTTTAGTGGCCGTCCATGAACAGTGGCATTAAGACTGGTGACTTTGTTAGATACTTCTTAATCTCTTCAAAAGCTTGCTGACATCCCTTCTCCCACCTGAATTCATCATCCTGCTTTATCTTAATTAAAGAAGAAAAAACATTAGTCTTCTCGACACAATTAAAAATGAATCGCCTCATAAAATTAATTTGCCCCAAAAAATGCTGCAATTCCTTTTTATTTTTTGGAGCCTGGGCATTAACGATGGCTCGAACTTTGTTTTTATCGACCTCGATTCCACATTGATATACAAGAAATTGGAGGAAATTTTCGGCTAATACCCAAAATGCACATTTGAGAGGATTCATTTTTAATTTATGATTCCTCATTCGTATAAATGATTTGCATAAATGTGCGAAATGATCTCCAAGGTCGACCGATTTTATGACCACATCATCAACATAAACTTCCATTAACTAGCCAATCATATCATGAAATATCGTATTCATAGCCCTTTGGTATGTCGCCCCAGCATTCTTCAACCCGAAAGGCATGACTACCCAACAAGACATGCCGAGAGGATCAGGACATCGAAATGATGTTTTTGGAACATCGTCTGTAGCAATGTATATCTGATTATATCCTGAATGATCATCCATAAAAGAGATAATCTGATGACCAGCAGCTCGGTAAATCAATTGGTCTACAATCGGCATTGGGTATTCATCTTTTGGAGTTGCTAAATTTAAGTTTCTAAAATCAATGCATATTCAAAGCTTACCATTCTTCTTGATTACCGGGGACTACATTTGATATCCATTCTGCATACTTAATAGGCTTAATGAACCCTGCTTTGAGTAATCGCTCAATTTCTTCCTTTATCTTACGAGTTACTTCGGCCGTCATTAGCCTTGGTGGTTGCTTATGTGGCTGAAATCCTTCCTTAGTCGGTAACCTCTGCTCTACTAAGCTTCGGTCCAGCCCCGGTAATTCGTGATAATCCCATGCAAAATAATCAGTGAATTCTTTGAGCAAACCAACCAATTCAGCCTGAACTTGTGGTGTTAAAAGTCCACTCACAAATGTTGGCCAAGGGTTTTGTTCGGTTCCCAAATTTACTTCAATCAATGGATCTTGCACTTGAGCTTGAGAATCATCTAGTTTATCAGGAGCATCTTCTAAATCATTCAAAGAAATTCCATCCTCTGCAACTACATCAATTGGCACGATAACTTCGGCTAAATTTACAAAACAACCATCTTTATAATATTGAAGGCTTTCTTCAAGCCTTTTCATTCTGGCCATGGCATTGGCCTGATGTATTTCCTTTATGATGGTGTAATTCATAAAATTTCTTTGATGATGCATTTTGATGTAGGCCGATATGGTACAATGTCCATCGGTCGACTATTGTCAAGGCAAAATACTAAAGCAATGTCTTGCACAATAGCTTCTAGGGTTTTCATTATCAACATTCCGGTCGGTCGTCCATACTTATTTCTTCCGGTGAATTGGATCATCCCAACTTCTTTCCCATAATAATATGTAACGCCCCGTATTTACCTTATAAATTAAGTAATTTATTTAATTGATTTTATTATGTTATTTGAATTTTAAACTTGATAAAATCATATCTAATCTTTCGTTGATAATTAGAGGGAGTTCCATTTGCAAAAGTTGCTTGGAATAATCCCTGGAATAGTTTAGAACCATTGGATTCCACGAAACTCACAGTTCTACATTAATTAAAAAATGCCACTAATTAAACCTCATGATTTAAGTAAACCAGTTTTCCTTGTCCTGTTTAACTCAAAACTTTAGGGAAAGCCTATCTGGACTAAAATAACCGTAAACGTAAAATTTCGGCCCTTAGATCACAATACAAAGGTCCCAATAAAAAAATGGCCAATAGACGGCCCACCTCTTCTCGGAAACGTCTCGAACTTCACGTTAGCGGTTGAAATTTTATTACAGATCCGTTGGCCAGAGTTGGTGGCTCCAATCCATTACGGTGGACCTCACCTAAATTGGCCGTGTGTGAAACACGGTTTCCGTACGTACTCACGTGAAAAAAGGACTTTTCCTCCTTTGGCAGATGCTGTAACAATGTCCGCCAGCTGCCAACCCATGCCCTCCAAATAGGCCATCAAAGTGGGCCCCTTTGATCAATCCTAACCATCCATCTTTATTTGGCCCCTTCCAAAGCTAATTATTCCAAGTATGGTTTCCATCTGTGACTTGCATGGCCCATTCCAAATCACCGTTCAAATCTAGATTTATCGAGATCGGGCCCACCGCTTTGTATGGATGCACGGGATCGATTCCAGGTCTTCATGTGGACCCCATTGGACCTTTGGGCGGTCTCCATGCGTCGTGGATCGCAAGATGAGAGATCCACTCAGTCTCGTTCTCGAATTAGGAAATCGAACTCCGTTTTACGTTGCACCTTCCCACCGCCTATGCATCGACCTTGGGGCTCTATATATAGCTCGCTTAGAAGTCCTCTACCCTCTATAGAAAACCCTAAGAGCGAGAGAAAGAGAGATCGTGGGAGGAGAGAGAGAGAACTCATGTTCTCTGTTACGTTGCTGCTATTGTCTTTCCTTTCAGAGAAGAAAAATGAAGTAGAAGAAGAAGAAAAGGAGGGACAAGAAGAAGAGAGGAAGGAAGGAAAGAGAAAGTGAAGAACGTTGAGTCGAAGCCGAGTCGACCTGCTGGAATTCCAAGTTGAGTCACTAAGAGAGGTAAGTCGTTTTAACCTATATTTATTCTCTTAAATCTAGCTTAAAACCCTAATCCTAGGTATAGATCTAATCCTAAGTGATCAAACTATGAAAACCGCACCTATGAACATCCTAGCTCTTGTAAATTTCATTACATATCATAGGTGTTGGATTTAAGAAAGAGTACACGGTCTTTATAACATCTCAACCCATCTAAACTAAAAGGTAAGGATTTCCCTAAGCCTAAATACAATAATATCGAATATTTTGTTGAAACTATGCTTAGATGATAAGGTTTTTGTTGTATGTTTACTTAAAGGTATGATTGATGGGAACCCTTCCATGGAAAATGTGGTGTATGAAAATCCTTGTTTTAATTACGCTGAAGTTTTGTTTCTACATGAACCATGAGCTATGTTTAGTGTCTAGGAGAGAAACTATGCTTATTTACATGTGAGTATGAGACTGTGTAAACCATGTTTAAGTTCACTGTTTATATGTCTATGATGAATATGGTGACTCGTGTGTGATGCAACATGAGATTTATACTTATGGATGTCACACCAAGGAGACCCTTTGCCCCATAAATGATGCATGTAACCGTATGTGTGGAGTGATTGGTCCATAAGAAGCTTGTTTGGAACATCTTGGCAAGACCGTGTATATAATGTTTGTAAATTGCCAAAAGACCTATAGTTAGAGATATATATGATGGATTCTTGAAAAGCTTGTGATATTGTGTGCCATGTGTGTTACCTTAACTAAGTTGTGTACGCCCTTTTCATGGTTGGCCCCCATTGAAGGGAAATGGCTATTCTATGTCATGATAGACCGTGGAATGGGGTGAAGAGTGACCCTTGGGGTGTAGACATCATTAAATTGGCTAGATTCTAAACCACTTAATTAATGGATAGAACTAATCATGCATGCATGGTGGAGAAAGTGTGCACAAGGCCATTTCTCCTGCCACCTAATGGAAGTGCGTATAAGGCCGTTTTACTAGATGGGTTAAAGTGAGTGGGAAGAGTGACTAAGGTCCGTCCTAGCAAGAACCTCTGGTTACTAGTGGCTAATGAGAAGAGCGACATACTCCCATCTCATTTGGTTAGGGTGCCTTAGCCGGGGCATGCATGTCATGCATAGCATTTAAATAAGATTTTTTTGTATGTTTTGTATGAGTTAATTTTCATGCTTGGATATCATTGTGTTAATCTTAGGAAATAACCCTTACTGAGTTGATCGCGAGCAACTCACGTCCTCCTGGGATGGTGTTTTTAAAAGACCACTTAGATATTGCAGGTGACGATCCGTTAGGCGAGCCTGAACCACAGGGCGAAGAATACGAAAGTTTGTGGCAGTAAATGGCGGACGACGAAGTTTATGTGGACTGAAGATGTTCTATTTATTTTCTTAAAGCAAATTTATTTTCCTTTGAACATGTAATAAGTCTCACATGAGAGACAATAAGCGGAGCATCAGTTGGACATGTTTTATTTTACGTTTGATTTGAAACTTAGATTAGTAGACCATGGAATAAGAGATTTAAATTTCCGTCTTTACGCTCAAATGCCACAATTACATGTGTTTACAGGTAGGTGTGTGAAACATAACCTTAACACACATGAGTTAACACCCGAAAAACTCGACTCGTCGCGTCATCCACGAGAGTCGAAATTTCGGGGTGTTACATAATATGCCTCACTGGCATTTATGTAGCTAAGAATGGCTTATTGTTAGCTAGGACTAGCTCGACCCTATCTTGATTTTAGAACACTATGAATTGATATAAAGAAGACGGAATGCATCCGAAGGAATGAATCCAATATCTTCCCAATAATGCATTATACTTGGACAAGTATCGACCACAAAGAAGGCAACTAGCGCCTTCTTGGTTTCGACTGTAAGATCAATGGGTAATACCCTGTGAGTGTTAGTAACACCTCTAATGAAATTACTAATAGTCACGTTAGAAGGTATAAGATCAGCTGATGATTTTCCTAATTGGGACATCTGTTAACGTATAATTTAGTAAAAGGATCCTCCAGACGCTCACCTTCCTTCGAGAAAACTCCCTTCTTAACCCAAAAGAGTAAAGGAGAAAACTAGGGGTGGCCGGCGTTCAGCCGTTGGCCCTCCGAAGCTTAAGTTAGATGAGATGTAATAATAAAGCAAAAGGTAGGATGTGGGCTTTGAGGTTGTGTACCTTTATCATCTGTGGGGCCATCTATTTATACAGATCCGGATGATCCAGTCTGCTATGCAAGCCGTTAAGATCACTGATGATTGTAGGGAATAAGATGCTTATCTTGTTAATCCTTGGATGATATAACCACTTTAGGTGTCGGGCTAGTTACGTTCCTTGCTGAGATGCTGAGAAACCTCCACTATGTGGGACTGTGACTAGAGATAAACCAAGGCTGGTCTATACAAGCTGCTGATATTATAAGATGTGAGGGATTCTTAAAGAACGACCAGCAACCAGGGCTGCTCAAATTCAAGAATATCCTTTGTTTTATAACCAGGGAGTAAGGCCACACAAATTACGGAGATCCCCTCATCTGATGACCAGCGACCAGGCCTACTCGCATATTCGGGAGTGTATACCGTACTTTTATGATATGCGAGCTTCGACCATATGGGCTTGCGGGTTGAACACTAAAGTAAAAAAGGCTCTCGCGGGTCTTGAATCTTTTATATCTTTGACCACCGATTTTATCTTATAACAGATGCCCCCTAAGTCCTTGACATTGAGAAGTCTAAGGAAAAGACTTGTTTACAAGCATACATAACCGCTTAATGCGTTTCTTGGAGGGGAAGCTGTACATGATTGGGCATTCATTTATGAGTGTCGGCTTTCCGCAACTTTTTGGCAGGGAGGAAATGAAGCGGCTCTTGCCACGTATCTCCAGAATTAATGATCATGCCCGTTTGATTGTCGCGCCAAATGAATAGTCGCCGCCTGTCACCAAATCCTGAAGAATGATTGCTTATAAATATACGATGTCTGCGAAGATTTCAAATTTTCATCAGAGGATTTCAAAAGTTCTTCTTCTCTCCTTGCTTCCATTTTCTCTCTGGTGTTCCTAACTTTCTCTGGTGTAACTTCCATTCCCCATTTACTTCAAGGTATTCTACTCTCTTTATTCTATCTCTTAGAAAACAATGGTGAGAGATTTTGATGAGGAGACTGTCTCTTTGGGGGATGCAACTCCGGACTCTTCTTCCTCCAACAACGCAAGAGTCCCCGTGGGGAGGTACTCTGCGTCCGGATATCCCTCAATAATGATGGAGGAACGGCTAACTGAGTTACGGGAAAAATACCGGGTTCCCAACTCTGTCATTTTTCAGTTGCCTGTAGAGGGAGAGACTTCGGATTCCCCTCCCCCCGGCTGCGTAGCCTTGTACGATTATTTTTTCATTCTTGGTGTGCGTCTCCCCCTTCACCCTTTCATTCGTGACGTACTCTGTACTTACAAAATAGCCCCTGGACAACTCATTGTTAACGGTTGGAGGGTGGTTCTGAGTGCTTTCGTTCTCTGGAAGCAAGCCAGTAATAGAGACCTAACCGCCGAAGAGTTGCTCAGAATGTTCCAGCTTAAGAAAGCTCCCTCCAGCGAGGGCTGGTATTATCTGTGCTACTGACACCGGGATAATTACGTTTTGGAGAAACCCACTTCAAATTATCTCAGATGGAGGAAACTATGGTTTTATGCCTCCGAAAATTGGGAGTCTAAGGCGGGATCCGCCCCCGGGGTCATAACGTGAGCCGCTTCTTTGGTGAAGGTGGGTGAAACTTCACTCTACTACGATTTCCGCCATGATTTTGGAACTTTTACTTACCCGACTTTGATCGTACTCGCAGGTATTCCGATCGGGGGAAAACTGAGCTTGAAGGGAGGAATCAATGACAATATTGTACAAATTTACAAGTTACCAGCTCGTGACAAGAATATCAAGGCCTGTCTTTCACTCTCTCGACTTGTCGCTTCTGGATTGATATCTCAAGAGGAGGCTACCATGGCAAATGTAGGAGAGAAGAGGGGATTGCTGCCTCGCCTAAGGGGCACCGGCTCAAAGAGACAGAAGAAGACGCTGGCCGATCCATCTCACCCGTCTAATCGGTCGGGTGAGCCTGCCCAAAGCTCACAACCGCGTGAGCCTCTCCCTGAGCCTATGACAGCTGCTCCGATGGCTCCTCCCGAGCCACCTGTCATTGACATTGTCGATAATTCCTTGAGAAATGATGGGGTGGAGCCAAGTTGTCCCCTGACTGAAGAACCTCGCGAGCCTGAAACTGCTCGCGAGTTGATTCCTGCTCGCGAGTAACCTGTTGCTCAAGATGCGAGCCCTGCTGGGCTAGTCGTAGCCCAACCTTCCAGAGTTGGGATGTTTATTGTTCCAAGCCACCTGCACCCAATCTGCAAATTCCTATTCGACAACATTTCCCCTCAGACTTTTGGGACTCTTCCCGAATCCAGTCCTAAGGACCTCTCTCTGGATGCTGGAGTGAGGATGGTCCAGGTAAAAGTACTCCGATTTTAACTTATTTCTTGCTATTTTTGTTGGTTTTCTAGCGATCATCTGATAATTTAGCCATCATCTGATAATCCTTCTTCTCCTTGAACAGGGACTGGACCTCATCATACGGATGAGGCGTGACATCCTCGCTACTCGCCGTATCATAGATGAGGCTGAGGGGAAGAGAGTTGCATTAGAGAAGGCGGTCCAAGGGAGGGACCAAGTCATTAAATCTCGCGAGACCTTAATTGCGAAGATGACTGAGGAGAGGAAATCCTCATGGAAAAGGTCCAAGTCCTGACCGACAGGTATTAGGCCTTGGACACGAACTTTGCAAGGCTCGCAGAGATGAAGAAGAAGATAGAAAGAGAGAGAGAGAGAGAGAGAGAGAGAGAGAGAGAGAGAGAGAGAGATCTTTCGCCAAGATAAGATCTCTCTGGAGGAGCAGCTTGCTGAGAGCAGGTCGTGATTAAGAGAGGTCAGCGACGCATTGGAGAAAGAACAGGCCACCCTTGCACAACTCTGAGATAACTCCATCTACTAGGAGGAGGAGAGAGTGGCCTACGTCAAGCTACTATCTGAGGAGGGGCCCCAGGCTGTTATGGAGTTTCACACTTCGCAGCTGTACGACGACGAGCGATATGAGTCGTACGACGTTGGTCGCTACTTCGCACTGAGAGTAGTGCAACGAATGTCTCCGTCATTTGATATGGGGGAATTCGAAAAGGTCGCGGCCATCGTAGCTGCAGAGGAGAGGGCAGCTACTGAGAATGAGGTGACTGAGACTACCCAAGCTGCAAGGGTCCTGGAAGCTGGCCCTGAGGTCGAAAGCAGCGCTCCTCCTCAAAGTGATGCATGAGGATGATCATCTCTTTCTTTTCTCTTTCTTTCATGTAAAATTTTATCGCTCCTATTGTAAAACGATCAAAACGATCTGGATGTTTTATTCAATAGAATGAATGTATTCTTTTTTATACTGTGGCTTCATATAAGTAGTAGATGGTTCGTATGTTGAATGCCTGAGTACTTAATTCATGAAATAATGAGTTAGGCTCAATCCGGGGGTCTTAGTGACCATGTCCACGTAGAGATAGACTGATCTATCGATTGAGGCTTTGACTCTGCCGAGAGTAGAAATTTGGCCAAGGGAATGTATATATTCCCTTCGGGGCTATTCGGGTCTAATTAATGGAGTAGCGACCAAAAGAAAATCCATCTTTATTTGAATGTCGTTCGGATTTACATCGAGTTAAGGAAAATATCGAAGTAGATGCTCTACGTGCCAAGGACGACGTAGGGGTGTCCCTCGCATATCTTCGAGATAATATGTACCTAGTCGCATGATCTTGATAACTCGGTAAGGGCCTTCCCAATTTGGATCCAACGAACGAGCAGGCGTTCCAAGATTTTGTTTGAGGACTAAATTGCTGAGTTGAAACGCTCTAGGTCGGACCTTTGTGTTACAGTAGCGAGCTATACGCTGTTGGTAAGCTGCTGCTCGAAGTCGAGATGCATCCCTTCTTTCTTCCAGGAGGTCGAGATGGAGCCTCAGACCTTCTTGATTGCTCGTGGAGTCGTACTGCTCGATTCGATACGAGGGTACTTCGACTTCGACAGGGACAACTGCATCGGTACCGAACGCCAGAGAAAAATGAGTTTTTCCAGTTGACGTGCGAGTTGTCATTCTGTAGGCCCATAAGACTTCAGGTGGAAGCTCCGGCCACATACATTTATATTCGTCGAGTTTAGTTTTTAGATGATGTTTGATGATCTTATTGACTGCTTCGACTTGTCTATTAGCCTGGGGATGATACGGGGAGGATCGAATACTTCGTATCTTCCATTTTTCGCAAAACTCCGAGAACGCGACATTGTTGAACTGTTTATCGTTGTCGATGATTATAGTGTGGGGGAGCCCAAACGGCATCTGATGTTTCTCCACACGAACCTACTAGTCTGCTTTTCGGTGATTGTGGTTAACGGTTCTGCCTCGACCCATTTGGTAAAATAATCGATTGCTACAATTGCAAACCTGTTCTGACCTTTCCCAGTGGGCAATGTTCTGATGATATCAACTCCCCATTGGGAAGGGCCAAGGGCCGTACATCGGCATCATCTGCTCAAATGGTACATGGGGTATTGGAGAATATCGCTGGCATTTTTCACATTTTTTGGAAAATTCGATTGCGTCCGCCTTCATGGTGGGCCAGTAGTACCCTTACTCATTACTTTATATGCTAAAGATCGTCCCTTAGGATGGTTACTACATGCCCCCTGGTGTATTTCATCAAGAATACGATGTGCTTCTTCTGGATGGAGACACCTTAAATATGGTAAAGTAAAGCTTTTACGTAGTAAAATTTCATTTTGTAAAGTGTACCTGGCAGCACGGTGATGGATTTGTCGCGTAAATTTTTTATCATCTGGGAGTTGTCTGTCTTTGAGGTAAAGGACGATGGGGTCCATCCAACATGGAGAGGAATGCACTGTGACTACTTGCTCTGGGGTGAATTAACTAATACTCGGAACATGAAGATGTTTGACAGAAACAGATCGCGCTAAATCAAATTCTGGTGCGGAAGCTAGCTTTGCCTGGGAATCTGCGAGTTTATTCTTCTCACGAGGAATGTGAAATATTTCATATTTGTTTAGCTTTGCGAGCAGGATAAGTACTCGAGATTTGGATGAGGCCATTCGCTCTTCTTTTGCCTCGAATTCGCCGAACACTTGATTGACTATGAGTTGAGAGTCAATGTAAATAAGTAAATTCTGTATCGCGAGCACTTTCGATAATTCGAGGCTGACGATCAGAGCCTTACATTCCACTTCATTGTTAGAGACATGAGTGTCAAATCGTAAAGCATATTGAAAATGTGACTCGTCAGGGGCAATTAGGATCAAGTCGGCTCCGCTACCAGTGGCGCATGAAGACCCATCCACAAAGAGCGACCAGGGGGGCTGGTCGCTGGTCGTAGGGTCATTGTTGGAGAAGGAATCTACTGGAGTCGAATACGTATATTCAGCGATGAAATCAGCCACGACTTGGCCCTTAATAGCAGTTCTTAGAAAGAACGAAATGTCGTGCTCACTGATCTCAATTACCCATTTAGTCAGTCGCCCTGAAACCTCAAGCTTTTGAAGGACTTATCTTAATGGATGATTCGTAGGTACCAATATAGAGTGGGCTTGGAAATATGGTCGTAATTTTTGAGCTGTAGTCACTAAGGCGAGAGCTGATTTCTCCATATCAGAATATTGGGTTTCGGCATCCACCATCGCTCGACTAATAGAATAAACAGGCCTTTGGATGCCAGAATATTCTCTTATTAATGTGGCGCTAATAGTTGTATGAGACACAGATAAATAAAGGAGCTGCTCGTGTAACACAGGTTTTGATAAGATAGGGGATGTGCTCATATATTGTTTCAGTTGTTGAAATGCCTCTTCGCACTGTTGGGTCCATACCCAGTCAGTCTTTGCGGTAGCACGGAGAAGCTTAAAGAAAGGGAGACACTTATCAGAGGCACGTGAAATGAACCTGTTCAATGATGCAATACGACCAGCCAATCGTTGGACATCTTTGAGAGTGGATGGAGACTTCATTTCAATCAAGGCTTTTATTTTCTCGGGATTTGCCTCGATTCCTCATTGGCCAACCATAAACCCAAGAAATTTTTCAGCTGCGACCCCGAAAGCACATTTTTCTGGGTTTAACTTCATCTGATACTTCCTCATCAGGTCGAAGGCTTCCTGAAGATCTGCGAGATGATCGTTGGCTGCGACGCTTTTTACGAGCATGTCGTCGACGTAAACTTCTATATTCTTACCGATTTGTGCAGAAAACATTTTATTGACCAATCGTTGATAGGTGACACCTGCATTCTTGAGACCAAAAAGCATTACTTTGTAGCAATACAAGCCTCGATCAGTGATAAATGTAGTGTTTTGACGATCGGACGGATGCATCATGATTTGGTTATAACCAGAGTAGGCGTCCATAAAACTGAGCAGGGCATGCCCTGCTGTTGAATCAACTAATTGATCGATGCGGGGAGTTGGAAAACTATCCTTCAGGCATTCCTTGTTAGATCGGAGTAGTCCACACACATTCTCCATTTACCATTAGTTTTTCGGACAAGGACCACGTTCGCGACCCATTCTTGGTAGTCAACTTCCTAAACAAAAATTGACGGCTAATAACTTTTCGACCTCAGTTTTAATCACCATTTGCCTTTCTACGGTGAACGCTCGTCGACGCTGATGAACGGGTTTATACTTTGGATCCACATTCAGACGGTGGACAATAACGTTGGGGTCGATATCTGGCATGTCTCTGTGAGACCAAGCAAATACATCTTGATATTCGGTGAGAAAATGAGTCAGATTCTCTCGAAAGACATCGCTTAAAGAGATTCTGATGTAAACCTTCCTGGACGAATTATCTTTGGATAAGTGGATTTCTACTGTCTCTTCCCCCGGGGTACCTGATTGATGAGCGTTTTCTCTTGGGTCCAACGTTGTTGTTATTGGCAGATCCGCTGAGTCTCCTGTAATCGTCATAATAGGGGATGCTTGGGCATTCTTGCGATCTTGTATGGCGATTTCGTAACATGCTCAAGCTTCTCTCTGGTTTCCTCGTACTACCCCGACTCCACTTGGAGTAGGGAATTTGATGCACAGATACAGGGGGTGTAAAGTTGCCCTTATTTTGGTGAGTGAGGGTCGACCCAAAATGGCGTTGTACGCTGATCTTCGATCCACCACGAGGAAATTAAGGAAGACTGTGGTTTTGGCTGGACTTTCTCCGAAGGTGATAGGAAGGTCGATGCTTCCTTCTGGTGTTACGACTTCGCCTCGAAAGCCGACGAGGGGAGTGGAGATAGGTTTGAGTAAACTTTTGGCAAGTGCCATTTTGTTGAAAGGTTCCAAGTAAAGAACATCAGCGGAGCTACCTGTATCCAACATAATACGATGAGTTAAATAGTTTGATACCTTTAACGCGACCATGATGGAGTCCTTGTGAGGGAAATGAATCCCTTTAGCATCTTCAAGAGAGAAAGAGATCGGATGATGGCTAGGATTTGATGTATTGGAGAATTTTTCCAACCAATAAATATGTTGAGGCTTCTGGGACGCCTTGCGAGCTTATGCTTTTCATGACGCTTGAGAATCTCCCCGCAAGCTAGACCTCCAGCAATGGTCCGGATCTCACCAGTAGCTTCCGTATCTTCTTGTGAAGGATGATGATGAGGTGACTTTTTTCTTCACGATGGGGCATCGACTCTTTTAAGTGATCGATCCTGTCGCACAACGTAATCCCGGAGATGGCCCTCCGGATAAGAGCTTTGATGTGATCTTTAAAAAATATACAATCTTGGGTGTTATTCCCATGATCTTTGTGGAAATAGCAGTACTTTTTCTTGTCTCTTTTTTCAGGATCAGACTTGATCCTTGGAGGCCACTTCACATAAGATTTATGCTTTACCTCCATTAATACTTTCTCAGGAGATTGGTAGAGAGGCGTATAGTTATGATATTTACCGGAATGAGGCTTCTTAGGGGAGCGATCTTGCCGATCGCGCCGGTATTTCTTATCAGAGGGAGAGATCTCCTCAGACTTACGTTTCTTCCCTTGTATACCGTGACGTGCCAAAGCAACCTCTTCTGCATTGATGTATTTTTTAGCCTTGGATTGGAATTCAGTCATGGTTTTAAGAGGGTTTTTATCCAGGGCGAACCGAAATTTTTCCTTAGTAATTCCTGTTATAAGGGCAGTGAGGCTTTTGTATTCAGTATAACCTTTAGTCTGGACGGCTTCTGCAGTAAATCGAACTGTGAACTCCTTAATTGTTTCCCCATGTTGTTGCTTTAGATTCATTAAATGAGATGCATGCTTTTTTTATACAGATGCTTCCCATGAACTGAGAGAGGAAGAGATCCGATAATTGGGAGAAGGATTCGATAGATCGAGGTTTCAAACCTCGAAACCATATACATGCAGCATCCTTTAGAGTTAAGGAAAAAGCCCTACATATAATTTCTGAACCATATCCTTCTAGCTCCATGAGAGACCTATAGGTCTCCAGATGTTCGAGGATCGCCGATACCTGTATACGGGGCGATGATAGGCGTTCAGTATTTTCTAGGCAAAGGGGCTTCCATAACTTCTCGAGTGAAGGGAGATTCAGACCGGTGGATTGATGCAAAAGCAACAGGTGGAAGGTTAGACCGATACCGTTGTTCCATATTAGCGAAGTGGTCTTCGATTCTCTTGAGATCTCCTCCCCAAGGTAAAGTGAAATTTGAGGTTTCAATAGTGGATCTTGGAGATCGTTGTTGTTGAGAGGTACTGGAGTGTATAGATTGTGAAGGAAGTATCAGAACTCGATTGTTGAGTGGCATTTGATTCGAAGGAGGATTTTGCTGGGTTTGTCGCTCACCTGCAGAATGTCTGGAGGCTACTGGTATGGATCGTGGAGGTGGCCCTTCTGGAGGTTGTTGTGGTTCAGGAAAGTGCTGATCAAACCAATTTGATAAGGTTTGAAGCCCAGCTTTGAGAGTAAGAAGTGTGTATCCGACGAAACACATAATGTCATCTTGACCGCCTGATACATCGTGAAATGGATTTTGTGACGGCAAGTTGGACTCTACCAGGGGAATGCTCGTCGAAGCAGTCTGAGGGAGATTAGACACTGGTTCAGGGATGTCAGGCGGAGGTAACGTCTGCCTTAAAGTGGAAGGATGAACCGTCTTTTTTGAGGCATAAGCGCCAATCTGTTAACGTCTAATTTAGTAATAGGATCCTTTAGACGTTCACCTTCCTTTGAGCAAACTCTCTTCTTAACCTGAAAGAGTAAAAGAGAAAACTAAGGGTGGCTGGCGTTCAGCCGTTGGCCCTCCGAAGCTTAAGTTAGATGAGATGTGATAATAAAGTAAAAGGTAGGATGTGGGCTTAGAGGTTGTGTACCTTTATCATCTGTGGGGCCATCTATTTATACAGATCCGGATGATCCAGTCTGCTACGCAAGCCGTTAAGATCACTGCTGATTTTAGGGGATAAGATGCTTATCCTATTAATCCTTGGATGATATAACCACTTTAGGTGTCTAGCTAGTTACGTTCCTTGTTGAAATGCTGAGAAACCTCCACTATGTGGGACTGTGACTGGAGATAAACTAAGGCCGGTCTATACATGCTGCTGATATTATAAAACGTGAGGGATTCTTAACAAACGACCAGCGACCAGGGCTACTCACATTCGAGAATTTCCTTTGTTTTATAACCAGGGAGTAAGGCCACGCAAATTACGGAGATCCCCTCATCCGATGACTAGCGACCAGGCCTGTTCGCATATTCGGGAGTGTATACCGTACTTTTATGACATGCGAGTTTCGACCATACGGGCTCGCGGGTTGAACACTTGTTAAGCTCTTAATTGTGCATATTCTAACCCCAATTCATCACTCATTATGCAAGGTTTTCATGATTTAAAGGCTAATCTAATGCATAGATTTGTGATTGTAGGAAAGAGAGAGAATTAATCAAGTGGAGACTTAAAG
Source organism: Liriodendron chinense (assembly GCA_003013855.2). NCBI lineage: Eukaryota > Viridiplantae > Streptophyta > Magnoliopsida > Magnoliales > Magnoliaceae > Liriodendron > Liriodendron chinense. The sequence goes on along the minus strand of PVNU02001992.1, from coordinate 893,131 downwards.
ACACTATTTACAAGCATAGAAGATCAAAGGATTAAGCGGGAAAGGATGGAAGAAAGAAGCAAAGAAGAGAAGAAAAACCTTAAAGAAGTCCTGAATTGTCCTGAAAAAGCAAAGTGCAGAGCTGCAGGGCCATAAAAGTAAAATGCAGAAAGTTGCAGTTTCTGAAGATGGATCCAGAGATTGATCCGTCGATTAATCGCCCAGCCTGAGCGATTGATCGCCTAGCCTGAGCGATTGATCGCCCAACTTGTAGATCAATCGACAGAATGTAGATTTTTTAGGAATTGCTCTTGAAACTCTCTGGACACTTTTTGGTCCGAGCGATCAATCGCCCGATCATCACCGATTGATCGCCCATCATCACCGATCCATCGCCCAGCTCCAGAGATCAATCGCTCAAATCATAAAAAAAAATCAGGAATTACTGTTGAACTCTCTAGACACTTTTTACTCCCATCGATTGATCGCCCAACCTTGATCGATTGATCGCTAGGACCCACCGATTGATCGTTCAGCCAGTCGATCAATCGCTCAATCCCTCTAGTTCAGAAACTGCTATTTTCGGTCCAGATTTCTCTGCGCAGTGCATAAGTTTTATGCAAATTCTCGAAGATTCTGCCCTATGAAGGCTTGAAAGCTATAAAAGGGGTCATCCACTATGTTCCTAGGGCATCCTAGAACAGATTGAACACGGTGGGAGATAGCGGAAGTCGATTTCGGAGTTCTACTCCTAGTTTGCTTTCTAGTTTTTATGTTTTTTTTAGTTGTTTCATGCTTCCTTGGATCAGGAACGGCTAAACCTCTTAGGTAGGTGTTAATGTCAAATTTCGTAACGAGATCCTCCGGCTTTTCTCCTTCGCTCCAGCAGGGATTTCCACCACCAGACCTGAAGCAAGACAGCGAATAAGGGTGGCTGGGGACCAGCCGTTAGCCCTCCGATGCTCAAGTTAGACCACAGAAGAGAAGCCAAGCAAAACGGGACCAAGATTGAATGATGTGTACGTACCTGCTCTCAATGGAGCCACCCCTTTATATAGATCTGAAGCAATCCAATCTGTTACGTGAGATGTCGAAATCCCGTTGATGTCGCATACGATACTGAGAATTCGCTGATTTCTTGGGATAAGATCCTATCTTTTTAGTGGATCCAACCCAATGACTTATTCCAACAATCACGCCCCTAGATGGTAATCCCTTGAAATCCGGCTGGATCCTGCTGGAAACCATAGTTGGAGTCATGGCCTCCGAAAAGGAAGGAGACGCCCGTAGTTGGAGTCATAGCCTCCGAACTGGTTGCAACCCGTAGGAAAGCTGCTCGCAGGTTAAAATGTGGTCGCGAGTCCAAGTACATATTTTGGATGTAACATCCTTTAACGACTTGTGAGAAGGTCTGCTCGCGGATCGAGCTTTGCCGTATTTGACTATCGGTTATGAAGACTCGAGACTTGCGAATAGCTGCTCCATATTTTTCAATCTATGACTCCTGATCAGGTGAGCTCGAGAGTCGAATGGTCGTCCCGCACTTATCCAATATTCGACTCTCGATCAGATAATCTCGAGAGTCGAATGGACGTCCCGCACTTATCCAATATTCGACTCTCGATCAGATAATCTCGAGAGCGAGAGCGAAGTGGGCATTTCCGCGTGAAATCTTATCTCCATCATTTTGCCTATAACAGATGCCCCCCAAGTCCTTGCCGCCAAGAATTCTCAAGGAAAGGACTTAGCTCACTATCACACGAAACCGCTCGCTACTTTCATCGAGAACGGCACCCCTCATGATGGGCTGAAATTAATGAGCGCCAGCTTTCCGCAGCCTTTTCGCTGATGGAAAATGAAGGGGGGCTCGCCACGTGTTTGAGGAGTTAATGAGCGTGCCTGCTCGAGCGCTGTGTCCAAAGAGGGACTGCCACGTGCCATCAGATACGGCGGAATGATTGCCTATAAATATACGGAGTCCGCCATTTCTTTGATTTTCTACAGAAGTTTTTTCGAAAGAAACCTGTAATCCTTTCTTTCCATTCTTCTTCCTCTTCCGGTGCTCATTCTTTCCTTTTTTCGGTATACTTCCTTTTTCTTCTTCTTTTATTTTCATCTCCCCATGGCTGAGAACTCTGACGAGACTACTGTCCCCCTTGGTGATGCCACTCCGGAGTCCTCTGCCTCCAGCAGTGCAAGGGTTTCGGCGGGGAGATACACAGCAGCCGGATATCCTTCCGTTTTATCGGAGGACCGGCTGGCTGAGCTACGGGAGAGATACCAAATCCCTGACTCTGTAACTCTCCGCTTGCCCGGAGGTGGAGAAAACACCCGACTCCCCCCCCCCAAGGATGCGTAGCATTTTACGAGTACCAGCTCATCCTGGGGGTACGCCTTCCCCTCCATCCCTTTGTTCGCGATGTACTACGGTGTTACAAGATTGCCCCTGGGCAACTCATTGTGAACGGGTGGAGGGTGGTTTTGGGCTCCTTTGCCCTTTGGGCTCAGGCTGGCAACGAGGAACTCACGGCGGAGGAGTTCCTCCGTATGTTCCGTCTGAAGAAAGCTCCATCCAGCGAAGGCTGGTATTATTTATGTTACTGGCACCGGGATAATTTCGTGTTGGGTAAGCCCTCCTCGAACTATCCCGGCTGGAGGAAGCGGTGGTTCTATGCTTCCGGGAGCTGGGAGTCTGCCTCCTCCAGGGGTCCAGGAGTGACCCGGTTTTTCTGTGAAGGTAGACACAATCCCGTATTGTGCAGTTTCCTTAGAATAATTTTTAGGGTTTTGCTTCGTTTGACCATTATTTGTGCTCGCAGGTATCCCGGCATTGCGGAAACCGAATTTGAAGGGTGGGATCAACGAGAAGATCGTCAGAGTGTATAAGGTGCATGTCGGAGATAGGCATATCGAGGCTTGCTTATCTCCTTCGCGACTTGCAACAGCAGGCCTCATATCCAGAAGAGAAGTCTAAATGACGAAGGCTGGAGAGAAGAGAGGCCTACTGCCCCGTCTGAAGGGCACAGGTTCCAAAAGGCAGAAGAGAACCCCTGCCGAACCGTCTCAATCTTCCATCTGCGCGGGCAGCGATCAGCCTGCCCTTCCCGCGAGCATGGCGGGGGCCCCAGCTGGGCCAACTATTCCTTCACTGGTGGTCGCACCTGGGCCACCAGTGATCAACATTGCAGATAATTCCCCAGATGGGGTGGGGTCCAGCTGCCCCCCAGTTGAAGAGGCTCGAGAGCAGGTAGAGCCTCAAGAGCCGACTCCTGCTCGGGAACTGGTCCCAGCTGCCGAGCAGGGACCTGCTCGCGAGTCCATGCCTCCACCTCGCGAGCAGGCCGGTTTGGTCGTTGCCCAACCGTCTGGGAGCGGGACGTACTCGATTCCACGCCACCTCCACCCTGTATGTAAGTTTTTGTTCGAGAACGTCCCGCCTCACGCCTTCGGCTCTCTCCCCGAGCCAAGTCCTGAGAACCTTATCCTTGAAGCGGGGATGAGGATGGTTCAGGTAAGACTTCGTCAAGATCTGTTTCGACCTGTTGTTACGTTCCAGAAATCTTATATTTTCCATCTCTTTGCAGGGTTTAGATCTTATTCTGCGAACGAGGCGTGATATTGTTGCCGCCCGTCGCACGATAGAGGAGGCCGAGGGAAAGAGGACTGCCTTGGAAAAGGCAGTTCAAGGAAGAGATCAACTGCTCAAGGCTCGTGAGGCAGTGATCTCGAAGAGAGATGAGGAGAAAAAGATCCTCATCGAGAAGATCCAAGTCCTGACCGACAGATATCAGGCCTTGGACTCAGACTACGTGAAGCTCACGGGTCTGAAGGAGAAGGCAGAGAGAGAGAGGGAGATCTTCCGACAGGACAAGATCTCGTTAGAGGAGCAATTCGCGAGAGCCAGGTCGCAGCTCAAGGAGGCCTACGACAACTTGACTAGGGAGCGCACCACTCTTGCGCAGCTTAAGGACGACTCGATCCACTGGGACGAGGAGAGAGTCGCCCTTGTAAAAATGCTCTCGGAGGAAGGTACTCGGGCAGTTTCCGAGTTCCGGACTTCGCAGCTGTATGACGATGAACGATATGAGTCATACGATGCTGGTCGAGACTTTGCACTAAGAGTAGTGCAACGAATGATCCCATCCTTCGATATGGGGGAATTCGGTCGAGTCGCGACCATCATAGCTGCAGAAGAGCAAGCTGCTGCCGAGAATGAGGTGACCGAAGCCACGCAGGCTGGAGGGGCTCCTGAAATGGGCCCTGAAGTCGAGAGCGTGGCTCCTCCTAGCGATTGATTTCCTTTATTTTTTTTTTCTCTTGTATCTACGCTCATGTATATGTAATCATCTGATTATCAATAAAAAGATATTTTTGGAAGTGTTGCTGTTTCGTTGCTGTTCTCCCTTCATCTTTCATTTTTTGCTTGTTAATCTTGAATGGATTCGTCAGAGATGTGACCCTTTAATTCGAGCATGAGCTAAGCTGCTCGCGATCAGGATGTGACCCCGTTTGCTGCCCTAATTAGAGCACGAGCTGCGGTACTCGCATTTTGGAGTGCGATCCCTCCTCTCACCAATCGCGAGTAACTAACTCATGAAAAAATGAAATAGACTCAATCCGGGGGTCGTGAGACCATGTCCGCGTTGAGATAGACTGATCTATCGATTGAGATTTTGATTCTACCAAGGGCAGAAGGTTGGTCAAGAGATGGTATTCATTCTCTTCGAGGCTGTTCAGGTCCATGAGAATGGAGAAGCGACCAACTAGTAATGATTTCAGTCCTACCAAAGGTAGGTAATTGGCCAAGAGGACGTGTAAGCACTCTTCAGGGCTATTCTGGTCCATATAAATGGAGTAGCGGCCAAAAGATATCTTTTACTTTATTCATAAAATGTTATGATAAAACTACATCGAATCTAGGGGTAGTATCTTAGCAAATGCTCCACGTGCCAAGGGCGACGTACAGGCTTCCCTTGCATGTCTTCAAGATAATAAGTACCGGGTCGCACAACCCTAATAACCCGATACGGGCCTTCCCAATTCGGATCCAATGAACGAACAGGAATTCCAAGATTTTGACTTAGAACCAAATCTCCGAACTGGAAGGATCTAGGTCGAACCTTCGCATTCCGATAACGAGCAATACGTTGTTGATATGCCGCCACTCGTACTTGGGAAGCATTTCTTCGCTCTTCCAAGAGATCGAGATGAAGTCGGAGATTTTCCTGATTGCTCGCGGGATCATACTGTTCGATCCGATATGAGGGCACTTGAATTTCCACTGGTACCACTGCGTCAACACCAAATGCTAAGGAGAAAGGAGTTTCACCTGTCGATGTACAAGCCGTGGTTCTATAGGCCCATAACACTTCTGGCAGAAGTTCTGGCCACACCCCTTTACATTCACTTAGCTTGGTCTTTAAATGATGCTTTATAATTTTATTCACTGCCTCGACCTGCCCATTCGCCTGTGGATGATATGGAGAAGTGCGGAGATTACGTATCTTCCATTTGTCGCAAAATTCATCAAAGGCTGCGTTGTCGAACTGCGTTCCGTTATCGGTAATTATAGTATGAGGAAGTCCGAAGCGACATATAATATTTCTCCACATAAACTTAGTAGTTTGTTTTTCAGTAATTTTGGCTAATGGTTCTGCCTCGGCCCATTTGGTGAAATAATCAACCGCCACGATCGCGAACCTATTCTGTCCCTTTCCCATAGGTAAGGGTCCGATGATATCGATCCCCCACTGAGCAAAAGGCCAAGGGCTGTCGACTGGGGTCATCCGCTCAGACGGTACACGAGGTATAGGTTGATATCGTTGACACTTGTCGCATTTTTTAGAAAATTCTATGGCGTCTGCTTTCATAGTAGGCCAATAATATCCTTGTCTCATCGCTTTATATGCTAGAGATCGCCCCCTGGGATGATTACCACATGCCCCCTGGTGTACTTCATCTAGAACACGATGTGCTTCTTCTGGATGAAGACACCTCAAATAAGGCAAGGAGAAGCTTTTTCGTAACAAGATTCCATCTTGTAAGGTGTACCTGGCAGCTCGAAGCTGAATTTGTCTTGCAGCTTTCTTGTTTTCTGGTAGGTATCCATCTCTGAGATAAAGGATGATAGGATCCATCCAGCATGGAGACGATTGTACCGATATAACTTGCTCGGGAGTCACTTGGTCGATACTCAAGTGTTGACGGTGCTCGATGGGGATCGAATGTGATAGTTCTGATTCTGGTGCAGAAGCGAGTTTTGCCAAGGAATCGGCAAGTTGGTTCTGCTCGCGAGGGATATGGAATATTTTGTAAGTCTTCAGTTTGGCGAGCAGGATGAGGACACGAGACTTGTATAAGGCCATTCTTTCTTCTTTGGTTTCGAATTCGCCAAGAACTTGGTTGACAATGAGCTGGGAGTCGCTATGAATTATCAAATTCTGGACTGCGAGGACAACGGCTAGCTCGAGGCCAACAATAAGGGCCTCATATTCTGCTTCATTATTGGAGACGCGTGATTCGAAACGCAGAGCGTATTGAAAATGCGACCCGTCTGGAGCCACTAAAATCAGGCCCGCTCCACTGCCACTGGCCCGCGACGACCCGTCCACGAAGAGCGACCAAGGAGGCTGGTCGCTGGTCATGACGCTATCTTCAGAAGAATATGTAAATTCGGCGATGAAGTCAGCCACGGCCTGGCCCTTGACTGCGGTCCTAGGACAGAATGAAATATCATGCTCGCTGATCTCGACCGCCCATTTAGTTAAGCGCCCGAAAGCCTCAGGCTTTTGAAGGACTTGACGTAGTGGATGATTTGTTGGTACTAAAATAGCATGGGCTTGAAAGTATGGTCGCAGTTTTCGAGCTGCCGTGATTAAGGCTAGGGCCAGTTTCTCCAAATCAGAATACCTAGTTTCTGCATCAACCATTGCTCGACTGATATAATAAACGGGCCTTTGTACCCCGGAATCTTCTCTTATTAAAGCGGCACTAACGGCCGTGGAAGACATAGATAAATAAAGAATGAGTTGCTCATGTGCCACAGGCTTAGATAAAATGGGGGGAGCGCTCATATATTGCTTCAGTTGTTGAAAAGCTTCTTCACATTGAGGTGTCCAGTTCCAATCAGACTTGGCCGTTGCACGAAGGAGTTTGAAGAAGGGCAGGCACTTGTCAGATGCTCGCGAGATGAACCTGTTCAATGATGCGATACGACCAGCTAGACGCTGAACGTCCTTCAGAGTCACTGGGGATTTCATCTCTATCAATGCTTTAATCTTTTCGGGATTTGCTTCAATTCCACGTTGGCCAACCATGAACCCAAGAAATTTCCCTGCAGATACTCCAAACGCACATTTTTCTGGATTTAATTTCATCTGATACTTCCTCATCAGATCAAAGGCTTCTCGAAGATCAGGAATGTGGTCATCTTCATCGATGCTTTTCACGAGCATATCGTCAACATATACTTCCATATTCCTACCGATTTGAGCAGCGAATATTTTGTTGACAAGACGCTGATAAGTGGCCCCTGCATTTTTGAGACCAAACGGCATTACCTGGTAGCAATATAGTCCTCGATCTGTGATGAAGGCAGTATGTTGGCCATCAGGTGGATGCATCATAATCTGATTGTAACCAGAATAAGCATCCATAAAACTGAGGAGGGCATGTCCAGCTGTCGAGTCGACCAACTGGTCGATTCGTGGTGTCGGGAAGCTATCTTTGGGACATGCTTTGTTTAAGTCTGAATAATCGACGCACATCCTCCATTTGCCATTAGCTTTCCGGACGAGAACTACGTTGGCGACCCACTGTGGGTAGTCAACTTCTTTTATGAAATTTGCCGCGAGCAGCTTCTCAACTTCAGTTTTGATCGCCATTTGTCTTTCTGCAGTAAAGGCACGTCGACGTTGATGTACGGGTTTATGCTTCGGGTCAATGTTGAGACCATGTACGATGACATCAGGATCGATGCCCGGCATATCTTTATGAGACCAAGCAAACACGTCCTGGTATTCAATGAGGAAACGGATCAAATCTTCACGGTGGATACCGTTTAAGGAGGAACCGATGTACACGATCTTAGACTGGTCGTCTTCGGTCAAGCGGATCGCCACTGTTTCCTCCCCTGGAGTTCCTGATTTCAGAGCATTTTCCCTTGGATCCAACGCGGTGGCGAGAACGTCGGATGAACCTTGAACTATTTCCATGACAGGTGTCGCTTGAGCCTTCTTTCGATCTTGAAGGGCTATTTGGTAACAGGACCGTGCCTCCTGCTGACTTCCTCGCACGACCCCGATGCCATTTGGGGTCGGAAATTTAACACATAAATATGAAGGGTGCAAGGCCGCTCCAACCTTAGTTAGAGACGGTCTCCCCAAGATGGCGTTATATGCTGATTTTCGATCCACGACGAGGAAGTTTACGAAGACGGTGGTCTTCGCTGGACTCTCCCCAAAGGTGACTGGGAGATCGATACTTCCTTCAGGTGTTACCACTTCTCCTCCAAAGCCGACAAGAGGGGTCGATACTGGCTTGAGGAGGTTTCTGGCAAGTGCCATCTTGTCGAAAGCCTCCAAATACAGGATATCGGCCGAGCTACCTGTATCCACCATAATTCGATGAGTCAGATAATTTGATACCTTCAGTGTGACTACGATGGAATCTTCATGAGGGAAATGAATTCCCGCTGCATCTTCGAGGGTGAAAGAAATTGGGGGATGGCTAGCCTTCGATGAGTTGGACGTTTGTTCCAGCCAATAGATCTGCTGGGGTTCTTTGGACGCCTTTCGGGCGTATGCCTTTCTTGAAGCTTGAGAGTCACCCCCGCAAGCTGGACCCCCAACGATAGTGCGAATTTCTCCTGTGGGCTCAGCATCCTCTTGGTCGGTTTGATGATGAGACGGTTCCTTTTGACGAGATGAGGTCTTCGCCCTTTCTGGTGACCGATTCTTACGAGCAACATAATCCTGGAGATGGCCTTTTCGAATAAGGGCTTCGATATGGTCTCGTAGAGAGATACAGTCCTGGGTCCTATGCCCGTGATCTTTGTGAAAGTAACAGAACTTACTCTTATCTCTCTTCTCGGGATCGGATTTAATCTTTGCAGGCCACTTCACATATGGCTTGTGTTTTATCTCCATTAGAACCTTTTCAGGAGACCGATTAAGAGGAGTGTAATTATGATATTTACCAGAATAAGGCTTCCTGGGAGAACGATCGCGCTGATCGCGATGGTATTTTTTATCTGTAGAAGTTCCTTCTGGCTTGCGTTTCTTACTCTGTACTCCATGGCGTGTCAATGCGACTTCTTCTGCATTGATATATTTCTGAGCTTTGGCTTGGAATTCCGCCATAGTTTTCGGTGGGCTCTTATCTAAGGCAAACCTAAATTTCTCGCTCGTTATTCCAGCAATGAGGGCTGTGAGACCCTTTTCTTCAGTGTAACCCTCAGTTTGAACGGCTTCGGCAGTGAACCGTACTGTGAACTCTTTTATTGTCTCCCCATGTTGCTGTTTCAGATTCATCAGATGGGAGGCTGGCTTTTTAATGCGAATACTTCCCATGAATTGAGAAAGAAATATCTCCGATAATTGGGAAAAGGAACTGATGGAAAGAGGCTTTAACCCCCGAAACCACGTATGAGCCGCTTCCTTCAATGTAAGGGGAAAAGCCCTACACATGATTTCTGAACCATGTCCCTCCAACTCCATGAGGGACCTATAGGTTTCCAGATGTTCCAGAGGATCGCCAATACCTGTATACGGAGCGATAACAGGCGTTCGATACTTTCTGGGCAACGGGGCTTCCATGACCTCGCTTGTGAAGGGAGATTCAGATTGATGTATTGCCGCCATGACAGCAGATGGCCGATTTGCCTGGTATCTCTGCTCCATGACATCAAAACGATCTTGGATTCTTTTGAGATCTCCTTCCCATGGCAAGGTATAGCTAGACGTTTCGGCGGTGGAGCCTTGCGGTTGAGGTTGTCGAGACGAACTGGAATGTATAGAATGTGGAGACGGCACAGGGGGATGGCCGCCAAGTGGTGGGACCTCTGGTTCATCCATAGAATGTCTGGAAGCAACTGGTATGGGTGGCAGTGGTAACCCTTCGGAGGGTTGTCTTTGCGGTTCAGGGAAGTGCTGATCAAGCCGATTTGACAGTGCCTGAACTCCGGCGTTTAAAGTTAGGAGAGTGTTCCCGAGGAATCGTAGGACATCATCCTGATTTCCAGAGGCCTCCAATAATGGATTTGTTGATGGTATATTTGGGGCTCCTTGAGGGATATCCGTCGGAACAGGTGGGAGGGCAGGTGCGGATTCCGTCTCACCGGGCGGAGGTGGTGCCTGCCTCGAAGTTGAAGGATGAACAGTCTTTTTAGGAGGCATCACCGAAGGATTTTGATCGATGGTTAACACGATTGATTTTGATGATCAAGTCGTTCCCACAGACGGCGCCAAACTGTTAATGTCAAATTTCGTAACGAGATCCTCCGGCTTTTCTCCTTCGCTCCAGCAGGGATTTCCACCACCAGACCTGAAGCAAGACAGCGAATAAGGGTGGCTGGGGACCAGCCGTTAGCCCTCCGATGCTCAAGTTAGACCACAGAAGAGAAGCCAAGCAAAACGGGACCAAGATTGAATGATGTGTACGTACCTGCTCTCAATGGAGCCACCCCTTTATATAGATCTGAAGCAATCCAATCTGTTACGTGAGATGTCGAAATCCCGTTGATGTCGCATACGATACTGAGAATTCGCTGATTTCTTGGGATAAGATCCTATCTTTTTAGTGGATCCAACCCAATGACTTATTCCAACAATCACGCCCCTAGATGGTAATCCCTTGAAATCCGGCTGGATCCGGCTGGAAACCATAGTTGGAGTCATGGCCTCCGAAAAGGAAGGAGACGCCCGTAGTTGGAGTCATAGCCTCCGAACTGGTTGCAACCCGTAGGAAAGCTGCTCGCAGGTTAAAATGTGGTCGCGAGTCCAAGTACATATTTTGGATGTAACATCCTTCAACGACTTGTGAGAAGGTCTGCTCGCGGATCGAGCTTTGCCGTATTTGACTATCGGTTATGAAGACTCGAGACTTGCGAATAGCTGCTCCATATTTTTCAATCTATGACTCCTGATCAGGTGAGCTCGAGAGTCGAATGGTCGTCCCGCACTTATCCAATATTCGACTCTCGATCAGATAATCTCGAGAGTCGAATGGACGTCCCGCACTTATCCAATATTCGACTCTCGATCAGATAATCTCGAGAGCGAGAGCGAAGTGGGCATTTCCGCGTGAAATCTTATCTCCATCATTTTGCCTATAACAGTAGGGCTAAGAGGTGAAGCTTGTAGTGAATCTAAGATGTTTCAATTCGTTTAATTTGATTTAAGATTGGATTTCTATTGAAGAACAATGGTTTGAAGTTTAATTCAAGTACTAAGTAGTTTTTCTTAGTCTTATTATGACTCATGGATGTTTGGAAGAATTGCTTGAGTTCTTAATTGTTGTGAACTAGTCTAGACCTGTATGATTTGAGGAATTGGAATACGCTCTAGACTTATGATCTTCATGTTGGAACTTCTTACCAAAAGTCTACTTTTCTGAAAATTCTAAAGTATGTGAGACTATGTATGTGATTTGAATCAAGTTCAAATCATAATCTAGTTTTGTCTTGTGACAGGATTTAATGATGGTTATGATTGTGATCTTAGTCTATTGGAATTGGGACTGACCTATGCAATTGAGTATGCTCGTCCTAGCTTGAATTGAGTGAATCATATACATGGATCATACATGTGACAGATTGTTTGGTTTAACTGCTCTATCATCCGACTAGATAGAACTTAATTTCGATTCTAGTTGAGAAAAGGAGAAACCACAGCGGATTGAGCATCAAGGATTGCGACAAGTGGATCCTTGAACCCCTAGTGCTTTTTTTTATTAATTGATTACCCTCAGTTTAATTCAACATTACTATTTACATCAAATCTATTTGTTAGCTCTTTAGTAGAACTATTGGAAGTGTTTTATGGATTCCTACATAAGTCCCTGTGGATAGACCTCGGTCTTACCGAGATTATTACTACATCGCAACCCTACACTTGGGGAAGCGAACAAGTTTTTGGCGCCATTGTCGGGGACTTTGATAGTTTTTCACAAAATTTCTGAAAATAGTTTCTATTTAGGATTTTTAAGATTCTAATACTAACTTAGTTTGTTAATTTTGATTTTTTTTCTTTTGCAGGGATTTCTAGGAAGTTGAAGAAGAAGTTAATCATAAAGTCTCAAATCAAGTTCTATCTGTCTAACTCTTGAGCTCTTAATTCTGCATATTCTAACACCAATTCATCACTCATTATGCAAGGTTTTCATGATTTAAAGACTAATCTAATGCATGATTTTATGATTGTAGGAATAAGAGGGACTTCACCCCATTGGAGACCAAAAAGGATATATTAGGACCCTTTGAATGAAGACCTAAGGTGGGCCGAAGAAAGAAGGAAGCAGAGAGAGAAGAAAAGAAGAAGGAAATGAAGAAGAAAAGGGCCAAGACCGGTCCTGACCGGTCAGCCAGGAGGGCCATGACCGGTCTAAACCAGTCGGCCACCTTCCCCCAGCACTCTGGACATTGAAAGCAATAGGGCTGACCGGTCTGCCAAGGCCTGCCCATCCTCTAGAAGCACGCTGGACATATTGATAAGGCAGACCGACCGGTTGTGACCGGTCGGCTAGCCCAGTCCAACCGGTCCAGACCGGCCGGCCATGTGTTCAAACAGAAAATTTCCAAATTGGGCTCCGGATTTCTCTGCGCACTGCGTAACCTTACGCAAATTCTGGAAGATTCCGACGCTGTGGAGCTTTTCCACTATAAAAGGACACCTAAGGATTGTTCCTAGGGCATCTAAGGATGGATTGAGCACGGTGGGAGACAGCGGAAGTGGATTTCGGAGTTCCACAACTCATCCTAGTTTGCTTTCTCATTTTTATGTTTTTTTAGTTGTTTTATGTTTCCTTGGATCATGAACGGCTAAACCTCTTAGCTAGGGCTAAGAGGTGAAGCTTGTAGTGAATCTAAGATGTTTCAATTCGTTTAAGTTGGTTTTAAGTTGGATTAATATTGAAGAACAATGGTTTGAAGTTTAATTCAAGTACTAAGTAGTTTTTCTTAGTCTTATGATGACTCATGGATGTTTGGAAGAATTGCTTGAGTTCTTAATTGTTATGTACTAGTTTAGACCTGTATGATCTGAGGAATCGGAATACGCTCTAGATCTGTGATTGTCATGTGGAAACTTCTTACCAAAGTTCTATTTTCTGAAAATTCTGTAGTATGTAGGACTGTGTATGTGATTTGAATCAAGTTCAAATCATGATCCAGTTTTGTCTTGTGACTGGATTTAATGATGGTTATGATTGTGAACTTAGTCTATTGGAATTGGGACTGACCTATGCAATTGAGTATGCTCGTCTTAGCTTGCATTGAGTGAATTATATACATTGATCTTATATATGGCAGATTATTTGGTTTAACTGCTCTATCATCCGGCTAGATAGATCTTAATTTCGATTCTAGTTGAGAAAGTGAGAAACCACAGTGAATTGAGCATCAAGGATTGCTACAAGTGGATCCTTGAACCCGTAGTGCCTTTTTATTAATTGTTTATCTCCAGTTTAGTTCAAAGTTACTATTTACATCAATCTTCTCAAATCTGGTTGTTAGCTTTTCAATAGAAACTATTGAAAGTATTTGTGAATTCCTACATAAGTCCCTGTGGATCGACCTCGGTCTTACCGAGATTATTACTACATCGCAACCCTACACTTGGGGAAGCGAACACTAACCTTACTCTTCTTCTTCCCCTATTCATTCCTATCATATTCATCTCTTGTAGAGTGGGTGGAGACTCCTTTTTGGATCTCTGATAGGTTTGCCTTGTGCTGCCTTGATTCCTATTGGTCGGCACTGCCGTCTTGGATCACCTTGTGCTCAGAGATTTCTCTTCTCACCTCTACTCCTTTTTCTTCTTTTTCTGAACTTTTCTCAAAAGATTCAAAGAGTGGGTGGGGAGTTCTCTGAACCCCTATTGACCAGGAGAAATCGGTCTCTATCCTTGGTTCTGGCCTAGCCATTACAAGACACCTTGTGCTTCGGTCGTAGAGAAGAGTAAAGAAAGGAAGGGAGAATTCTTTTTTTTCATTCTTTTAGGATTTGCATGCCACATTGGGCTCGGGATTCTAATAACCGACTCATTAGTGAAGGCGGAATAGTAGAAGGAATTGACAGAGAACCATGTGCTAGGAGACATCTAAATTCTCCAATTTTGTCTGAAAGTATGGCTGTAAATCAACCCAATCCTATGGCCAATCAAAATCTGGGCAAAAAACAAACCGAAACGGGAGAGAATGTGGTTGAGAATATTCCCCGACCAAGAAAATTACGTGATTACTTGCAACCAGTAAGAGCGGGCACTCCCTCATGCATAGTTTTTCTACAAAATGTGGGGAATGTAGATTTGAAACCGGGAGTAATCCAACTCCTCCCGAGATTCCATGGATTAGACAGTGAAAGTGCCTATCAACACCTTAAAGAATTTGATGAGTTAATAACCACCATGCACTTTGCAAACGTAACCGATGATGTGGTGAGGCTTAAATTATTTCCTTTTACTCTTAAAGATAAAGCTAAAGGTTGGCTTCAGGCATTAAGGCCAAGATCAATTGGTACATGGGCTGATATGCATAGGGAGTTCATTAAAAAGTTCTTCCCTACCCATAAAACGAACATGTTTAGGCGCCTTATCATGAACTATGCCCAAAAGGAAGATGAGACCTTCTTCCAATGTTGTGACAGGTTCAAAGACTTATTAAATGCATGCCCACATCATGGCTATGAAATTTGGCGGGTTATAAGCTTTTTCTATGAAGGACTAACTTCACCCAAGCGCCAATTCGTAGAGATGATGTGTAATGGGGAGTTCATGAATAAGGAAGCCGATGAAGCATGGGACTATTTGGAGGAATTGGCTGAGAATGCATTGTCTTGGGATACATCTAAACCAACAAATTCCAAGACTAGCCAACAAAAGGAAAAAGGAGAAATTTATGTCCTATCAGAAGAGGATAGCATAAGTGCATGTGTGACTAGCCTTACAAGAAAAGTCGAGGCCATAGAATTAAAGAAAGGAGAGACGATCAACTCTAATGACGTTGAAACTGTTTGTGAAATTTGTGCCAGAAATCAACATGCAACACAAGATTGTCCCACAATTTCAGCAGTCCAAGACATCTTACAAGAACAATCAAATGCCATAAATAGTTATCAACGACAATTTGGTGCTCCAAACTCAAACACATTTAATTTTAGTTGGAAGAACCATCCCAACTTCAGTTGGAGGAATGGACCCACTGCGAATGCAAACAATATCCCTCAACCTCAACCTTTACTAGGTCCATCCCTAGTCATTATACTAAAAGCTACGCTAGAGGAGATGTTGGGTGCATTCGTATCGGTTCAAGCTGGATATAACAAGACTAATTCTCTGAAAATAGATGGGTCCATGCAAGAACAATTGAAATTTAACCAAAGTTCAACTCAAGTCATCAATGACTTGAAAACTTCAATGGCTAGAGTTGAATCTCACCTCAGTGTTAGGGAGAAAGGCACACTTCCTGCCCAACCTCTTCCTAACTCAAGAACCCAATTTGAGATACAAGACGCAAGCTCATCCTCCCAACATATGGAGCATGTTCAAGCTATCACCACTTTGAGAAGTGGGAAAATAGTTCATAAATCTAATCCGGTGAAGGCCCCAAAGCCTAAAGATTCAGAAAATTACAAAGAGGATATTAGCTCAAACAGCACTTCACAAGAGAAAGAACCAGAAAGGCAATACAAGCCGGTTGCCCCGTTTCCCCAAAGGTTGATTTCACCCAAACCTTTAGACAAAAACCTGAAAATTTTAGAGGTTTTCAAGCAGGTGAAGATCAACATTTCGTTGTTAGATGCCATAAAGCAAATACCATCCTATGCCAAATTTCTAAAGGAATTGTGTACAGTCAAAAGGAAACACAATGTTCACAACAAAGTACTTTTGACTGAGAATTTGAGCGTTATTATCAAACAAGAGGTGCCCCAAAAATACAAGGATCCGGGTAGTCCAACCATCTCATGCATCATAGGAGACTACCGGATTGAACAAGCATTAGTCGATTTAGGGGCAAGTGTGAACCTCATTACGTACTCAGTTTACGAACAACTTGGGTTAGGTGAATTGAAACCCACCAAAACCACACTCCAACTTGCTGATAGATCCATTCGTATACCGAGAGGAGTGATTGAGGTTGTTTTAGTGCAAGTTGATAAATTCTACTACCCAGTAGACTTTATTGTCTTGGATACACATCTCGTGATAGGTACCGGTGCTCAAATTCCCGTCATACCTGGCCGCCCTTTTCTAGCTACTTCCAATGCGATTATCAATTGTAAAAACAGGCTTGCACAAATGTCCTTTGGAAATATGACTCTTGAGCTTAATATATTTGATTTATGCAAACAACCACGGGAGGTTGATGATCAGATCCACGAGATAAATATGATTGAATCATTCGTGGAAGATACATTCCCCTTGTCATTATATTCTGACCCTTTGGAGGCATGTGTGGCCCACTCTCATGAGATAAATGATGACACAATACGAGAGATGGATGCCATGTTAGATGTGATGCCGGTACTTGATAACAAAAGATGGAGGGCCCTATTTGAGCCTTTACCCGTAAACGAGAACAAGCCCCTCCCATCTAATATTATGGCACCAACACTCGACCTAAAACCATTACCAAGGGAGCTAAAATATATCTATTTAGGTCGAGATGAGACATATCCGGTGGTGATTTCTTCCCACTTGGATGAGGAACAAGAGAGTAAGCTAATTTTCACTCTAATGGAGCATAAGAGTGCCATTGGGTGGTCGATTGTGGATCTCAAAGGCATAGAACCACTTATTTGTACTCATCGCATATACCTTGAGGAGAATGCGAAAACATCTAGGCAACCACAAAGACGACTCAATCCAAACATGAAAGATGTGATTAAGGCCTGAAGTGGTGAAACTATTGGATGTAGGTATTATTTATCCAATATCCGATAGTCAATGGGTGAGCCCAACTCAAGTGGTGCCTAAGAAATCCAGAATAACCATTGTAGCCAATGCCAATAATGAATGCGTACCAACCAAAGTCACTACCGGTTGGAGAATGTACATTGACTACAGGAAGCTAAACACAGTTACAAGGAAAGACCACTTCCCCTTACCATTTGTTGATCAAATTTTAGAAAGGTTGGAGGGTCATTCCCATTTTTGCTTCCTTGATTGCTATTCAGGGTACAACCAAATAGAGATCGCCCTTGAAGACCAAGAAAAGACTACATTCACATGTCCATTTGGCACTTTCGCCTATCGACGGATGGCATTTGGACTATGCAATGCCCCTGTCACTTTTCAGCGATGTATGATGAGTATCTTTTCTGATATGGTGGGGACAATTCTCGAAGTCTTCATGGATGATTTCTCGGTATTTGGTTGTAGCTTTGATGAGTGCCTTGTGCACTTAAAATCTGTGTTAAAAAGATGTGAAGAGAAGAACCTTGTGTTGAATTGAGAGAAATGCCACTTCATGGTTCAAAAGGGAATTGTACTTGGTCACATCGTTTCACAAAATGGAATCGAGGTGGACAAAGCGAAAATCGATCTTATCTCTAACCTTCCACCACCCAAGAGCATACGAGATGTGCGGTCCTTTGTGGGACACGCAGGATTTTATAAAAGGTTCATAAAGGACTTCAATTCACTCTCTCGTCCTTTTCGTAACCTACTTCAAAAGGAGAATTCATTCGAGTGGAATGAAGATTGTCAAGATGCCTTTACCACACTTAAAGGTATGTTGACATGTGCTCCCATAATGCAACCACCTGATTGGAGCCTTCCTTTTGAAATTATGTGCAATGCAAGCGACTATGCTATTGGGGTCGTGCTAGGCCAAAGAAAAGAGAAGAAGCCATGTGTTATCTACTATGCAAGTAGAACCTTAAACTCAGCTCAAGCAAACTACACTACTAGCAGAAAAAGAACTTTTAGCCGTAGTTTTTGCCTTTGACAAGTTTGAGACCTACTTGATTGGATCCAAGATCATCATATTCACTGACCATGCCGCGCTTAAGTACCTTCTCTCTAAGAAGGATGCTAAACCACGGTTGTTAAGATGGATCCTTCTACTCTAGGAATTTGACATAGAGATATGTGATAAGAAAGGAGTAGAAAACGTAGTGGCTGACCATCTCTCTCGACTTGTTCTCACTGATTCCTATGAAACGACCGTGATCAATGACATGTTCCTTGATGAACAACTCTTTAAAGTCTCCCAATTGCCATGGTATGTGGACATTGCTAACAATCTTGCTACAGGTACGATTCTTACACATTGGAAAAAGCAAGATAAGGATAAGTTCTTTAATGAGGTGTGAAAATTTCTATGGGACGACCCATACTTATTCAAGTATTGTCCCGATCAAATCATAAGGAGATTTGTGCCAGATGATGATTAACAAAGTATCATCTCCTTTTGTCATTCTCAGGCGTGTGGTGGCTACTTTTCGGCTAAAAAGAACACAGCCAAAATTCTGCAATGTGGGTTTTATTGGCCCACTATGTTCAAGGACACACACGAGTTTTGCAAAACATGTGAGCCGTGTCAGAAATTAGGAGGAATCTCCCGTAGAAATATGATGCCACTTAATCCCATCTTAATAATCAAAATTTTTTATTGTTGGGGCATCGATTTCATGGGTCCATTCCCATCTTCTTTTGGAAACGTATATATCTTGTTCGCAGTTGACTAGTGTGTCCAAATGGGTCGAGGCGATCCCATGCCGGAATAATGACCATAAAACAATCATTCATTTCTTAAAAGAGAATATTCTTTCCCGATTTGAAACACCTCTAGTCATCATTAGTGATGGAGGGTCTCACTTTTGTAATCGCCCATTTGAAACCTTAATAAAGAAATATGGCGTAAATCACAAAGTGAGCACTCCCTATCACCCACAAACAAGTGGACAAGCTGAGATATCCAATAGGGAAATTAAACATATTTTAGAGAAAATGGTGAACCCCGATCGCAAGGATTAGTCGCTTCGACTTACCGATGCACTCTGGGCTTACTGTACCGCTTTTAAGACCCCTATTGGAATGTCTCCCTATAGACTTGTCTATGGGAAGGCTTGTCACTTGCCTGTGGAGCTGGAACATAGGGCATATTGGGCCATAAAGAAGATGAATTTTGATTCTGACAAAGCAAGCTTGTTGCACAAACTTCAACGAAATGAACTTGCGGAAATCCTGGAACGAAGCATATGAGAATGCGAGAATTTACAAGGACAAGACGAAGGTGTTCCATTATAAGAACATTCTTCATAAGACATTCACGATTAATAAAAAAGTACTTCTGTATAATTCTCACCTACATTTACTTTCGGGAAAATTGAGATCTCGATGGACCGGTCCCAACATTGTCAATATCTCTGACTGATCCTGTGTATCAGGATGATTGATCTCCTAGTCTGATGGAGGTATAGAGTAGTTAGGATTAGGATTTTGTTACTTTTGTTTACTTTTTCTTAGGTTTGTTAGAAGGAGGTAGAATTCCACTTTTCATTCTCTCAGGTACTATCATTCCTCACTCCCTTTTACTTTTAGAATTGCTCTCATGTTTTGCTCATTGAACATCTTTTACATTGAGGACAATGCAAGATTTGGCTGGGGGTGTAGGATCACTAGGATGCATCTAGTCTTTTGTAACATCTCAAGCAATTATGTAGGATTTTTTTTCGAATTTTCTCAAATTTCAAAACTCTTTTAGAAAACTTTACTGCTATGCATTCGAGATGATACGAGCATAAGAGGAGGAGAAACGAAGTGTATGATGTTGTAAGTCTTGAACCTCTCTTAGCATAATGGTTTTATATGTGAATTCCCCTACTTATGTGATTGATCGAAAATTTAAACACTCTTACACCTAGTTCACATTACACGATTTTCATGAGTTGAAAGGATTATGTGATTTGTGGATTAGCTAGACGTTGATTTAAGGTGTTAAGAAACCAAGCCGAGGTACTTTGTCCATCCTTGTCCGTGGGAAAATAACGAAAGATATGGATTTCTAAAAATCCTATCTAATTTAAAAGAAAAAGGAAAAGGAATGATGAAATTGGGAATGATGGAAAAATGGTGGAAAATTTCGATTAGGGCTACCTATTACCAACCGGGGGATGGTCTACCCGTAACCAAAGCCGAAAATGGGACGTAGTGTGAAAGCCGTCGGAAGGATAGTAAGAAAAATTCCTATCATTGGCTTGATTATTACTCTATATATCTTGAGATCTATAGTCTAGTTAATTTATGAAGCAGATAGTCCTGGAAACTCATGAGATGAATTTTCACTATGCACACTAGGTTGAATTTGTTCGAGTTCTTCTATTTATCAATCAATCAACGGGAATTTCCTATGGACACTTATTATGTTTTAAGAGTTTCAGGTTTCAACTTCTATCACCAATTTTTTCCGAATTCTATACTTGCATGTCTTGGAATAGATAGAAACATAGTTTCTGAAGGAGAGTTGGGTTTTGGAGGTTTGAACTTGTTTCACACATGTTTTGCTCAGGACTAGCAAAATGCTGGTTGGGGGGGTGTGTTGAGCTCTTAATTGTGCATATTCAAACTTCAATTCATCACTCATTATGCAAGGTTTTCATGATTTAAAAACTAATCTAATGCATGGATTTTTTATTGTAGGGATAAGAGAGAGAATTCATCAAGTGAAGACTTAAAGACACTATTTACAAGCATAGAAGATTAAAGGACTAAGTGGAAAGGATGGAAGAAATAAGCAAAGAAGAGAAGAAAAACCTTGAAGAAGTCCTGATTGTCCTGAAAAAGCAAAGTGCAGAGCTGCAGGTCCATAAAAGTAAAATGCAGAAAGTTGCAGTTTCTGAAGATGGATCCAGAGATTGATCCGTCGATTGATCGCCCAGCCTAAGCGATTGATCACCCAGCTTGTAGATCAATCGACAGAATGTAGATTTTTAAGGAATTGCTGTTGAAACTCTCTGGACACTTTTTAGTCCGAGAGATCAATCGCCCGGTCATCACCGATTGATCGCCCATCATCACCGATCCATTGCCCAGCTCCAGAGATCAATCGTTCAGATCATAAAAAAATCAGGAATTACTATTGAACTCACTGGATACTTTTTACTCCCATCGATTGATCGCCCAACCTTGATCGATTGATCGCTAGGACCCACCGATTGATCGTTCAGCCAGTCGATCAATCGCTCAATCGCTCAAGTTTAGAAACTGCTATTTTTTGTCCGGATTTCTCTGCGCAGTGTGTAAGTTTTATGCAAATTCTCGAAGATTCTGTGCTATGAAGGCTTAAAATCTATAAAAGGGGTCCTCCACTATGTTCGTAGGGCATCCTAGAACAGATTGAGCACGGTGGGAGACGGCGGAAGTCGATTTCGGAGTTCTACAATTCCACCTAATTTGCTTTCTAGTTTTTATGTTTTTTTTAGTTGTTTCATGCTTCCTTGGATCATGAATGGCTAAACCTCTTAGGTAGGGCTAAGAGGTGAAGCTTATAGTGAATCTAAGACTTTCAATTCGTTTGATTTGGTTTAAGATTGGATTTCTATTGAAGAACAATGGTTTGAAGTTTAATTCAAGCACTAAGTAGTTTTTCTTAGTCTTATGATGACTCATGGATGTTTGGAAGAATTGGTTGAGTTCTTAATTGTTGTGAACTAGTCTAGACCTCTATGATCTAAGGAATTGGAATACGCTCTAGAGTTATGATCTTCATGTGGGAACTTCTTACCAAAAGTCTACTTTTATGGAAATTCTAAAGTATGTGAGACTATGTATGTGATTTCAATCAAGTTCAAATCATAATCTAGTTTTGTCTTGTGACAGGATTTAATGATGGTTATGGTTGTGATCTTGGTCTATTGGAATTGGGACTGACCTATGCAATTGAGTATGCTCGTCCTAGCTTGCATTGAGTGAATCATATACATGGATCATACATATGATAGATTTTTTGGTTTAACTGCTCTATCATCCGACTAGATAGAACTTAATTTCGATTCTAGTTGAGAAAAGGAGAAACCACAACGGATTGAGCATCAAGGATTGCTACAAGTGGATCCTTGAACCCCTAGTGCTTTTTTTTATTAATTGATTACCCTCGGTTTAATTCAACATTACTATTTACATCAAATCTGTTTGTTAGCTCTTTAGTATAACTATTGGAAGTGTTTTGTGGATTCCTAAATAAGTCCCTGTGGATCAACCTCGGTCTCACCGAGATTATTACTACATCACAACCCTACACTTAGGGAAGCGAACAAGTTTTTGGCGCCAGTTGCTTGGGAGTTTGACGGATTTTCACAAAATTTCTAAAAATAGTTTCTATTTAGGATTTTTAGGATTCTGGTACTAACTTAGCTTGTTAATTTTGATTTTTTTTTCTTTTGCAGGGATTTCTAGGAAGTTGAAGAAGAAGTTAATCGTAAAGTCTCAAATCAGGTTCTATCTTTCTAAGATTACTCTTCTTCTTCCCCTATTCATTCCTATCATATTCATCTCTTGTAGAGTGGGTGAAGACTCCTTTTTGGATCTCTGATAGGTTTGCCTTGTGCTGCCTTGATTCCTATTGGTCGGCACTGCCGTCTTGGATCACCTTGTGCTCAGAGATTTCTCTTCTCACCTCTACTCCTCTTTCTTCTTTTTCTGCACTTTTCTCAAAAGATTCAATGAGTGGGTGGGGAGTTCTCTGAACCCCTATTGACCGAGAGAAATTGGTCTCTATCCTTGCTTTTGGCCTAGCCATTGCAAGACACCTTGTGCTTCTAATAACCGACTCATTAGTGAAGGGGGAATAGTAGAAGGAATTGACAGAGAACCACGTGCTAGGAGACATTTAAGTTCTCCAATTTTGTCGGAAAGTATGGCTGTAAATCAACCCAATCCTATGGCCAATCAAAATCTGGGCCAAAACCAAACCGAAACGGGAGAGAATGTGGTTGAGAATGTTCCCCGACCAAGAACATTTGGTAATTACTTGCAACCAGCAAGAGCGAGCACTCCCTCATGCATAGTTTTTCTACAAAATGCAGGGAATGTAGATTTGAAATCGGGAGTAATCCAACTCCTCCTGAGATTCCATGGATTAGACAGTGAAAGTGCCTATCAACACCTTAAAGAATTTGATGAGGTAATAACCACCATGCACTTTGCAAACGTAACTGATAATGTGGTGAGGCTTAAATTATTTCCTGTTACTCTTAAAGATAAAGCTAAAGGTTGGCTTCATGCATTAAGGCCAAGATCAATTGGTACATGGGGCGATATGCATAGGGAGATCATTAAAAAGTTCTTCCCTACCCACAAAACGAACATGTTGAGGCGCCTTATCATGAACTTTGTCCAAAAGGAAGATGAGACCTTCTTCCAATGTTGGGAGAGGTTCAAGGACTTATTAAATGCATGCCCACATCATGGCTATGAAATTTGGCGGGTTATAAGCTTTTTCTATGAAGGACTAACTTCACCCATGATCCAATTTGTAGAGATGATGTGTAATGGAGAGTTCATAAATAAGGAAGCCGATGAAGAATTGGACTATTTGGAGGAATTGCTTAAGAATGCACAGTCTTGGGATACATCTAAACCAACAAATTCCAAGACTAGCCAACAAAAGGAAAAAGGAGGAATTTATGTCCTATCAGAAGAGGATAGCATAAGTGCACATGTGGCTAGCCTCACAAGAAAAGTCGAGGCCATGAAATTAAAGAAAGGATAGACGATCAACTTTAATGACGTTGAAACTGTTTGTGGAATTTGTGCCAGAAATCAACATGCAACACAAGATTGTCCCACAATTTCAGCAATCCAAGACATCTTACAAGAACAATCAAATGCCATAAACAGTTATCAACGACAATTTGGTGCTCCAAACTCAAACACGTTTAATTTTAGTTGGAAGAACCATCCCAACTTCAGTTGGAGGAATGGACCCACTGCGAATGCAAACAATATCCCTCAACCTTAACCTTTACTAGGTCCATCCCTAGTCATTACACTAAAAGCTACGCTAGAGGAGATGTTGGGTGCATTCGTATCGGTTCAAGCTAGATATAACAAGACTAATTCTCTGAAAATAGATGGGTCCATGCAAGAACAATTGAAATTTAACCAAAGTTCAACTCAAGTCATCAATGACTTGAAAACTTCAATGGCTAGAGTTGAATCTCACCTCAGTGTTAGGGAGAAAGGCACACTTCCTTCCCAACCTCTTCCTAACCTAAGAACCCAATTTGAGATACAAGACGCAAGCTCATCCTCCCAACATACGGAGCATGTTCAAGCTATCACCACTTTGAGAAGTGGGAAAATAGTTCATAAATCTAATCCGGTGAAGGCCCCAAAGCCTAAGGATTCGAAAAATTCTAAAGAGGATGATAGCTCAAACAGCACTCCACAAGAGAAAGAACCGGAAAGGCAATACAAGTCGGTTGCCCTGTTTCCCCAAAGGTTGATTTCACCCAAACCTTTAGACAAAAACCTGAAAATTTTAGAGGTTTTCAAGCAGGTGAAGATCAACATTCCGTTGTTAGATGCCATAAAGTAAATACCATCCTATGCCAAATTTCTAAAGGAATTGTTCACAATCAAAAGGAAACTCAATGTTCACAACAAAGTACTTTTGACTGAGAATTTGAGCCCTATTATTAAACAAGAGGTGCCCCAAAAATTCAAGGATCCGGGTAGTCCAACCATCTCATGCATCATAGGAGACTACCGGATTAAACAAGCATTACTCAATTTAGGGGCAAGTGTGAACCTCATTCCGTACTCGGTTTACGAACAACTTGGGTTAGGTGAATTGAAAAGCACCAAAACCACACTCCAACTTGCTAATAGATCCATTCGTATACCGAGAGGAGTGATTGAGGATGTTTTACTCCAAGTTGATAAATTCTACTACCCAGTAGACTTTATTGTCTTGGATACACATCCCGTGATAGGTACCGGTGCTCAAATTTCCGTCATACTTGGCCGCCTTTTCTAGCTACTTCCAATGCGATTATCAATTGTAGAAACGGGCTTGAACAAACGTCCTTTGGAAATATGACTCTTGAGCTGAATATATTTGATTTATGTAAATAACCACGGGAGGTTGATGATGAGATCCATGAGATAAATATGATGGAATCATTCGTGGAAGATACATTCCCCTAGTCATTATATTCCGACCCTTTGGGGGTATGTGTGGCCCACTCTCATGAGATAAATGATGACACAATATGAGAGATGGATGACATGTTAGGTGTGATGCCGGTACTTAATAACAAAAGATGGAGGGCCCTATTTGAGCCTTTACCCATAAACGAGAACAAGCCCCTCCGATCCAATATCAAGGCACCAACACTCGACTTAAAACATTACCAAGTGAGATGAAATATGTCTATTTAGGTCGAGATGAGACATATCCGATGGTGATTTCTTCCCACTTGGATGAGGAACAAGAGAGTAGGCTAATTGCCACTCTAATAGAGTATAAGAGTGCCATTGGGTGGTCGATTGCGGATCTCAAAGGCATAGACCCACTGATTTGTACTCATCGCATACACCTTGAGGAGAATGCGAAAACATCTAGGCAACCACAAAGACGACTCAATCTAAACATGAAGGATATGGTTAAGGCCAAAGTGGTGAAACTATTAGATGTAGGTATTATTTACCCAATATCCGATAGTCAATGGGTGAGCCCAACTCAAGTGGTGCCTAAGAAATCCAGAATAACCATCGTAGCCAATGCCAATAATGAACTCATACCAACTAGAGTCACTACCGGTTGGAGAATGTGCATTGACTACAGGAAGCTAAACACAGTTACAAGGAAAGACCACTTCCCCCTACCATTTGTTGATCAAATTTTAGAAAGGTTGGCAGGTCATTCCCATTTTTGCTTCCTTAGTGGCTATTCAGGGTACAACCAAATAGAGATCGCCCTTGAAGACCAAGAAAAGACTATATTCACATGTCCATTTGGCACTTTCGCCTATCGATGGATGCCGTTTGGACTATGCAATGCTCCTACGACTTTTCAGCGATGTATGATGAGTATCTTTTCTGATATGGTGGGGACAATTCTCGAAGTCTTCATGGATGATTTCTCAGTATTTGGTTGTAGCTTTGATGAGTGCCTTGTGCACTTGAAATCTGTGTTGAAAAGATGTGAAGAGAAGAACCTTGTGTTGAATTGAGAGAAATGTCACTTCATGGTTCAAATGGGAATTATACTTGGTCACATCGTTTCACACAACGAAATCGAGGTGGACAAAGCGAAAATCGATCTTATCTCTAAACTTCCACCACCCAAGAGCATACGAGATGTGCGGTCCTTTTTGAGTCATGCAGGATTTTATAGAAGGTTCATAAAAGACTTTAGTTCACTCTCTCATCCTTTATGTAACCTACTTCAAAAGGAGAATTCATTCGAGTGGAATAAAGATTGTCAAAATGCCTTTACCACACTTAAAGGTATGTTGACATGTGCTCCCATAATGCAACCACCTGATTGGAGCCTTCCTTTTGAAATTATGTGTGATGCAAGCGACTATGCTATTGGGGCCGTACTAGGCCAAAGAAAAGAGAAGAAGCCATGTGTTATCTACTATGCAAGTAGAACCTTAAACTCAACCCAAGCAAACTACACTACTACAGAAAAAGAACTTTTAGTCGTAGTTTTTACCTTGGACAAGTTTAGGTCCTACTTGATTGGATCCAAGATCATCATATTCACTGACCATGCCGCGCTTAAGCACATTCTCTCTAAGAAGGATGCTAAACCACGGTTGTTAAGATGGATCCTTCTACTCCAGGAGTTTGACATAGAGATAGTTGATAAGAAAGGAGTAGAAAATGTAGTGGTTGACCATCTCTCTTGACTTGTTCTCACCGATTCCCATGAAACGACCGCGATCAATGACATGTTCCCTGATGAACAACTCTTTAAAGTCTCCCAATTGCCATGGTATTCGGACATTGCTAACTATCTTGCTACAGGGTACGATTCCTACACATTGGAAAAAGCAAGATAAGGATAAGTTTTTCAATGAGGTGCGAAAATTCCTATGGGACGACCCATACTTATTCAAGTATTGTCCCGATCAAATCATAAGGAGATGTGTGCCAGATGATGATCAACAAAGTATCATCTCCTTTTGTCATTCTCAGGCGTGTGGTGGCCACTTTTCGACTAAAAAGACCACAGCCAAAATTCTGCAATCTGGGTTTTATTGGCCCACTATGTTCAAGGACACACACGAGTTTTGCAAAACATGTGAGCCTTGTCAGAAATTGGGAGGAATCTCCCATAGAAATATGATGCCACTCAATCCCATCTTAATAATCGAAATTTTTTTATTGTTGGGGCATCGATTTCATGGGTCCATTCCCATCTTCTTTTGGAAACGTATATATCTTGCTTGCAGTTGACTATGTGTCTAAATGGGTCGAGGCGATCCCATGCCGGAATAATGACCATAAAACAATCATTCATTTCTTAAAAGAGAATATTCTTTCTCGGTTTGGAACACCTCGAGTCATCATTAGTGATGGAGGGTCTCACTTTTGTAATCGCCCATTTGAAACCTTAATAAAGAAATATGGCGTCAATCACAAAGTGAGCACTCCCTATCACCCATAAACAAGTGGACAACTTGAGATATCCAATAGGGAAATTAAACATATTTTGGAGAAAACGGTGAACCCCGATCACAAGGATTGGTCGCTTCGACTTACCGATGCACTCTGGGCTTACCGTACCACTTTTAAGACCCCTATTGGAATGTCTCCCTATATAGACTTGTCTATGGGAAGGCTTCTCACTTACATGTGGAGCTGGAACATAGGGCATATTGGGCCATAAAGAAGATGAATTTTGATTCTGACAAAGCAAGTTCGTTGCGCAAACTTCAACTAAATGAACTTGTGGAAATCCGGAACGAAGCATATGAGAATGCGAGAATTTACAAAGACAAGACGAAGGTATTCCATGATAAAAACATTCTTCGTAAGACATTCACGATTAATAAAAAAGTCCTTCTGTATAATTCTCGCCTACATTTATTTCTGGAGAAATTGAGATCTCGATGGACCGGTCCTACATTGTGCAAACTGTTTACTCATATGGGACCGTCGAGTTGTTAAATCCAAGGAGCGGCAACATCTTTAAGGTGAATGGTTAGCGATTAAATTCTTTCTTTGAGAAGTTTCCTTCAGAAGGTATGTCTATACCTCTGACTGATCCTGTGTATCAGGATGATTGATCTCCTAGTCTGATGGAGGTATAGAGTAGTTAGGATTAGGATTTTGTTACTTTTGTTTACTTTTTCTTAGGTTTGTTAGAAGGAGGTAGAATTCCATTTTTCATTCTCTCAGGTATTATCATTCCTCACTCCCTTTTACTTTTAGAATTGCTCTCATGTTTTGCTCATTGAACATCTTTTACATTGAGGACAATGCAAGATTTGGCTGGGGGTGTAGGATCACTAGGATGCATCTAGTGTTTTGTAACATCTCGAGCAATTATGTAGGATTTTTTTCGAATTTTCTTAAATTTCAAAACTCTTTTTGAAAACCTTACTGCTATGCATTCGAGATGATACGAGCATAAGAGGAGGAGAAACAAAGTGTATGATGTTGTAAGTCTTGAACCTCTCTTAGCATAATGGTTTTATATGTGAATTCCCCTAATTATGTGATTGATAGAAAATTTGAACACTCTTACACCTAGTTCACATTACACGATTTTCATGAGTTGAAAGGATTATATGATTTGTGGATTAGCTAGACTTTGATTTAAGGTGTTGAGAAACCAAGCCGGGGTACTTTGTCCATCCTTGTCCATGGGAAAATAACGAAAGATATGGATTTCTAAAAATCCTATCTAATTTAAAAGAAAAAGGAAAATGAATGATGAAATTGGGACCGATGGAAAAATGGTGGAAAATTTCGATTAGGGCTACCTATTACCAACCGGGGGATGGTCTACCCGGAACCAAAGCCGGAAATGGGACGTAGTGTGAAAGCCGTTGGAAGGACAGTAAGGCAAATTCCTATCATTGGCTTGATTGTTGCTCTATATACCTTGAAATCTATAGTCTAGTTGATTTATGAAGTAGATAATCCTGAAAACTCATGAGATGAATTTTCACTATGCACACTAGGTTGAATTTGTTCGAGTTCTTCTATTTATCAATCAGCGGGAATTTCACATGGACACTTATTTATGTTTTGAGAGTTTCAGGTTTTAACTTCTATCACCAATTTTTTCTGAATTCTATACTTGCATGTCTTGGAATGGATAGAAACATAGTTTTTGAAGGAGAGTTGGGTTTTGGAGGTTTGAACTTGTTGCACGTATGTTTTGCTCGGGATTAGCAAAATGCTGGTTGTGGGGTGTGTTGAGCTCTTAATTGTGCATATTCTAACCCAAATTCATCACTCATTATGCAAGGTTTTCATGATTTAAAGACTAATCTAATGCATGGATTTGTGATTGTAGGGATAAGAGAGAGAATTCATCAAGTGGAGACTTAAAGACACTATTTACAAGCATAGAAGATCAAAGGACTAAGCGGGAAAGGATGGAAGAAAGAAGCAAAGAAGAGAAGAAAAACCTTGAAGAAGTCCTGAATTGTCCTGAAAAAGCAAAGTGCAGAGCTGCAGGGCCATAAAAGTAAAATGCAGAAAGTTGCAGTTTCTGAAGATGGATCCAGAGATTGATCCGTCGATTGATCGCCCAGCCTGAGCGATTGATCGCCCAGCTTGTAGATCAATCGACAGAATGCAGATTTTTGAGGAATTGCTGTTGAAACTCTCTAGACACTTTTTGGTCATCACCGATTGATCGCCCATCATCACCGATCCATCGCCCAGCTCCAGAGATCAATCGCTCATATTATAAAAAAATCAAGAATTACTGTTGAACTCTCTGGACACTTTTTACTCCCATCGATTGATCCCCCAACCTTGATCGATTGATCGCTAAGACCCACCGATTGATCGTTCAGTCAGTCGATCAATCGCTCAATCGCTCAAATTCAGAAACTGCTATTTTCGGTCCGGATTTCTCTGCGCAGTGCGTAAGTTTTACGCAAATTCTCGAAGATTCTGCGCTATGAAGGCTTGAAAGCTATAAAAGGGGTCCTCCACTACGTTTCTAGGGCATCCTAGAACAGATTGAGCATGGTGGGAGACGGCGGAAGTCAATTTCGGAGTTCTACAATTCCTCCTAATTTGCTTTCTAGTTTTTATATTTTTTTTAGTTGTTTCATGCTTCCTTGGATCATGAATGGCTAAACCTCTTAGGTAGGGCTAAGAGGTGAAGCTTATAGTGAATCTAAGATTTTCAATTCGTTTGATTTGGTTTAAGATTGGATTTCTATTGAAGAACAATGGTTTGAAGTTTAATTCAAGCACTAAGTAGTTTTTCTTAGTCTTATGATGACTCATGGATGTTTGGAAGAATTGCTTGAGTTCTTAATTGTTGTGAACTAGTCTAAACCTCTATGATCTGAGGAATTGGAATACGCTCTAGACTTATGATCTTCATGTGGGAACTTCTTACCAAAAGTTTACTTTTATGGAAATTCTGAAGTATGTGAGACTGTGTATGTGTTTGAATCAAGTTCAAATCATAATCTAGTTTTATCTTGTGACAGGATTTAATGATGGTTATGATTGTGATCTTAGTGTATTGAAATTGGGACTGACCTATGCAACTGAGTATGCTCGTCCTAGCTTGCATTGAGTGAATCATATACATAGATCATACATATGGCAGATTGTTTAGTTTAACTGCTCTATCATCCGACTAGATAGAACTTAATTTCGATTCTAGTTGAGAAAATGAGAAACCACAACGGATTGAGCATCAAGGATTGCTATAAGTGGATCCTTGAACCCCTAGTGCTTTTTTTTTATTAATTGATTACCCTCAGTTTAATTCAACATTACTATTTACATCAAATCTGTTTGTTAGCTCTTTAGTAGAACTATTGGAAGTGTTTTGTGGATTCCTACATAAGTCCCTGTGGATAGACCTCGGTCTTACCGAGATTATTACTATATCGCAACCCTACACTTGGGGAAGCAAACAACACTGAAGTAAAAAAGGCGCTCGCGGGTCTTGAATCTTTTATATCATTGACCACCGATTTTATCCTATAACAACATCATTCTTACAGGAAGGAGGTCTACTGCAGCTCCATTATCAATAAGAATTTTAGTAACTGGACACCCCTCGAGGTGAGCTAATATGTATAAGGGCTTGAGATGTTGAGTCATATTGAGAGTTGGTTTTTTTATGAATACTTTTCCTGCTAACATACCTGGCTGAACAGTGACAGTGTTCAATGGCTGCATCTGACTTGAGCCTCCTCCCTCTGTAACTCTGGATATTCCTGGCTTGTTACATGACACATGTTGTGATATAATAGAAGGATTTATTTCTTCGATATTGCCTTTCATCTCATTCTGTTAGTGTGGCTTTGCCTGAAAATCAGAAGGAAGGGTTAAGACCATATTACAATCGAATGTTATGGGTGGTAACGATCCGAACACAATTTCTGTATTCGAGCATTGCCCCCCGGGTATTCCTGATTTGGGTAGCCCTTCCTCATTATTTTTCGATTGCAATGGATCTGGATTGATCATTTCTTCTTGAACGATCAGAGTTGTATCCAATGTTCTAGCAGCTGCAAGAAGTTCTTCAATCAATAAGTCATCTTCTCCTATCCATTCTTCATTGAAATCATCTAGTGAATCATCCCGTTCCTCGATGTTGACCCACTTGGTGGAGCTTTCACCATCTTGATATCCCACGCTTGATCCTTTCTTTTTAAGAGTTGTTTCGAATGGTTCCATAACTATGTCGACCATGTTGACTGTAGCTTCTTCGTCTTCGATTAGTGATTTATTTACAAAATTTTCCAAAGTAACCTCGTTATACGAAGTTATTGCCCTTTTTTCAGTTGCTCGATGGCGCTGCCATCATCGTTTTTGCAACCATGTCATTCTTTCAAGCATACCAGGAAATTTGTGATGCCTCACTCTTTTCCATTCCTTTGTCTGTACTACTGGAGGTTTGACCATTCTTGGTTTATCTATTGGCCGTTGCGTCGGCCAGTATGACTGTCTTCACGGTCTTATTTCATAGTTACTTGCCCATCGGTCATTATTCCACTCATGCTCTGTATGAGCATGTTTGTAAGCAGGCTTAGACAGCCTCCTTATACAATGGACACATCTTTGTGATTCATAACGTTCAGTTGCCTACCTCTCGGTCGCCATCTTGACCATTCAGAATTTGCGTAATATTTTTGTGGTTGTGACTCTATTCTTTGCGGAGTTTCATGGGGTTTGTCATCATTCAGATCTATCTTTCGTCATGACCGATTGATTCTTCGAAGATCGGCTGTAACTATATTTACTTCCAGTGCTGTGGGAAAGGATCGGTATTGATCAGCATTGCTTCTTCCTCTTTTTCTGAAAATTTCAACAGACCTTTGTCAATATTATCTTAGATGATGTTCCTGAAAATAACACATTGGTTAGTGGTATGGTTTCGAGTTCCATGCCATTTGCAATATATAACCTTTTTTAATTCTTCTGTTGTTGGTACTCTATGATTGATGGGGACCTTAATGAATTTTCTTGTCAAAAGTATTTTAAATATTTCATCGGCTCGGGCGATATCAAAAGAAACTGTTCTCTGGGTTTTGGGCGCGGCCGATATCGTGGTTTCAGCTTTAATTAGGGCAGAACATACCAGAGGCTTTTTAGCTACAACTTCATAATTGGGATCATAATAATACATCCTGATTGATGCATTCTTTTATTTGGATACTTCCTGCAAAAGTTCCTCGTATCTAAATACTTGTCAAGTTAGATCATATAAATCTATGAATTCAGTGCCGATAAATTTCTTTCAGAGTTTTAAATCTAACCCATCTTGAGCAAGTTGTACGAACTCTTACTCAAGTGTTACTATTTTACACCTGCTCTTTGCCCTTTTAAATCGGGCAATATAACTTTCACATGATTCTCCTGATAATTGGAGAAGTCTTGCCAAATCTGCCATGGTCATTTCCTTATCTCCAGAAAAGAGTTAGGCATGGAATTTCTCTTCTAACTCTTGCCATGTATGAATTGAATTTGGCAAAAAATTAGAATACCATGTGAATGCTGCAGCTTTTAGTGAATGACAAAACAATTGCAATTTGTAGTACTCGTTATTAGCAAGTTCTCCACATTGCATAGTGAATCGACCGACATGTTCAATAGTTGATTGTCGGGCGTCGCCCGAGCATAACACAAAATTTGGACAATAATTTCTAGGTAATGGATGCTGTCGGTCGACCCACTTTGGATACGGCTTATAATACATTGGGATAGTATTTTGTCCCAAAACCTATACAGCTACCTCTTGGACTAATTGAATTATATGGTCTCGGTCAACTCGTTGAGGTTCGAGGGCAAGTGGCTGTTAGGGCGTTCCGCGGTTTTGCCCTCCCTGAAACAGTGGATTCCTAGGGTATTGTTGAAATGGCTGCCCAACAGGAATTCCGTGGTTTCTGATTTCAGGTGTAAAATTTCTCGCGTCAAGCTGTCTGAAATCATAGGTCGGCCCAATGTTACGCATTTCTGGGATTGGACGGACCGGGACAACTCGTGGCGGCCCTTGAGGTGGTTGCACCTATTATTGACCGAGCTCCCTTCATTATGGGGAACTGGTACATTTGTCCTCTCTATGATAACATTCATCATTCAATACATAGCCTCAGTCTGATGGGCTATCCATCTATTTAAGTTATCCGTTTGTACATGGAGATGCTTGGCCTGAACATTTATCATGTTCGCCTGAGCTTTCCCTTGTTCTTGAATTTGTTGCATAGTCACTCGAACTTCTCTAAGGTTGCTTGTGACTTCATCTAGCGGAATAGCCTGAGAAGTTGACTTTGTGGCTTGGTTAATCGGGTTTGCCGGGTTAATATTCATATCGGGATTAGAGATTGTGACTACTTCCAATTCAAAGTGTGGTGGTTGAATAGTAGTATCCTTTGGTTCTATTCGGACAATTCGATTACTCATTCTACTCATAAATCTTGTATAGCAACATGATGTCCCACCGGGTGTGTCAAAATATGTTGCCGAATTATTCATTGGCCACGCATGTGATGTGTGTGCGGGCGTGCCAGAATTGATTTTCGCGGCTCGATTCCAACCGAACAACAATGACCCCGAGCGCCAGGGAAGGCGGATACGTCGTGATCGACCGTATGTGACCGAGATCTGTAAAGATCGGTCACCCAATTAGCCACTCGCTCAGTTTCTTAGTAAAAAGTAATCAGGCAATGTTTGGAGGGAGGGTTCGTCCTCCAGAAAGTAGGCTGTAACTTTACTTTCCGAGCGAAAGATTTCTCTCGACGTTACTTTAAAGGATGTAAAGAAAAGAATTTATAATCGACCGTGTAGGCGATCTTTGCTGAAATTGTAAAACAGAATTTTACTGATCGTAAAACTTACTGTTATGGAATGCAATTTTAGAGATTATGTTATCAAAATTGAACAGTGCGATTAATGCTAAAGAAAGTAAAGGGAAATGAGTACGCTAAGAAATGCAAATAACAATAAACGAAGAACCTGAATAAGCTTGAAAATGATAATGTAATATTGACTTGATAAATACCTGAGCACTTACTCTACGAAATAGAAAGTACTGAAAATGTAAAAATGGATCGATTACACTATGAAATATAAAGGATTTGATAATTTAGAAAGATAGATTGATTTGGTTGGTGCTGGACCCTTTACTTTGTCATTCTCCTACTATTTTTATAACTTTGATCGCCCATCCAGATACTTCTACTACTAATCGTCTACTTCGACCACTTGCCCACTATTCCTCTTCTAAATTTCTCCTTCATGATAACCGCTTGCTGACCTGACTACGTTCGCTCGTTCCACTTAGTGTCGTGGCATTTCAAACCGATGGCAACTGTATCACTAGGAACTTTGTCATGGCCGTATACACCTCACGGCTACTTACGTGTCTTCTTTCGATTGTCTTTCTACTCATATTGGCAAAATTAGGGTATAACACTAAGTAGACCACACAGTGATGACTCTTGCAATAAATGCAACTTGCATTTAATGTTACGGGCATTTAATGTGCATTTAATACAACCCAAGCTCACTATTTGGTGTAGTCCACTGTAGCGTTAGAACTGCCGCATGAGTTTTGGGCCCATGCCATAAGATGATCTTAGAAAAAGGATGGAAGGCTTGGATAAACAGATACATTCCGGTGGGACCCCACACAAATCTGGTCGGACGCAATCCACGCCAACATCCCTAGGACCTATTGTGTGGGACCTGCTGCCCAAGGCAGCGTGCTTTGCACGTTGTTTAAGGACAGCGTGGTTGCCACGCTGTGGGACCCACCATAGTCTATGTGTTTTATCCACGCTGTTCATTTTTAGACGGGCCACGCTGTAAGGAACAGTGGGATTGATGCTTACCATTAAAAACTTTCTAGGTCTCACATTGATGTTTGTGAAAGTTCGCCCTGTCTACCACTTTGCCCGATCATGTCAGGACATGATTCTGAAAATGTGAACGACCCAAAGCTCTGTTGAGTCCATAATTTGTGATATTTACACGCCATCTAAACTGTTCATAAGCTCATTAGGACCTGGATGAAGGGATAACACAAGTATCAACTTAGTATGTGGTCTATGGGTCTGTCTTGAGACCCAACATGACGTCGATACTTTGTCCTTGTATTGAATGAAATGATAGGCCCACAAGCCATGTACCCCACCTTGATATATGCAGTTTATCTATGAT
Organism: Liriodendron chinense; assembly: GCA_003013855.2. NCBI lineage: Eukaryota > Viridiplantae > Streptophyta > Magnoliopsida > Magnoliales > Magnoliaceae > Liriodendron > Liriodendron chinense. Next base: position 857,105 of record PVNU02001992.1, on the reverse strand, counting down.
GTATGCAGTTTTGGGCTCAATTAATGCAAGGTGTGGATGACCTTGTGATGTGCAGTTGATTGTGATGAATGGTTTTGATGTATGTGATGGAACGTGTAGTTGCGATGATGTGAATTTCCTTGTATATGTATGTTTCATTCGGCCCATTCAGTATTTTTAGCTAGTAAGGCTGTGAAGGTAGTTATTATCTCTTGTATTGATTGTGTTATGGGCCTTGTGGGAGCCCACTTATTTTATTTGGGCCTTAAGGGAGCTCACTCGGCCTATGGGCTTTAAAATATCCCACATGTTATAGAAATTAGGTCTTTGGAAAGCTCACTTGTGTTATGGCCTTTGTTAAGTCCACTTGTTCATAGGACTTGGTCAAGCTCGCTTGTTCATGGGATTTGGTCCTTGAAGCCTGCCCACAAAAGGAATTTCTAAGGCGCTAGGAAGGCCGCTTCCGTGATCAAGTATACTAAATGCGTAATAATGGATGATTTTGTGCACTTGAGTAGTGCAATATAATGTAATAGTTGAATAAGTTAGTAAAAGAGTTGAATAAACAATGTAATGAAGTTGAATATGTAACGTGATATTGGGTCTAGCAAATATAAGCCCAAAGACCCACACATGTTTGCCACAGTTTGTAATTAATATAAATAATGCAAAATGGTTGGCGTTTTCCTTATGCAACACCCTGTCCTCTTCTTCCATCTCTCTCTCTCTCTCTCTCTCTCTCTCTCTCTCTCTCATTAAAGGTCATAGCTCTCTCGAGTTGGGAGTCTTTCAGCTTCTTTTTTCTCTCAAAGGAAGAGGTGTGGAGATGGAAACCACGATAGGAATTTGTTGATGGGTAGGATTCCACCGCCGATTGAAGCTATATATACAAAGGCTCAGTCCCCTCTACTCTCACAATCTAGAGCATAGAAAAGCACTCTTAAAAGTGAGGAATGAAAAATTCGAGTGCACTGTTCATCTTCTCCACCAAGTATGAAGTGTTTGTTGGGTTTGTCCCACATCGGCTAGGTTGGACGATGAAAGGAGCTTCATATATCATGAACTCACTCCACCTAATGGGTTATGCCTGTTGGAGTTTTCCTCCTCGGTGTAAGAGGAGAGATGGTGATTTTTTGGTCACCGGCTGTCCGGACAATGTGTCTGCAAACCTAAAAATTGCTGGACTGTTTTTGTTAAGTCTGACCGGTTGTCTGACCGGCCGGCCGGCCAGCCGACAGATAGGTCGGGTGGTATGTTTTTTCGTCCAGCTGGAGGTGTGCGTGGACTGCACATGTAGTTTCCTAATTGGATTACAACTCTTGTTAAACTCTATAAAAAGGGCTTTAAGCCAGGATTTAGGAAGTTCATACAGTAGACCACACATCCAAGGTGAGAGAGAGAGAGAGAGAAAGGGGGAGAGAGAGAGAGAGGGGAAGCTTGTTAGAAGAAGAGGCCTTGCTTGTGAAGGTGATTCATGGTGCAACGACATCTTAGCTCTTCAACGTCCTCGTACTCGGTGAGATATCTCAGTTTCTAGTCCTTTTATTATTTATCCATCCCTGCGTGGGTGAAGAAGGTTAGATACAAGCGGGTTGTGCTTGTGATCGAGGTTGTAAACAATTCTCTTGATAGTAGGATTGTTTGTCTAAACAAAGTCCCGTGATTTTTACCTCCTTGAGAGTTTTTCACGTAAAAATCTCTTGCATCATGTGGTTGGTGATTTGCTTTTGATTATTGCAATATCATATCCCATAATTCTATTGGTTTAGGGGGCGAGATCCTAAGGTTTTGTGTAACGCACCCAATAATGCTGAGACCAAGTTCTGAGAACCCCATGGCCCAAGTCATCCAAGTTTGAAAACATGGATAGAAACGTTGGTGGCTGTTCAATTCAAAAATAGGACAGCATTAGGAAGTGGAGGCTACATTTGGATGCACTAGCAAACTGAATTGCAAACATTCAGCTTAATCAATATTCTTAATGAAGAAATAGCCTCAATTATAATTATGTTTCTTTGGTGTCCAACCTGAAGAAATGTCATTGCAAATTAGAGCCGAGACCAAGGTATTCAATAATGGTAAAGGTGGTCGTAATGGCCAGCATGATGCTGTTGCTAACAGACTGTTACGATCTTTCTTTCTTTCTTATTTTCTTTTTCTTTTTTAAAGGAAGAGAATGTATCAGCCTGTAACCCGTTATGGCTGTACAGGCCCACTACATGTGCAACAATCTTTCTTTCTTTCTTTCTTCTTGTTTTTTTTTTTTTTTTTTTTTTTGTCAAAAGGAAGATAATGAATCAGCTTGTAACCTGTTATGGTTGTTACAGGCCCACTACATGTCATTTTTTTTTTCAGACTTCATGTTACAGCCCATATCAGGCAGCAGGTCCCACAGTTGATGTCGCATAACTAGTTTTGCATATCATGTCCTAGATCTCTACTACAGGTGCTAATACTTACAACTCAATTGGATAGTGTTTCCAAAAATTCTTCCTTCATAAGCCAATTGGGTGAAAATTGTGCCTGAATCAGCTCTGGTGACCATGCAACCAATGTTTTGGCAGATTAGAAATCAAAATATACAGATTCACAGGAACTACAGTTTGCATTTCCACGTTTGTGCCATTTCAAGATGATTCGGAATTTTAACAGGCAATATGAGCCACTTCTAATAAACATGGGTAACAAATCCCAGAAGAATCTTGAAATCTAATCTACATCGATTATGCTTACATGTTTTGTTTGAGAATCAGTATCAGTACTGTTATTGGGCTGCTTCTATACCAAAATAGGATTGGATGATCATGGGTCCATCTCATTATCGTATCATTCTCATATTTTGGGCCTCATTGTTGTGACAGAGCATTTGGCACCTCTATCATCAGCATTTTGCCAGATGCAACAAATGGCTCCAGCTTTGCCAAATGCACAAATAATATGGTCTAGCCAATGTCACTTTTCTCTTGCCTAATTGGGACAATTACATGTTGATCATTGGCTGAGATTTGATTGGAAAGATTTTCCATGGAAATTTGATTAGTCGTACTTCTCTCTTTCTCTTGTTTTCCTTCCATCTGGGACACATTGACATCCTTGCTCTTGCTCCATAATACACAATAGAGGCCGAAGATGATGAGGAAGGCACCGATCACACTGCAAGCAAATAATGGAAATACTGAAATTCATGCTAGGAGCTGACAATGAATCAGGACTACTGATTCTGAATACTAAATGGGAGGGAACAACCTCAAATTTCAGGTATGAAAATCACCAAGTGTAGCATGTTCCAAAGTGGGTTTAGGTGATTCATTGGGCTGGCCCACCAATGAATGTGCCCTAGCACAAAAAGCAAAACGGCCCACTTATTAGGTGGGCCATGGTGCATTAGATTTGGACCGTTGGCCATCCTTTTCCAACCATTATTGCTGCTTGATAAGTGGGCTAAAGTACTACTTGTTAGACTTCGGCCCATTCACCATGAGCCCTGCTGATGAACAGCCCATATCACACATGCAGATAGGTGTATCAATGTGGAATTCTTCGATAAGAGAAACCAATCCAAGAACAGGTTAGAATTTTCCCAAAAACATTCCAAACTCCTCTGGCCTAACCTGCCTAAGTGTAGACGCTCTGCGAAAACAAAGGCTGAGAAAATCCCCACCACAACAAGAAACAGCGGCGAAAACATTGCATTGAAAACAGGTCCCTTCTCACTGATACACCATGTCTGTAGGTAATATACGAGTGTAGAGATTACAGTTCCCTGTACAAAATTAAACACATACGAAATGTAAGATGTTGAAACATAAGAAAAACATATGAGACCTGAACCAAGCCCCATAAAATGTCCCTATGTGACGTCAATGGATTGGATTGGGCTGAAATCAAAGGTCTCCTTACCAAATGGATTGGGCCTAGGCATGTTCCTGACTTTTAGGCCTCATTAATAATTGGTTTGGGCTTGGCTTGACCCTAACCTAGACGTGCTTGCGACCCCAATACGGGTGGCAATGGGACGGGCCTGGTTAGGCCCCACAGTAGAAGGCACTAGCTCGGATCCCAGCCCAAGAATTGATCCAATCTTATTTCCTATGTGAATGTTCCTATCTATATATCGATTGATCCACACCTGCACAAAACGGACATTTAGAAGTCCAACCCATTAGACATCCGCCCAGCACACAACTTCCAACTTGGTATGAGTTTGAGAAATCCACACCGTAAGGTTGGCGTCCAATGGAGATCACCTTGAACAAAAATAAGCCCCCTCCACTCATATAGGGATCCACACCATAGAAAATAATGTCTAACCATTGATAAATAACAAAATACAAATGTGGTGAGGCTGATTTTTTCACAAGGTGATCCTCTTAATGAGGCCTATTCGACTGACTGGATGTGTCATGCACACTACAGATTGAAAATTATTGGGGATTTATGCTCAAATAAGTTGGACTTGAGACCTCTTTACAAAAATTGAACCAAACGGCCTCCATGCAAGATGCATGTGTTCCCTTACCGACGGCAACACTTGATGGGGCCCAATTATAAGGTGTGGGCTTATTAGATGTGAGCCTGTAGTGGAGAGGACAAAATAATAATTTTACATAAGAAAGTTCTTGCTTTTCATTGTGAGATCCACATCTGATAAGCACACGGAGTAGTGTATTCTTATGGGCCATGTCAGGAGTAACATAAATTTTTTGCTACTCACCCCAATTACAAAAAATTCTTGTCCTTCCCTAACAATGATTTAGAATGGAATATTTTGTAGAATATAACATATGTACATGTGAACTTGTCTCGGGTGCGGCCAGGTCACTGCCAAAATGACTCAAGCCAAAGCCTAGCCCTTGGGCAATCTAATATGCATGTCGAAGGTTGAAGGGGTAAAGCCAAGTCAGGAAAAGAGAACTCACACAATAGATTATTGTTAGGAGCTGCACATTCCAGTCTAATCTCCAGGATGCAATTTTCCTATCGAAAGCAATTGCAGCCACAGAACATTGCAAAGATGCGAAGAAACACATCATAGTATTGATGGATAATCTTGCAGGATAAGCCTCATAAACATTGGCCTATGGACAGATCAAAGTAAAAAGAATTAAAGCATGGGGTTTTTATATCAAGGACACAATCCATGATGGCCTCACATGACTTCATGGATGGATATTCTAGACCATCCATCTTATGCACTCTGCAGTGGACATGCAACTGTATGTATGTCTCGTCGATTGGAGGCAGCTTGGATTTTCTCATCTCCCTCAATTATTAAGGCCAACGAGATTGATGGTCCAGATTATTAGACCATGCAGCAATGGGGACCTGGGACTTGGGTCAATCAAGGACCGTTAAGAAAGTATGCAAAATGAAATCTGAGCGCTACTAGAAATATAAAATGGTTCATTAACTGGGTCCTCAAAAGACAATCCTAGCCATCCACTGGTAGTATGTAGCAGTTGGCTTATTTTTCTTAAATACCCATTACAGGCCACCAATCAGATGGCCAGGGTGATCCATCGAGTATATTGTCAGACTGCAGCACGCACAAGCCGGCCCAACTAAGACAAAAAATCCCTGGTCATGTTGACATCATGACTGTGGACCCAAACCATCGCAAGAAAATAAATTCCATTTGTTAAAAAAAAAAAAAAGAAAAAAAAAGAAAGAAAGGAAAGATGAGATAGGGTCTATCCATCTCAACACCTGGAGAATAAGCCATCCACTAAATGCAACATTGCTTATTAGAATCAGAGCAGAGCCTTTGATCCAATCATCTTTAATGTGCTGTGGCCTACCATCAGAATCTTTACCATGAACAATGATTAGAGGACTTCTAACAAAGCCCTTGAACAAGTACCCTTTCCACAATGTAAAAATTAGGGCCCCACCAATGCATGTTATGGTGCCAAAGAGCTTAACTCGCCCTCGGACACTCCTCATTTGCACCTTTTCCATCCTGGGATAGGAATATCAAAGAATCATTGCCTGTAAATTCTCAACAATTAGTATCAAAGCTGTTATTATAATAAAACCGGCCTTACCTGAGTAGAACCGCCAGCATAAATGTTAAACCTGGAATGACGTTACTTAGAGCACCGGCCACGGTGGGTGAACTGTAGTCGAGGCCCACATAGAAGAGGTTCTGATGGATTGTGATCCCAAGGGAAGCAAGAAAGAAGATTTTCACAAGAATTGGAACCGAAAGAGGTGGCCGCTGTTTTCTGCATGACTTAAATGGTCAAGTGAACCATTGAAAAATGGTTTGGATACATGTGGATAATAATACTAATTAAGGCTATCAACAAAGAGGCGAGCTTAGGGCATTGTAACAAATATTACCGTGTTTTTTGGAAATATTGTGATATTCTTGTGAAATAAAAAAAAAAAAAACGATATTAGTGCCCATTATTTTCAAAATATCAGCAATTTTAATTTTTATGATTTTATCAAGAAATTATCCCAGTATCAATGAAAAGTTATTTAAACTTACTAATTCCTTATGTGACTATATACTTAAATAAAGTTATTTCTTAATTTGATAATAGATATTTTTAGAATTTTCTTTTCATTCTTAGCAAGATTCTTCTGATAATATATAGACAAAAACCTCAACAATTGAAAATCTCCCAAGAAATTCCCGAGAATGAGATTTGTCACCATATACAGTTCAGACAAAGGGAGGCTGTTGAAACTTTTGAGTGTCAACCATGGCAAGCTTGGCACCAAAGCCTAATGAGGGCGCCTGACCCATTGACAACACCATGCATTAAGTACACAAGGTTGAGAGAATGGTTTTAAGGCCTGTTTGGGTGTGGCTCTATTAATTGTCATAAACCACAAGACCCATTTATCGACCACGTTGATCATATTGGTCATAAACAGGCCTAGACTCAAGCCGGGCTAGTCGAGCCCCAGTTGGAGTTGGTTCACTTTCAATAGTACAGGACTCAAGTGGACCCAAGCTCGACCCTGAGCCATACATGTAATGTGTACCGCCTCCAAACCCAACTTTATCCTAAAACCATCTCTCTTTTCAGGGGATAAAAATGTTTACCTCTCTATAAAATAAGCAAAAAGACCCAAAACGAGCATGGCGATAATGTGCCGATACACTATAAACACCAAGGAACTCAGTCCCTTCTGTAGAGCCATCTTGCTGAGGATGCTCGATCCACCATAAGCGAGCTGCACGAAGATCATAGCTGCATACGATCCGCAGTCTTTCATTGTTACCATTCTGTTCAACACAGTGCTTGCTTTAGCTACTTTTCATGATCTCTTATAGCTGTTGAGAACCAATAACGTCCAGGCCTTTTATTTTTCAAGTTTAAATCATGGGTTAGTGGAAATCATGATCAGTAGAGCAACATGCATGCCACGCAAGCGCACTTTCGTTAGAGGTTGTTATTGAATTTCCAAAGGAAGAGAGGAGATTTAATTCGCTGTATGTGATAGAGATGAATTTGTATACATGCATGTCTGCCACATTTAGAAGAATGAAACCAGAAGGTGTACACGTGGAATGATGTAACTCAAACAGAACTGTCCAATTCTTTGGAGCCACTGTGGAAGGTCATAATCAGCAAGAGTGGCCAGAAAAAATAATAATAATAATAATGAATTTACGTTTGTTGAATTTGAATTGCTGACTAGTTTCATTTTAACCGTCTATTATTTGTAGTTCGATCTAATCTTCGAGTCATGGCCTATCTAAGTTGGGAGTCGATGATTTGGATGGTACAGTTTAATTTGGAATGTATGCCACGTGTACAGTTTCCTGGTGCCTGCGTATGAACAATCACATTTTACTGACAGTGAATCTAAACCGTGCATCTAGTGGGCCTTACCATGGATGGCCCATAAAAAAAAAACTGAATATGCACTTGACCAGATTGGGCCGAACTGCCAACGAAAGCGGTTCGAATTCTGCACCAGCTTAAAATTGTTGTTGTTGTTGTTGTTTTTTTTTTTTTTTTTTTTTTTTTTTTTTTTTTTTTTCTCCCTGATTGATCTCCTTTATCAATTGCAATCGATCCAATAGGGCAGGTAATGGGCTAGTCATATTGGGAATGGGCCCACTTCACACTTGTAACGGTTTTTAGATCTTTGGGGCAGGCTTGGACCCTTCTTGGCCCTGCCATTTTCTTTTAAATGTTGCCTAGTCAATGTGTCGAACAAATAAATAGCATGAGTAACAGGCCTTTTTTTTTTCACACACGCACTCACACCCCACACACACCCACGCACTCACACCACAGTGGAATTTCACCACAATGGGTACTGAAACCCATAACCTGGTGTTGAAACTCTTGCAGTCTGTCTCCTCCATATATGCATTTCCTTGTTTTTCTCCTAATATTTCCACTATTATTTTCTTTTTAATTTCCTGTTCGGTAAGTGTGATTACATCGACTAACACTGGTAGTCCATCTCCTCCTTTTCCCCCATGTTCTATACCCTTAGAGAGCTGGGCCCATACATGGTTCACGTTTGTAACTCTAAGTATCTTCCTATGACAATGCCGGCAAGCATTAATGGCTGGTGACGCCATTTGTGGGACCGAGCCCAACCTCAGAGGTTGATCGAGTTCCTATGATCATGTCATAGCCAATTAACAAGGACCAAATGATACACGGTTTATATTCTTACATGCTTATATATAGTTGTGGATAATTGGGCGAGGTTGTCAGTTTTAGTTAGGCCCATTAACTGATATAAGAAAGGCCGAGGTTGTTAGTTCTAGTTAGGCCCATTTAACTGATACAAGAAAGGCTAATTGAAGCTACTTGTTGTCGCTTGGAATTGGACAGCAGATGAGGTCACCTAAGCTCGACTTTGTGGTCTTTTTCACTCCGTCTTTTTAAGACGAAGCAAGCTTGTGATACCCAGGGAGCACTAGACCTGCAAGAGACGAACAGAAACAGACAATTAGGGAGGTGCCAGAGGTATGCCCGAGCACTTCTTCTTGGGCCGTTGGGCCTGTGGGATGACTGCTCCTGTGTGGGGGACCAGTCCGGATTCTCCCACAACACTACTTGAATAAGTGATTCTAGAAATGGGATGATTGATTAATGCTTCCTGGCATTCCTAAGGAGCAAGTGGCTTTAAAATTGTTCATGGTAGACCAAGGTCATGGTATCGATTCCCAAAGTGGAGGTGGCTAACATTGTAGTGTGACTAACAGGGGGGGGGGGGGGGTGTACTAACAATGGGGTGTGTGTACTAACCCAGAAAAAAAATTGGCCTTATAATGGTATCTATTCCTAAAGCGGGGGTGGCTAACATTGTAGTGTGACTAACATGGGGTGGGTGTACTAACACTAGGGTGTGTGTACTAACCCAATAAAATAAATAAATAAATAAATAAAAAACAAAAACAAAACTGGCTTTCTAATTGTTCTTCTCTTTCAAGATCAACTTGAAAGTAACCGAATTCTACTTTGTTAAGGGGTGATTGGATGCAGAAAAGCTAAAACCTACATATGAAATGAAAATTGAAGTTCTCATGAAAGGAGAATTGTGGATTTTGATTTTCCTTTCATTATTTTGAATTACAATTTGAGTAAGGCTATGAAGATGGAGTGACTCACTAGGCAATTTGCTTCTATGACAAAAGCAGGCTATCGTGATGGATGGTGTTATTGAAGCTTCAAGGATCATCATGCATCAATGCTAAGGTCATGACCTTACTGGATTCCACCATGATTGTCAGGATTGAAGCTTGAGCTTTTCGAGGAAAATTGATGATGTTATTGCCTTCCGCTCCTCAAATCTGATTGATGGATCTTTTGCACTTGACTAAAGTTTGAGGGAAGAAGATATATAGCCTATTAACAATGGAGAAGTCCCACCTAGCACAGGGCTCTCCACCATCGTTAATGCCTCCACGTCTCTCAAACTAGAGAGATGAAGCCATGCTATGAACCATTCAAATCTTTGAGTCGGTTTAATATGAAATTTACATCGGTAGCCTAACATGACACTAACGTATGTGCATGTGGAAACTTAAGAAGCGGAGCAACTAGAATTATGGCTAAGTCCGGGGGGGGGGGGGGATTATTTTCACCAACTTAATAGTTTTATCAAATTGAACTAAGCAAGCAATTAACATTTTCGCTTCCAAGCCTAAGTGAGTCCAATCACAAGGCTAGCATATAATTAGTATTTAAACAACCTAGACTAAGCAAGCATAAATTAACATACGATTAAACTAATTAAGCACTTAATATATGGAACTTACATAGACTATATGAGAGTGGATCATATAAGTTTAAGTCTACTTAAGTAACTGAAAGTACATCATGTGTGTGTGGATGTACCTATTAAGTACCTAGCATATATTTCAATTAAGCATTCATAATTAAATAATTAAACACAATGCATGATAAGAAATGTGCTCAAATACAATCTCAAGCACAACTATGTATAGTGGTTTAACTTCGGGTCTACTCCACTCCCGGTTCAAGTACTCAACCCCTTTGAGCACACTGGCATTCACTAGGGAGTTTAAATATAATTCCTCCCAACCAAGGTGTTTTAAATTGGATCCACCCAACCGGAAAGTTTACAGGTTCACTCTAACCTACATGTACACACCCGTATTGGTGGCTACCCTCTGAGACTTGTTTAGGCTCTACAACCAAGCTAAGGTCCTACAACCGAACCTCAATTTAGACTCCACTCATGAGTCAAAGTCCTACAACCGAATCTCAATGGTTTTAGGATCTACAACCGAGCTAAGGTCCTACAACCGCACCTTGCGTTTACTCCCGTTGGAGGCTCCCCTTAGAGACTCAATTCAACCCTACAACCGGGTCTAGGTCCTACAATCAAATCTATCGAGTTTGAAGATAAATTCTACACTCATTTTTCACTAGGAATAGAGTGGTACCGGACTCTTACAAATGACAACTTACTTGTTGGATTAAGCCACTTTGTTGCACCGCTTCGGGTTGCTTGATCTCCTCTCTCATGTGCTTCAATCGGCTACCCTTGTGCTCCCCCGATCTTTGATGACGTTGCGTTGCCAATGCTCCAGCTCCAAGATCAGCTACCTTACTTATGATGCTCCAATGGAGATGCCCAAGGTTCTAGGAGGTAAGTTTGAGATCTCTACTACTAGTGGAAGTGGGTTACTTAGAAAGTCTCACCTATAAGGATCTTATCATAGAGTTTTAAATAAGAATATAACTATCAAAGTTAATCCAAACTCTAGAGATTAAAGAGGGACAAGTGGATCTTTATCCTGAGCTTGGAATGCTCCATTCTTGTGATGAATTACAAGGAAGATCACTTGCTAGGGTTAGGAATGGAGCTTTTAATGACCTTCAGCAATGGTGGCTTCTATCTCCTCAAAATCCCTCTCTTTTGCCTAAAAACGAATCCCCCTCTTTTTATAAGTTTTCTTCTAACAGTAAAAAAAGGCCAGATTCGTGTATCTCCGATTGATAAAAAAAATGTCTGATTGATTGGAGGTTACTTTCGATTGATCGGAGACCTGTCCGATTGATCGAAAATCTGTCTAGAGAGTTCCCCAGAACAAATTCTTATTGATCGGAACAAAGTTTGATTGATTGGAAGGACCTCATCCGATTGATCAGAGACACTGTCCAATTAACCATAAATCTATCTAGTGAATTTTTCAAATCCGCTAGAATAAATTTCGATTGATTGGGATCTGTGTCCGATGGATCAGAGTCCTATTGGAACCACTGTCCGATTGATCGGAGATCAATCGAAAACTGTTGTTTGGGCCATTTTGTTTACAACAGCTTCCACCTCTTTTATTAATCTAATTTATCATGTTTTTCTATATGATTTAAGGCTAATAAGGATGACTAAGGGTATACCTAGTTGGTCCAAGTCATCTAAGAGGTTTTGGGTGTTTTGGTTCAAAGGGCTAGGGTCACTAAGGCATCTCATTTACCTGATCTTCTTCCTTGATGCTTCTTATCCAATTAAATATTCAGTTTTCAGCTTGTCAAGGCTCAACCGACATTACAACACATGGACTCACGTGATTGAAAAATAAAGTGCACAAAAAAGTGCACTAACAATCTCCCCCTTTTTCAATTACGTGACAAAAAACCTAACTTAAGACCGTGTCATGGTCCATACCAATGACACTACCAAAACACAAGTACATTACATGTCAAAGGAAAATAAACATTACAACTCGATTACACTAAGACATATAAACTAGCAATGCTCCTCTTGATTGCTCCCCCATAACCTATCAATCCCTAAAACACAAAACAGAAATTTTATTTTGGTAGGACTTGATCTTTCTCCCCATTTTTGTTGGCAATTGACAGACCAATCTCTCCCCCTTAATTATACATCAATTAAGGTTAACGTAAAAGAGATTAGACTGTCACAGTTATAACTATAAAAACATGCTAACTAGAGAGAGTGTAGGGTGTATGAACATATAAAACATGGAGCATACATGGGATATGATTAACAAGAAAATGTAACTATTTAAGCATAGTTAATCATGTATAATTGGTCATCTATGATATACATTAAGCAATAAAAACTCAAGGGCTTGAGCCCAATCAACCAACCTCCCCTATTAGTATATTACAACCAAACCTAAGGAAATATTAGCATACAATTAAGCATGAAATTCAGTAAGATTAGTCAATCTAAGTAGGATAATAGTCTAACAAACAATTATACCAAAATAAAGTAATGTTAAACTACTAAATTTGGGCTAATGAGGCTTGAATTCTCTGATTTGCCCTATACACAAAAAAATAAGACTGAAATCCTCAGATATACCTATAGTGTCAGTTTTTAGCCACCCTTACTAACTATGTTTAGTTTGATTAGCCTTAAGAGTAACTAATTTTCTCAACACCCTCATAGAATATAGCATAAGGTGAGGAGTTGGGAAGATGATCCCGACTATGTCCGTGATTTCTGATCTAGAGATATTATTGTAGAACGGCTTATTAATCTCAATCACATTGTTGAATATGGGTTGCATGATCTTCTTTCTGAAGTTAGTTGGGAAAAGATTCTCCAATGGGGATGAAATGCTTGTCAATCATAGTTCAAGGCATGTATTCCTCCATCTTAGAATTCTCTTTAGGTGATGACATCTATTTTAAGATTAAATTTGTAGAGAAAATGGTGACAATCACACTCTCTACCATTGCGTCATTAATTAAAATTGACTTGATGGATCATGGAATCCCAATTCCTCTCTTATTTGAAAAGATGTCTCAATTTGAGAAAAATATTGTTACTTGAGCTTTGTGTGGATTTGATGTGGATTGGAGGTCGATAAATGCTCTTCCTCTTGGAAAACTATTTCCTAAGTTTGGAGTTCTTCATCGTATCTTCACTTCCAATGTCTATCCTGGAGTTGGAAATAAAACAGATCTTACTCCCTTCATGTTACATGTTTTGCATGCTATTGCTATTGGAGTTCATATTTATCCTCCTACGTTTATCTATTTCTACATTATTCACTATCGCATGTAGCCTAAGTATGAAAATTTTCCTTTTGGTTATCTTATTACTTCTCTTGCCCTAAATCTGCATGTTCAAATTCTAACCGTTTAGGCACCGGAGTTCGAACTTCCTTTCAGTAATTCTAATTTAAATATGATGACTTTAGAGCCTCTGCTAGAACAACATGATGTCTCTTAAGAGTATGAGTATGATGAAGAAGGCGCTGAATGTTATATGAGTATGGATGAATTTTTTTATGAGGTTGAAGTTGAAGATGAAGATGACCCTGATTACAATCCTTCTAATTATAATTCTCAGATTTCTGTCCTAGAACAAAGGATGGATTCTCTGCATGTTTCTCAGGAAACTCTTGTTGAAACTCAAAAGCTTAGTATGAAATTGAGCAAGAGTCTGAAACGCATTGATCCTGAGATGCCATTACCTTCCTCTTTATCTAGGTCAGAATGATTATCTTTTTATATATATGGTTTGTAATGAATGTTTATGAGTACTTTTCTAGTAGACTCAGTATGTTAGATTCTGGTTCGATATGTTACTATATTTTTCGACTCATTATATCTGCACTTCTTCTTTTGTCAACTTGTGACAAAAAGGGGGAGAGATGTTATGAATATGCTATGAAATGTTATGAATGAATATGAATGTGTTTGCTGTGCAAAAGTTTTTACTTTTTAAGCATATGTGCAGGGAGAGCAGCATACTTTTAGGGCGAGCATACAAGACAAGTTCTTTTTCAGTAATATCTATTGATAATTTCTTTTTATGGATGTTGAGAGTCGCTTGTAATGTAATATGTTGTGTTTTGTCACGAAATTAACAAAGGGGGAGATTGTAAGTGCTAAACGCAAAATGTGAGTGTTAAGCACAGTATAGTTGTCAAATTTAGGTTGTGTGAGCAAGCCAAGTTCTTTGAGAAGATAACAGTTAACATCAACAAACATATCAAGATCAAGACTATCGACTCTACAACAGAAGTTACGGTAAAGGTTCAAAGATAAACCATATATGCCAAAGGTAATATTGACCATAGGAATGATCCTAGGTTCGGTGATTTCATATGACTTTTACGTTAATCACTCCAATCTCTTTTAAAGTCATATTTCAAGGAAATTCAGCTATCCTAACCCTGTATTCGGTTAGCCTAAGAATCTTCGGCCAGCCTGGAAACTTTGGTCAAGTTTTCAGCAAGCTTAATTGAAAATTTCAGAAGATGTTCAGTTAGCACAACCCTATGTTCGGCTAGCCGAACAAGCTTCGGTCAGCCCAAGAACTTTCGATCAAGTTTCCAGATTCAAAATTGTTTCTGGACCCAAAACTTGGGTCAGCCGAAGTTCACTAGGGTCAGTTGAAGTTTGAATAAATTCTTATCCCGCGAAATCTAATAGTCGTTGGGATAAAACAGGTTGAATCTTAGGTCAGTTGAAGGCAAGCTTAGTTCAGTCGAAGACCTAATTTTTTTTGTTATAAATAGGGTTTTCTTCTTGTTTACGCCAGATTCTGTAACAAGGTCCTCCAGATGTTCTCCTCCCTTCAAGGCAGTTTCCTCATAAACCTGAAAAGGCACAAAGAAAACTACGGGTGGCCGGCTTCCATCCGTTAGCCCTCCGAAGCTTAAGTTAGATGGGATGTGGTTACAAAGGAAACGAAAGGCTTTGAAGCTCAGAGATTGTGTACCTTCTTATAGATGAAGCCATCCATTTATATAGATCTAAACGATCCATTCTATTACGTAGGACGTCAAGATCATTGCTGATTTTTCAGGGATAAGGTGTTTATCCTGTTGATCCTTAAATAAGGGAACGATCTAATCCAATTAGACATCTAGTCGATTACGTTTCCTAATGGTAATCCCCTAAGATCTGGAGCCACGGGCAAAGATAAGCCCATCATCGGTCTATACGGGCTGCTGGTACTATAAAGGCGGAGAATGCTATGATTCGGAAGTAACTACTCACTCGCATGTTGAGATGCAACCCCTTTCGGTGACCACGAGCCGAGGTGCTCGCATGTTGAGAAAGCGATTCTGTATTCTCCTAGTATTCGAGCATCGCCCACAAGGGCTCGGTGACTCGATAACTGTGCATCGTATTTGTCCAATGTGCGAGCCTCGACCAGGTGGGCTCGCAAGTTAAATACTGTAATAAGGGTGCTCGCATCTCTCGAGTCCTCGGGAGATTCTCCGACCACCGCATTTTGACTATAACAGATGCCCCCCAAGTCCTTACCGCCGAGAAGTCTAAGGGAAGGACTTGCTTACTAGCATGCATAACCGCCTAATACCTTTATCGGAGATGAAACCATACATGATTGAGCTGGCATTAATGAGCGCCAGCCTTCCGCAGCTTTTCGGCAGAGAGGAAATGAAGAGACGCCCGCCACGTGTCTATGAATTTAATAGCCATGCCCGTTCGACTGCTGCACCAAACAGGCAATCGCCGTGTGTCACCAAATCCCGAGGAATGATTGCTTATAAATATACGAAGTCTGTCAAACCTTTGAATTTTCACAGAAGCTTTCGAAAACCCTTCCTCTTTCCTTACTCTCTCCTGATGTATCCCTCTTCCTCCGGTGTAATCCCCTTCCTCCGGTGTTTCTGATATAACTCCGCTTCCTCATTCTTCTTCTTTTCCAGAGTACTCTTTTCCTCTCTTCTTTTATTTTTAAAAACTTCCATGGCTGGAGATTCTGATGAGGAGACCGTCCCCCTGGGGGATGCCACCCCGGAATCTTCTTCCTCCAATAATGCGAGGGTTCCGGCGGGTAGGTACACCGCGTCCGGGTACCCATCATCCTGTCGGAAGAACGGCTGAGTGAGTTGCGGGAGAGATATCAGGTCCCTGACTAAGTCGTTCTCCGGTTACCCGGAGAGGGTGAAACCCTGGATTCTCCTCCCCCTGGATGCGTTGCCCTCTACGAATACTTTTTCATTCTTAGGGTGCGACTTCCCCTCCACCCTTTCATTCACAACATACTCCGGAGTTATAAGATTGCCCCCGGGCAACTTATCGTAAACGAATGGAGGGTAGTTCTAAGCTCCTTCGCTCTCTGGGGCAAGCTGGTAATGGAGAGTTAACCGCCGAAGAGGCTCTCCAGATGTACCAACTCAAGAAGGCACCCTCCAGCGAAGGCTGGTATTACTTATGTTATTGGCACCAGGATAATTTTGTCCTGAGAAAACCCACTTCAAATTACCCCGGGTGGAGGAAATGATGGTTCTATGCTTCCAGGAGCTGGGAGTCTGAGACAAGATCCACTTCTGGGGGCCCTGGCGTGAGCCGTTTTTTCTGTGAAGGTGGGCATAGTTTCACACTTCGTAGATTTTCGCGAGCCAATTTAGGGTTTTCTGCTTTCTGCTTTTCTAACCTATGCTAATATTTGCAGGTGTCCCGACTTTGACAAAGCCGAACCTGAAGGGAGGAATTCACGAGAAGATCGTGAAAGTGTACAAGCTGCCTGCTCGCGACAGGCATATCGAGGCTTATCTGCCAGCCTCTCGACTCGCAGCGGCAGGACTAATATCTCGTGAGGAGAATTAGTCCTACGAAAAATCAGCAATGATCTTAACGTCCTACGTAACAGAATGGATCGTTTGGATCTATATAAATGGATGGCTTCATCTATAAGAAGGTACACAATCTCTGAGCTTCAAAGCCTTTCATTTCCTTTGTAACTGCGTCCCATCTAACTTAAGCTTTGGAGGGCCAACGGCTGGACGCCGGCCACCCGTAGTTTTCCTTTGTGCCTTTTCAGGTTTATAAGGAAACTGCCTTGAAGGAAGGAGAACAACTAGAGGACTCTGTTACAGAATCTGACGTAAACACTTCTCTCTACTTTTTTCATCAAGAAAAAGCATGAAAACACTCTATCTCTCTGGTGAAAAAGCCCTTAATTATAGTCTAGTTCTCTGATCTTAATTCCTAGTTTATTTTATAACTATCTCAGTTCTCTTCTCATTTAATCTGATTGTGTAAAGAGAAGATTATTCTCATACTAGAGATAAGAGAACTAAAATTGCAGCTTTTAGGAAAACTCTTTCTAGAAATTCCTAGATCCATCTTGTTCGAGCTCTATTGGTTTATCTTCTTCAAAGATCGGATCATTGTACCATTAAAGATTCATCTCTGCTAAGCTTCACCATCTTCTACAAGAAGAACGGTAATATCTTTCCATACTTTGGGCTTTGTTTGAGATAGCTTATTAAAATCTCAAATCAGGTTATTAGTGATTAGCCTGTGAAAATCACTTAAGGTTAGTAATTAGCCTATGAAAATCACTTGAGGTTTTATTGTGATAAGCCTATAAAAATCACAATCTCTGTATCAAGTTTTAAAGGTGAACCTACGAAAATCTTTATATAGTGGAAAGCCAAAATTATAATGAGTAGTAATTTTGGGAGTGGAGTATGTGTAAGTTGTTTTAGCACCAAACCACTATAACTCTCTGTGTCGTGGTGATTGTTTAATCTTTTAGCTTCTTATGTGCCTGATTGTTTATAAAACCTTAAATCGTGACATAAAATTGTCCTACTTGGATGTCTAATTGCAAGGTTGTCCTAATTTAATCCAAGGTTTTAAATTGCTCTCTATTTGATTATTTGCTTTTAGATTGGTTAGTTGCATATTTATTCTTGCTAATCTTGTGACTAATACTCTGATTTATTTTAAGATTACAAGAAGTAGAATTAAATTGTGTCGTCCTATTCACCCCTCCTCTAGAACATTTATAGCTCCATCTTTTTTAGACCACTTCCCTTTATCATTTGTTGATCAAATATTAGAAAGGTTAACGGGTCATTCCCACTTTTTCTTCCTCGATGGATATTCAGGGTTCAACCAAATAGTGATCGCCATGGAGGACAAGAGAAGACAACATTCACATGTCCATTAGACACTTTCACTTATCGAAGGATGTCGTTTGGACTATTTAATGCCCTTGCCACTTTTTCACGTTGTATATTGAGTATCTTTTTTGATATGGTAGGAAAATTTCTCGAAGCCTTCATGGATGACTTTTTTGTGTTTGGTTGTGACTTTGATGAGTGCCGTGAGCACTTAAGAACTGTTTTGAGAAGATGTGAAGAGAAGAACCCAGTGCTGAATTGGGAAAAGTGCCACTTTATGATTCAAAAGGAAATAGTCATTGGTCACATTATCTCATCTAAGGGAATCGAGGTGGACAAGGTTAAAATTGACCTCATCTCTAACCTTCCACCACCCAAGAGTGTACGGGATGTGCGGTCCTTCTTAGGACATGCCGGATTCTATAGGAGGTTCATCAAGGACTTTAATACTCTCTCTTATCATTTATGTAACCTCCTTCAAAAGGAAAACTCATTCGAGTAGAATGACGAATGTTAAAATGCCTTTGTCAAACTTAAATGTATGTTGACATGTGCTCCTATAATGCAACCACCTGATTGGAGCCTTCCTTTTGAGATCATATGTGACGCTAGTGATTATGCTATTGGGGTAGTGTTAGGCCAATGAAAAGAAAAGAAGTCATACGTCATCTACTATGCAAGTAGAACTTTAAACTCGGCTTAAGCAAATTACACCACTACAGAAAAGGAACTCTTAGCCGTAGTATTTGATTTGGACAAGTTTATGTCCTACTTGATCGGATCCAAGATTATTCACTGATCATGCTGTGCTTAAGTACCTTCTTTTTAAGAAGGATAATAAGCCTCACCTGTTGCGATGGATCCTTCTACTCAAAGAGTTCGACATAGAAATATGAGATAAAAAGGGAGTAGAAAATGTAGTGGCTGACCATCTCTCTAGACTTATCCTCACCGATTCCTTTGAGATGACTGCGATCAATGACATATTCCCTGATGAATAACTTTTTAAAGTTTTCCAATTGCCATGGTATGCGGACGTTGTTAACTATCTTGCTACAGTTACAATTTTGACACATTGGAAAAAGCAAGATAAGAATAAGTTCTTCAATGAGGTAAAAAAATTCCTATGGGACGACCCATATTTGTTTAAGTACTGTCCCAATCAGATTATAAGAAGATGTGTGCCGGATCATGAGCAACACAGTATCATCTCTTTTTATCATTCTCAAGCATGTGGTGGCCACATTTTAACAAAGAAGATCATCGCCAAAATTCTGCAATGTGGGTTCTATTGTTCCCACCATGTTCAAAGATATGCATGAATTTTGTAAGGCTTGTGAGCCTTGTCAGAAATTAGGAGGAATATCCCTTCGAAATATGATGTCATTCAATCCCATCTTACCAATTGAAATATTTGATTGTTAGGGCATCGATTTCATGGGTCCATTCTCCTCTTATTTTGAAAATTTATACATCTTACTTGTCGTTGATTATGTTTTAAAATGGATTGAAGCGATTCTGTGTCGGAACAATGACCATAAAACAGTCATTTAATTTTTAAAAGAAAACGTTCTTTCCTGGTTTGGAACACCTCAAGTCATTATCAGTGATGGAGGGTCTCACTTTTGTAATAGACCATTTGAGGCATTAATGAAAAAATATGGTGTTACTTATAAAGTGAGCATTCCTTATTACCCACAAACAAGTGGACAAGCTGAGATATCCAACAGGAAAATCAAACATATTTTAGAGAAAACAGTAAACCTCGATCGCAAGGATTAGTCGCTTCGACTTACCGATGCGTTCTAGGCTTACCGTACAGCTTTCAAGACTCCCATTGGAATGTCACCTTATAGACTTGTCTATGGGAAAGCTTATCACTTACCTGTGGAGTTAAAACATAGGGTATATTGGGCGATAAAGAAAATGAATTTCAAATCTGACAAAGCAAGCTTGCTGTGTAAGCTTCAACTGAATGAACTTGCAGAACTCCAGAATGAGGCATATGAGAATGCGAGAATTTACAAGGACAAGACGAAGGTGTTCAATGATAAGAACATCCTTCGTAAGACTTTCACGATCAATCAAAATGTCCTTATGTATGATTCTTGGCTATATCTATTTTTGGAAAAATTGAGGTCCCGATGGATGGAGCCCTTCATTGTCAAAACTATTTATCTATATGAGACTGTCGAGCTTTGAAATCCAAGGAACGACAACATCTTTAAAGCTAATGGTTAGCGTTTAAAGCCGTTCTTTGAGAACTTTCCTTTAGAAGGTATGTACATACCTATGACCGATCTTGTGTACCGGGATACTTGATCTCCTAGTCCGACGGAGATATAGAGTAGTTTATAATTAAGATGTTTTCTTTTGCTTTATTTATTTTTTAATAGGATTCTTAGATGGAGGTAGATTCTCGATTTTTGCTCTCTTAGGTACTCTCATCCTCACTCTCCTAAGACAAGGCGATTGATAAGTGGAGTTGAAGCCTTAGCAAAGCATCAACATCAGTGATCAGGGGAGCACAAGGGGAGTTGATTTGATCAAGAAAGAACGAGAAGAAGCAACCCAAGAAGGCATATCAAAAGGGACTCAATTTGATAAGTGTCAATTATAAGAGTAAGAGTTTGTCATGCTGTTTACTTTAGTAGATTAGAGTATGAGAGTTTGTGACTCAAACTCACCTTAAGTTTTTTAATAGAACCTTGGCTCATTAGTTCGACCTAAATTTAAGTTATTTAGTAGGACTTTGACACATTTTTTTAGCCTACATTTAGGTTCTTGTGTAGGACCTTGGCACTTGTATAGAGCCTAAATTAAAGCCTCCAAAGGGAGCCACCGACATGGTGTGTATGTGTTCCACTGGTATGGGTGCATACATACAAGTTAAGAGATGAACTTGAAAGACCTTCATTTGGGTTGAGAGGTGAACTAGTTGTAAAAACCTCCACTATAGGTTAAGAGGTTAACCTAATTTCAAATCTCCGTTTAGGGAAATTCGGTGTACTCATGAGTTGGGTACAACAAATGGGAGTGGAGTAGGGAAATCGAACCACTATACATGCTTGTGTTTGTGATTGTCATTTGTGCATATTTCTATTCTTGAATTATCTCTTTAATTATTTATTATATGAATGCTTGAATGGAATGTAAGCTATGAACTTGATAGGTAGATTCACACACAAGTTGTATTATCACTCTTTAGACTAGTTGTTTAATTGTTATATCATTTGCTAGTCTATGTGATTGAACTCACTTAAGCTTGGAATTTAAGTGTTACTTTCTTAATTAGTTTAATTGTTAAATTAGGCAAAAGTTTTTAAAAGGTCTTAATCACTCCCCTTTAGGACTTAACCATAGTTTTAATAGATTCAAGCCAAGCTTCCGCAAAGCGTAGCGTGTAGATGTCATGTTAGACTACACACACAATTTCAATTGGTATTAGAGACGTGTTGAACCATGAATATTACATACTCCAGCCCATAGTCATCATACAATATGCATAATTTCTATTATTAAAGACTCACCTAATGCATGCTTTTGTGATTGTAAGTATGAGAGGGAGATTTCACTGTTATGATGCTTAAAGACCTCCTTAATACACCTTTTAAGACCAAGGAAGAAAGAAGAAAAGAAGAGTAAGAATGGAGCAAGAGAAAAGAGAAGGAGAGAAGTGAAAGAACCAGCTCATAGACACGTCCAACCGGCTAAGACCGGTCGGCCACCAAGGAGGAATACCACTGGAGCCACTGGATTAGCGCCCAGGTGGGTCTGACCAGTTAAGACCAGTCGGCCATGCACAGATAGCAAGTGCGAATTTTTTACACTTTCTAAAATTCAGATTTTGGGTTTCTTAATGCGGCTAGGACACGCGGTTTCGTGATTCTTCCAAGTCGGTGGTGATTCAAAGCTATAAAAGGACACCTCCACCCTCTTCCTAAGGCGACTAGCAACATGGGGAGCAAAGAAATCAAGACCTAGGAGGCTTCCTAGCCTCGTACAACTAGTTTTCTTCTTCTTCTAGTTCTAGTTCTAGTAGTTAATGTTTTCTTTTAGCTAACCTCTTAGTTAAGGCTAAAAGGTGAAGTTTGTAGTTTGTTTCAATGCTTTAATTCATTTATTCAAGTACCCCTTTTCTTATTTATGAATTTTGAACTTCTAGTTTGAATAAAACTTGAATTTTTAGATAGATTATCAGAGTTTGTGTACTCTGGACATGAGTTCCTTGCAATTTTCTGAGATTGCCATGATGAGTTTGTTTACATTCCAATTGTAGTAACCCTAGAGCATGCCATAGTCTCTTGGTATGGATGTTACTTCGAAAGCTACAAGTTCGAGTTCTATGTGCTTCATTAGAACTAGAAATCTGATTTTCAGATTTAAGTGAGACTGTTTGTGCTTGAATGTTATATCCTCTAATTAGATGAGAGATAGAAGTTTGATTTTAATTATGTTGTGCTTGGATGAATGGATAGCATTGGACCACTACAAGTGGATCCTCGATGCTATAGTTACCTTCAATTATCATATTTTTCTGTTTTATGTTTAGTTCTTAAAAATTAATTTTTTAAACCTTTTAAATTCAAGTTATTCGAATAGGTTGAATTCGTTTACCTCTTCCTTGTGAATCGACCTCGGTCTTACCAATTATTACTACATCGCAAGCCTTGCACTTGAGGCGAGCGAACAAGAGGGTTGCTTTTCAATGACTTGACCATCTAAAGTAAAATCCAATACCAGAGCATTAACACTATGTCTACCCATGAGAAGAGTAGTATTGTTGAGCTCTCAATTATACACATTCTAACCCCTTTTCATCACTCATTATGCATAGATATTAGGCTTAAAAGACTCATCTAATGCATGCTTTTGTGGTTATAGGGATGAGAGAGAGATCTTATGATTCCAATGCTTAAAGGCCACATCTAATATAAATTGAAGATCATAAAAGAAAGGAGAAAAGGAGTGAAGATACAAAGAGAGAAGAGAAGTTGTGAAGCAAAAAATCAGGCTAACATAGTGGCCCGATCGGTTATGACCGGTCTGGTGGCCAAAGGCCCCTCATTGAAAGCTGCTGGACTGACCCAACATAGGTCCGACCGGTCATGATCGGTCGGTCACATGAAGACAGCAAGTTACTGAAAATTCCAACTTTCTAAATTTGATTTTTGATTTCCCAAGTGCGGTAGGACTTCGTGTATTTACGAATCTTCCAAGTCGATGGTGCTTCTATATTATAAAAGGACACCTTCACCCTCTTCCTAAGGCATCTAGCAACGTGGGGAGCAAAAGAATCAAGACCTTCCACAAGGAACAAATTTTCTTCTTCTTATAGTTCTAGTTCTATTTTTTAATATTTTCTTCTAATTAACCTCTTAACTAGAGCTAAGAGATGAAGTTTGTAGTTAGTTTTAATACTTTAATTCGTTTATTCAAGTACCTTTTACTTAACTTTGGATTTTGAAGTTCTAGTTTGAATAAAGTATAGATTTTTAGAAGTTTTGTGAGAGTTTATGTACTCTGAACATGAGTTCCTTGCAATTCTCTAGGATTTTCATGGTCTCTTAGCATGGCTGTTACTTCAAAGGCTACAAGTTCAAATTCTATGTGCTTTATTAGAACTAGAAATCTGATTTCCAGATTTAAGTGGAACTGTTTGTGCTTGAATGTTATATCTTCCAATTAGATGAGAGATATGACTTTGATTCTAATTGTGTGTATGCTTTGGTGAATGGATGGTATTGAACTCCTACAAGTGGATCCGTAATGCTCTAGTTCTTCCCAATTCTCAGATTTTCCTGTTTTATGTTAAAAACTGATTTTCTAAACCTCTTATATTCAAGTAATTAGAATAGTATGAATTCATTTACAGTTCATTGAGCCATCATTGTAACTCCATGAGTGGCTTAGGAGAGAGGCTTCCGGATGAGCAAATATGTAGAAAAATTCTTAGGTCCATCCCAAAGAGATTTAACTCCAAAGTCTTTGCATTAGAAGAGTGTAGAGACATAGACACGATGAAAGTAGAAGAATTCTTAAGTTTCCTACAAACTCACAAACTACACTTTAAGGCCCCCTCTAAGATGAAACACAGTATCTTAAATACTTCACACAAGCACTTACATAGTAAAATTAACAGTGAGTCTAAAGTAGATAGTGAAGAAGAGGAAGATGAGGAACATGAATTTTACAGTCAATTTAAGATATTCTTCAAAATAAATAGAGGGAAGAGTCATGACAAGAATGAAAAGAAGGGTGAGAAATACAAATGTAAATCATCCAAATTAAAATCTGTTCAATGTTATGGCTGTGGTGAATATGGTCATGTTGCCCGAATTGTCCGGATAAGCCTAAATTCATAGGAAAAAAAGGCTATGGCAGAAACATGGGATGATACGGAAGAGTGTAAAAGCAAATCTAGTGACTCTTCTAGTGATGGAGTTAAAAAATTAGTACAAAATTTTAATAGCCTCCACCACTACCTCTCTCCCTCCTAATTTGAGAGAGGATTCGACAATTATCCCTTTTAGGAGAAGAAGTTCCCAACCCCTTCACATATGCTATATTATATGAGAGTTTTGTAAAAATTAGGTTACCCTTAGGTTATACAATAGGAGAACCTTAGTAAGGGTTGTTAGAATATGTACACTATAGGTAA
The DNA here is from genome assembly GCA_003013855.2 of Liriodendron chinense. Classification (NCBI taxonomy): domain Eukaryota; kingdom Viridiplantae; phylum Streptophyta; class Magnoliopsida; order Magnoliales; family Magnoliaceae; genus Liriodendron; species Liriodendron chinense. Next base: position 832,140 of record PVNU02001992.1, on the reverse strand, counting down.
ATCTGAGGATTTCAGCCTAATTAGTGTGCTTATAAGCATATTAGAGGATTCAAGCCTCATTAGCTTTTAATAGTTTATCCTTTCCTTTTATTTTGGTTTAATTGTATTGCTAAACTGTAATCCTTCTTAGATTAACACATTCTTATTGAAATTTGTGCTTAACGTATGCTAATCTATGCCTTGGTAATTTTTGCTTAAATAAGTATATCTTATAAATGACCATTATTGATGATCACCTATGCTTAGCAGGATTATTCTTTTTTATCATGTAATGCATGCTCCATGTGTTTAATGTTCATGTAACCTTTATCTCTCTTATAGCATGTGCTTATTGTTAAATATGTAGACATTCTAACTTCTCTTACCTTAAACTTAATTGGTGTATCATTAAGGGAGAGAAAATAATTTGTTAATTGCGGACGAAAAGAGGGAGAAAGATCTAGTCCCACCAAAATAAAGTAGTTATGTTTTGTAGGATCTATTTTTAGTTGCAGAGAGTTGCTAGATTATGGGGAAGCAACTAGAGAGGAGCATCGCTTAGGTTACATGTCTTAGTGTATTTTGAATTGTAATCTTTGTTATGATATGTAATTTATTTAGCTGTTTTGGTATTATCATTTGTATGGATAAGGTTAAGGTTAGCTTTTTGTCACATAATTAATAAAGGGGGAGATTATTAGTGCACTTTTCTGTGACATACTAGTGTACCTTATTTGCCAATCACGTGCATCCATGTGTTGTAATTCAGTTGAGCCTTGACAATCTGAAGCCCGAAGATTCAAGTGGACAAGAAGCATCAAGGAAGAAGCAAGTAAATGAGATGTCTTGCTAACCCTAACCCTTTGAACTAAAACAACTTAAACCTCTAGGTGACTTAAACCCCAATAAGTATACTTTTAGTCATCATAGAATGGCCATAGGTGTCCTAAATGACCACCCAAAATAAGGCCTAAGAGGTTCCTGAGCTACTATGAAAATGCAACCCAAACAGGAGAACTCATAGTGTTGTCAGCTGATCAATCGATTGGCTGACCGATCACGTCGACAAGAAGATAATGGTCATTTGAGGACAACAACTAAATAGTTGTCTTGGCCTAATTCGACTGGTCGACTGTCAAATTCAACCAACCGATGGACCTTGTAGACTGGCCGATAGGCAGGGTTAATAGGCCGATATAGTGGCTAAATAAGACAGCAACCACTTCGACTGATCAACGTCTCTAAATTCGACCGACCGATAGTCCTTATAGATTAATCTATGGCCCTTAGTCGACTGATTAATAGGTAGCCGTTATGTTTGATTTCTATCCGTTGGAGCTCGAAACTTTTATATATATATATATATATATAATATATATATATATATAGATATATCTATATATATATATATTATATATAAGATTTTGGGCATTCAGAGAGGGAATTTATTGTATTTGAAGCCACCATTATAGTAACACATACTAGGCTATAATCCTAAGTTACCCAAGTCATCTTCCTTGTGATTCATCAAAAGTTAGCATTCAAAGCTTAAATGAAGATGAACTTGTTCCCTTCTGATCTTTAAATGTTTAGGCACCCAAATTCATAAGTAAAACCTTTATCTGAACCTCTCTAGAGATACAATTAGATAAATCCTTTAGGCTTATAACACACAACCAATTGTAGAGGATTCACCCTATCCCCTATCACTTTGATCATCTCAAGAAGATTAAATGTAAGACGATTGATCAGTGGAGCTAGCATCGATATTAGTGATCGGAGGAACACAAGGGGAGCCGATTCAAGCGTAGAAGAGCGAAAAGAAGAAACCTAAGAAGGAGCATCAAAATGGGCTCAATTCGATAAGTAATTGTCAATTATAAGAGTCTGTGATGTTCTTTCCTTTAGTAGGTTCTAGTATGAGAGTTTGTGACCCAAACTCATACTACGTTCTTTAGTAGAATCTTGACTCATTAGTTGGGCTTAAATTCAGGTTCTTTAGTAGGACATTGACACATTTGTTGAGCCTAAATCTAGGTTCTTCTGTAGGACCTTGGCTATTGTGTAAAGCCTAAATCAAAGCCTCTAAGGGGAGCCATCGACACGGGTGTGTACGTGTTCCATCAGTATGGGTGCATACATACAGGTTGAGAGGTGAACCTGGAAAAGCTTCATTCGGGTTGAGAGGTGAACCCGTTGCAAAAAGCTTTATTATAGGTTGAGAGGTTAACCTAATTTAAAACCTTAATTTAGTGAAATTCAGTATATTCATGAGTTGGGTACGATAACCGAGAGTAGAGTAGGGAAACCGAACCACTAAATATACTTGTGTTTGTAATTGTCATTTGAGCACATTCCTATTCTTCCATTATCTCTTTAATTGTTTATTATATGAATGCTTGAATGGAATGTATGCTATACACTTGATAGGTAGATTCACAGAGAAGTTGTACTTTCACTCTTTAAAATAGTTTATTTATTTTATCATTTGCTAATCTATGTGATTGGAACCAGTTAAGCTTGTAAGTTAAGTGTTACTTGCTTAATTAGTTTAATTATTAAATTAGTTTAAATTAGGCAAGTGTTTTTAAAGGTCCTAATCACCCCCCTCTAAGACTTAGCCATAGTTCTAGTAGCTCCAAGCCAAGCTTCCGCAAAGCGCAGTGTGTCTATTTCGTGTTAGAATACCCACACAATTTCAATTAGTATTAGAGAGGGTTGGTCTTCAATGACTTGACCATCTAGAGTAAGATCTAATACTCGAGCTTTAACACTATGTCTACTCATGAGGAGAGTAGTATCACCGCTCGTCCACCATATTTTGACAGTTCAAATTATGCGAACTAAAAGGCCTAGAAGTAATTTTTTTAATGTCCCTTGATCTTATAGTATGGGAGTTGGTTGAACAAGATTGGACTACACCGATGGAAATGATGGAATGAGATGGAGTTTCAGTCACCCAACTTAAAAGAATGTCTAGTTGAAATGACCAAGAAATGTCTCTTTGTGGCTACAATGCTAAGGGTCTCAACCCAATATGTTGAGTTGTCTCATCCGATGAGTTTAATCGTATATGCAATTATGGGACTAACAAATCAGCTTGGGAGACCATAGAGATCATACATGGGGAACGAGTACTGTCAAGCGTTTCAAATTACAACTTCTCATCACACAATTTGAAAATATTAAAATGGGTAAGGATAAAAATTTTATGGAGTTTTACAGTAAATTGAGCCATTTTCGTAACTCTATGAGTAGCTTAGGAGAGAGGCTTCCGGATGGGCAAATATGTAGGAAAATTCTTAGGTCCCTCCCGAATATTTTAGCTCAAAATTCATTGCATTAGAAGAGTGTAGAGATATAGGCACGATGAAAATAAAATAACTCTTAAGTTCCGTATAAACGTATGAACTACACTTTAAAGCCCCCTCTAAGAAAAAACACACTATCTTAAAGACTTCACACAAGCACTTACATAGAAAAATTAAGAGTGAGTCTAAAGTAGATAGTAAAGAAGATGAAAATGATGAAGAGAAAGCTAACCATCAATTTAAGAGATTCTTCAAGATAAATAGAGGGAAGAGTTGTGACAAGAATGACAAGAAGGGTGAGAAATATAAACGCAAATGATCCAAATCCAAATCTGTTCGATGTTATGGCCGTGGTGAATATGGTCATGTTACCCCAGATTGTTTGGAAAAGCCTAAATCTAAAGGAAAAAAGGCTATGAAAGCAACATAAGATGATATAGAAGAGTTTAAAAGTGAATCTAATGACTCTTTTAATGATGGAGATAAAAAAATTATAAAAATTCTAATGGCCTCCACCATTACCTCTCTCCTTCCTAATACAAGAGAGGATCCCAACCATTATCCCTTCTGAGAGGAGTTCCCAACCCCTCCACATATGTTATATTAAATGAGGGTGTTGTGGAAATTAAGTTACCCTTCGGCTATACAATAAGAGAACCTTAGTAAGGGTAGCTAGAATATGAACATTATAGGTAAATCTGAGGATTTTATCCTTATTAGTGTGCTTATAAGCATATCAGAGGATTCAAGCCTCATTAGCCTTTGATAGTTTAGCCTTTGCTTTCATTTCGATATAATTGTATTGCTAAACTGTCATCTTGCTTAGATTAGCATATTCTTGCTGAAATTTGTACTTAATGTATGCTAATCTATACCTTAATCATTTATGCTTAAATAGGTATATCTTATAAATGACCATTATGCATGATCACCTATGCTTAGTTAGAATTATACTTTGTAATCATATGATGTATGCTCCATGTGTTTAATGTTCATGCACCTTTTATCTATCTTATAGCATATGCTTATAATTAAAACTATAGACATTCTAACTTATCCTACCTCAAACTTAATTGGTATATCATTAACGGGAGAAATTAGTTGGTCAATTGCTGACAAAAAGAAGGAGAAAGATCTAGTCTCACCAAAATAAATTGGTTCTATTTTGCAGGATCTATTTTTTTTTTTTTTTTTTACAGGGAGTTGCTAGATTATGGGGGAGCAACTGGAGAGGAGCATCGCTTTGGTTACATATCTTAATGCATTTCGAGTTGTAATCTTTATTATGACATGTAATTTATTTAGTTGTTTTGAAATTATTATTAGTATGGACCATGACAAGGTCTAGGTTCTTTTTTGTTTCGTAATTGACAAAGGGGAAAATTATTAGTGCACTTTTCTGTGGCATACTAGTGCACCTTATTTGTTAATCATGTGCGTCCATGTGTTGTAATGTCATTTGAGCCTTGGCAAGCTGAGGATCGAAGATTCAGGTGGACAAGAAGCATCAAGGAAGAATAAGTAGGTAAAAGAGATGTCTTGCTGACCCTAACCCTTTGAACCAAAATAACTTAAACCTCTAGATAAATTGGACCCCAATAAGTATACTTTTATCCATCCTAGAATGACATTTGGTGTCCCAAAAGACTACCAAAAGTAAGGCCTAAGAAGTTCATAAGTTGCTGTGAAAATACACCCCAAACAAGAGAACTCATAGTGTTGTCGACTGATCAATCGACTGACTGACCGATCTTGTCGATAGGCTAAAAAGGGCCATTTGAGGACAACAACTGAACATTTGTCCTGGCCTAATTCGATCAGTCGACAGTCAAATTTAATCGGCCGATGGGCCTTATCGACCGGCCAATATAGTGGCTAAATAAGATAACAACCACGGGGGAAATTCGACCGGTCAACTTCCAAATTTGACCGGCCGACTAACCTTATGGACCGACCGACGACCCTTGCTTGACAGATCAACTGGTAGCCGTTATGCCCAGTTTTTATCCGTTAGAGTTCAAAACTTATATATATGAAGCTAAGATTTTATGCATTTAGAGAGGAAATTTAGTGTATTTGAAACTACTATTATAGCAACACATACTAAGCTCTAATCGTAAGTTACCCTACTCATCTTCCTTATAATTCATCACAAGTTGGAGCATTCAAAGCTTAATTAAAGATGAACTTGTTCCCTTGTGATATTTAGATGTTTAGACACCTAAACTGATATGTAAAACCTTTGTCTGAACCTCTCTAAAGATCCAATTAGGTAAATCCTTTTAGGCTTATAACACACAACCAATTGTAGAATATTCAACTTATCCCCTATCACCTTGGTCATCTTAAGAAGATTAAATACAAGGCGATTGATCAGTGGAGCTGAAGCCTTAGTAAAGCATTGGCATCAGTGATCGAGGGAGCACAAAGTTAGCTGATTCAAGCACGGGAGAGGGAGAAGAAGCAACTTAAGAAGGCGCATCAAAAGGGGATCAATTCGATAAGTAAGTATTAATTGTAAGAGTCCATGATGCTCTTTCCTTTAGTAGGTTAGAGTGTGAGAGTTTGTGACCCAAACTCATCCTAGGTTCTTTAGTAGAACCTTGGCTCATTAGTCGAGCCTAAATTTAGATTCTTCAGTAGGACCTTGGCACATTTGTTGGGCCTAAATCTAAATTCTTGTGTAGTACATTAGCTCTTATGTAAATCCTAAATGAAAGCCTCCAAAGGTCGCCACCGACATGTTCCATCGGAACGAGTGCATACGTACAGGTTAAAAGGTGAACCTGGAAAACCTTCGCTCGGGTTGAGAGGTGAACCCGTTGTAAAAACCTTTGTTATAGGTTGAGAGGTTAACCTAATTTAAAACCTTCATTTAGTGAAATTCGGTGTACTTATGATTTGGGTGGGTACGACTGTTTACGTCGGATTTGGTAACAGGATCCTCCAAACGTTCACCTTCCTTTGAGTCGGCTTCCCTCCAAACCTGAAAGAATACAAGAGAAAACTAAGGGTGGCCGGCGTCCAGCCGTTGGCCCTCTTAAGCTTAAGTCAGATGGGACATGATTGTAAATTAAACAGCGGGATATGAGGTTAGAGATCGTATACCTTTTCATCTATGTGGCCATCCATTTATATAGATTCAGGTGATCCAATCTATGACGCAAGCTGTTAAGATCACTGCTGATTTTAAGGGATAAGATGCTTATCTCGTTAATCCGTAGATAATGAGATGTCCTAACAACCTTGGACGTCTAACTGATTACGTCTCTTGATGGAGATGCTCAGAGTTATGGATAAGGATGAACCAAAATTAATCTGTACAAACTGATGCTGAGAGGCAGCGATTATACGCCTTGAAGGTAACCTCGTTTAACATCCTTAAATTGGACTGCTCGTATGTAGATATGCGATCATTTTCTATGACCACAAACCGAGCTGCTTACATGCAGGACCTTTATTTTGCGACCAAGGAGTAAAAACGGACCAATTATGAGAATACCTTCATCCGATGACCAGCGACCAGGCCAGCTCGCATGTTCGGGAGCGTACACCATACTTTTATGATATGCGAGCCTCGACCATAAGGGCTCGCAAATTAAACACCATAAAAAAGGTGCTCGCGGGTCTTGAATCTTTGATATCTTCAACCACCGCTTTTTTGCTATAATAGATGCCCCCAAAGTCCTTGCCGACATGGAGTCTAAGGGAAGGACTTGCTTATTAACATGCATAACAGCCTAATGCGTTTCTCGGAGGGCAAGCCGTACATGATTGGACTGTCATTAATGAGCGCCAGCTTTCCGTAGCTTTTCGGCAGAGAAGAAATGAAGAGACGCCCACCACGTATCTACGGAATTAATGATCATGCCCGTTCGACTGTTGTGACAAACGAATGGTCGCCGTGTGTCACCAAATCTTGAGGAATGATTGCTTATAAATATACGGAGCCTGCGAAATTTTTAAAATTTCATCTGAAGTTTTCAAAAATTCTTCTCCTTTCCTTGCTTCCTTCTTGTCCTCTGGTGTCCTATACCTTCTCTGGCGTAACTCCGTTCCTCCAAATTTCTCTGGTGTAACTTCATTCTTCTTCTTTTCCTTCAAGGTATTATCCATTTCTTTCATCCTATCTTAAGAAAAAATGGTGAGAGATTCCTATGAGGAAACCGTCCCCCTGGGGGATGCTACTCCGAAATCTTCTTCCTCCAACAACGCGAGGGTTCTGGTCGACAGATACTCTGTGTCCAGGTATCCCTCCATAATGACGGAGGAACGGCTGGACGAGTTACGGGAAAAATATCGAGTTCCCGACTCCGTCATTTTCTGGTTGCCCGGAGAAGGAGAGACTCCGGATTCACCTCCCACTGGTTGCGTAGCCCTCTACGATTACCTCTTCATCCTTGCAGTATGCCCTCCCCTTCATCCTTTTATTCGTGATGTACTCCGTACTTATAAGATTGCCCCCAGGAAACTCATTGTAAATGGTTGGAGGGTGGTCTTGAGTTCTTTCGTTCTTTGGGCACAAGCCAGTAATGGAGACTTGACCGCCGAGGAGTTCCTCAGAATGTACCAACTCAAGAGAGCTCCCTCCAATGAAGGCTGGTATTACTTATATTACTGGCACCAGGATAATTTCATTTTGGGAAAACCCTCTTCGAATTACCCCGGATGGAGGAAACGCTGGTTTTTTGCTTCCGGGAACTGGGAGTCTGAGATGGGATCCACCTTTGGGGGCCATAATGTGAGCCGCTTTTTCGGCGAAGGTGGGTGAAGCTTCACTCTGCCTTGACTTATAAACAGATTTTAAAATTTTTGTTTATCTGACTAGTGCTCGTATTTGCAGGTATTCCGACCGTGGGGAAACCGAGCCTGAAGGGAGGAATCCACAAGAAGATTGTAAAAGTTTACAAATTACCAGCTCGTGACAGGCATATCGAGACCTGTCTGTCAGCCTCCCGACTCGCAACCGCTGGGTTGATATATCTCGCGAGGAGGTTGCGATGACAAACGTGGGAGAGAAGTGGGGATTGCTGCCTCGCTTCAAGGGCACCGACTCCAAGAGGCAAAAGAAGACATCTGCTTGTTCGTCTCACCCGTCTAATCGGTAGGGTGAGCCTGCCCAAACCTCACAACCGTGTGAACCTCTCCCTGAGACTGCGGCAGTTGCGCCAGTGGTTCCTCCCGAACCACCAGTTATTGATATTGCTAACAATTCCCTGAGGAATGACGGGGCGGGGTCAAGCTGCCCCCCAGCTGAAGAACCTCACGAGCTAGAAGGTTCTTGCGAGTTGATTCCTGCTCGCGAGCAAACTGTCGCTCAAGATGCGAGCCCTGCTGGGCTAGTCGTAGCCCAGCCCTCCGGGGTCGGGACATTTACCATTCCCAACCATCTACACCCGATCTGCAAATTTCTTTTTGATAACATCTCCCCCCCAGACCTTTGGTACCCTCCCCGAACCAAGTCCTGAAGACCTCTCTCTCGACATGGGAGTGAGGATGGTCCAGGTAAAGAGTACTTCAATTTGACCTGGTTTCTTGCTTTCTTCGTTGATTTTTAAGTGCATATCTCATAGTATTCCTTCTTTTTTAGCAGGGCCTGGATCTCATCATACGGACGAGGTGTGATATCCTCGCCGCCCGCCATATTATAGATGAGGCCGAGGGGAAGAGGATTGCCCTGGAGAAGGCGGTCCACGGGAGGGGCCAGGTCATTAAATCTCATGAGACCTTGATCGCGAAGATGACTGAGGAAAGGAAAATCCTCATTGAAAAAGTCCAAGTCCTGACTGACAGATATCAGGCCTTGGACTCGAACTTTGCCAAGCTCGTGGAGATGAAGGAGAAAATAGAGAGAGAAAGAGAGATCTTTCGCCAAGATAAGATCTTGCTGGAGGAGCAGCTCGCAGAAAGCAGGTTGCGGCTAAAGAAAGTCAGCGACAATCTGCAGAAAGATCGCTCCACCCTTGCACAGCTTAAAGATGACTCCATCCATTGGGAGGAGGAGAGAGTGGCCCTCGTCAAGATGCTCTCCGAAGAGGGGCCCGGCGCTATCATGGAGTTCCGAACTTCGCAGCTGTATGACGATGAAAGATATGAATCGTACGATGTTGATCGCGACTTCGCACTGCGAGTGATGCAGCGGATGTCTCCGTCTTTTGACATGGGAGAGTTCGAGAAGGTCGTGGCTATCATAGCTGCAGAGGAGAGGGCGGCCGCTGAGAACGAGTTCACTGAGGTTACTCAAGCTGGAGGGGTCTCGGAAGTGGGCCCTGAGGTTGAAAGTAACGCTCCTCCTTCGACTGATGCGCAAGGATGATCATCTCCTTTCTTCTCTTTCTATCTTATGTAAAAAGTTTTCGTTTTCCGTTTGTAAGCGATCTGACTGTTTTAGTCAATGGAATGAATGAGAAAAATCTTTTGATGCTATGGCTTGTATGTTGTTTCTGTTGGTCGTATGTTGAATGCCTGAGTACTTAACTCATGAAACAATGAGTTAGGCTCAATCCGGGGGTCTTAGTGCCCATGTCCACGTAGAGATAGACTGATCTATCGATTGAGACTTTGACTCTGCTGAGGGCAGAAGATTTGGCCGAGAGAATGTATGTATTCCCTTCAAGGCTATTCGGGTCCAATCAAATGGAGTAGCGACCAAAAGACAATCCATCTTTATTTGAATATCATTCAGATTTACATCGAGTTAAGAAAAATATCGGAGTAGATGCTCTACGTGCCAAGGGCGGCGTAAGGGCCTCCCTTGCATATCTTCGAGATAATATGTACCTGGTCGCACAATTTTAATAACTCGATAAGGGCCTTCCCAGTTTGGATCTAATGAGCGAGCAGGAATTCCGAGGTTCTGCCTAAGGACCAAATCGCCGAGCTGGAAAGTTCTGGGTAGGAAATTAGCATTACGATAGCGAGAAATACACTGTTGATAAGCTACTGCTTGAAGCTGGGATGCATTCCTTCTTTCTTCCAAGAGATTGAGACAAAGCCTCAGACCTTCTTAATTACTCATGGTGTCGTACTGCTCGATTCGATACGAAGGTACTTGGACTTCGACTGGGACAACTACGTCGGTGCCAAAAGCCAAAGAGAAAGGAGTTTCTCCGGTTGACGTGCGAGTTGTAATTCTATAGGCCCATAAGACTTCCGATAGGAGCTCTGGCCACATGCCTTTATATTCGCCGAGCTTGGTCTTTAGATGATGTTTGATGATCTTATTCACTGCTTCAACTTGCCCATTAGCCTGAGGATGATATAGGGAGGTACGAACACTTCGTATCTTCCATTTTTCGCAAAACTCCGAGAACGCGGCGTTGTTAAATTGCTTTCCGTTGTTGGTGATTATAGTATGGGGGAGCCCATAACGGCAGATGATGTTTCTCAACATGAACCTAGTGGTCTGCTTTTCAGTGACTGTGGTTAATGGTTCTGCCTCGACCCATTTGGTGAAATAATCGACTGCTATGATTGTGAACTTGTTCTGACCTTTTTCTACTGGGCAAGGGTCCGATGTTATCGACTCCCCATTGGGCGAAGGGCTAGGGGCCGTCCATCGGCGTCATCTGCTTAGATGGTACATGAGGTATTGGAGAGTATCGCTGGCATTTGTCACATTTTTTAGAAAATTTGATTGTGTCCACATTCATAGTGGGCCAATAGTACCCTTGCCTCATTGCTTTATATGGTAAAGAGCGTCCCTTAGGATGGTTACTACATGCCCCCTGGTGTATTTCATCAAGAACGCGATGCGCCTCTTTTAGATGAAGACACCTTAAGTATGGTAATGTAAAGCTTTTACATAGTAAAATTCCATTTTCTAAGATATACCTGGCAGCACGATGACGAATTTGCCATGTAGATTTTTTATCATCTGGGAGTTGCCCATCTCTGAGGTAGAGGACGATGGGGTCCATCCAACATGGGGAGGAATATACCATGACTACTTGCTCTGGGGTTGTTTGACTAATGCTCGGAGCATGAAGATGCTCGATGGGAACAAATTGCAATAATTCAGACTCTGGTGCAGAGGTTAGTTTTGTCAAGGAATCTGCGAGTTTGTTCTTCTCGCGAGGGATGTGAATTATTTCATATTTCTTCAGCTTTGCGAGCAGGATAAGTACTCGGGATTTGTATAAAGCCCTTCGCTCTTCTTTCCCCTCGAATTCGCCGAGCACTTGATTAACTATGAGTTGAGAGTCGCTATAAATAAGTAAACTTTGTATCTCGAGCACATTTGCTAGTTCAAGGCCGACGATCAAAGCCTCATATTTTGCTTCATTATTAGAGACATGAGTGTCAAATTGTAAAGCATATTGAAAATGTGACCCGTCAAGAGCAATTAAAATTAAGCCGGCTCCGCTACCGGTGGCCCGTGAAGACCCATCGACAAAGAGCAACCAGGGGATCTGGTCGCTGGTCGCAGAGTCATGGTTGGAGGAAGAATATGTGAATTCAACAATGAAATCAACCACGGCTTGACCCTTAATCGCAGTTCTTGGGCAGAACGATATATCGTGATCACTTATCTCAATCGCCCATTTAGTCAATCACCCTGAAACCTCAGGTTTTTTAAGGACCTGTCTTAATGGGTGATTCGTAGATACCAATATAGCGTGGGTTTGGAAATATGGTCGCAGTTTTCGAGCAGCTATCACTAAGGTGAGAGCTAATTTCTCCATATCAGAATATCGAGTTTCAGCATCCACCATTGCTCGGCTAATATAATAAATGAGCCTCTGTACCCCGGAATCTTCTCTTATTAATGCGGCGCTAACAACCGTAGAGGACACAGATAAATAAAGAAGGAGCTGCTCGTGTAAAATAGGTTTTGATAAAATAGGAGGCGCGCTCATATATTGCTTTAATTGTTGAAATGCTTCTTCCCATTGCGGAGTCCACACCCAGTCAGTTTTTGCAGTAGCATGAAGAAGCTTAAAGAAGGGAAGGCACTTATCAGAGGCACGCAAAATAAACCTGTTCAAGGACGCAATGCGACCAGCCAATCGTTGGACATCTTTAATAGTGGACGGAGACTTCATTTCGATCAAGGCTTTTATTTTCTCGGGATTTGCCTCGATTCCTCGTTGGCCAACCATAAACCCAAGAAATTTTCCGGCGGAAACCCCGAAAGCACATTTTTCTGGATTTAACTTCATCTGATACTTCCTCATCAAGTCGAAGGCTTCTCGGAGATCTGCGAGGTGGTCGTTGGCTACGACGCTTTTTACGAGCATGTTGTCGACATAAACTTCCATATTCCTACCGATTTGCGCGGCGAATATTTTATTGACCAAGCGTTGATAGGTAGCTCCTGCATTCTTAAGACCAAAAGGCATTACCTTGTAACAATACAAGCCACGATCTGTGATAAAGGTCGTGTGTTGACTATCGGGCGGGTGCATCATCATTTGGTTATACCCAGAGTAGGCATCCATAAATCTGAGCAAGGCATGCCCCGCTGTTGAATCAACCAGTTGGTCGATGCGTGGAGTCGGGAAACTGTCCTTTGGGCATGCATTGTTCAGATCAGAGTAGTCCACACACATTCTCCACTTGCCATTAGCTTTTCGAACAAGGACCACATTTGCGACCCATTCTGGGTAGTCAACTTCCTCAATGAAATTGATGGTCAATAACTTTTCGACCTCAATTTTAATCACCATTTGCCTTTCTGCGGTGAAGGCACGTCGACGCTGGTGAACAGGTTTGTGCTTCGGATCGACATTCAGCCGATGAACTATGACGCTAGGGTCGATACCTGGCATGTCACTATGGGACCAAGTAAATACATCTTGGTATTCAGTGAGAAAATGAATCAGATTTTCACGAAAGATATTACTTAAAGAAGATCCAACGTAAACCTTCTTAGACGAACTTTCTTCATACAAGTGGATTGCGACTGTCTCTTCCCCCGGGGTACCTGATTGAAGAGCACTCTCTCTTGGGTCCAACATCGTAGCTATCGGGAGATCCGATGAGTCTCCTGTAATCGTTATAACAGGAGCTACTCTGGCTTTCTTTCGATCTTGTACGGCGATTTCGTAACATGCTCAAGCTTCCTTTTGATTTCCTCTTACAACCCCAACTCCATTTGGAGTAGGGAATTTGATACACAGGTACAAGGGGTGTAAAGCAGCTCCCACCTTGTTGAGTGAAGGTTGACCCAAAATAGCGTTGTATGCTGATCTTCGATCCACCACGAGGACATTAACGAAGACTGTAGTTTTTGTTAGGCTTTCTCCAAAGGTGACTGGAAAGTCGATGCTTCCTTCCAGTGTTATAACTTCGCCCCCGAAGCCGACGAAGGGAGTTGAGACTGGTTTGAGTAGAATTCTGGCAAGTGCCATTTTATTGAAAGCTTACAGGTAAAGAACGTCAGCGGAGCTACCTCTATCCAACATGATACGATGGGTTAAATAATTTGATACCTTTAATGAGACCACGATGGAGTCCTCATGAGGGACATGAATCCCTTCTGCATCTTCAAGAGAAAAAGAGATTGGATGATGTCCAGGATTCAATACATCGGGCATCTTTTCCAACCAATAAATATGCTGGGGCTTCTGAGACGCCTTGCGTACGTATTCTTTTCTTGACGCTTGAGAATCTCCCCCACAAACCGGTCCTCCAGCGATGGTCCGGATCTTACCAGTGGGTTCAGCATCTTCTTGCGAAGGATGATGTTGAGGTGACTTTTTCCGTTGTGATGGGGCTTCGTCCTTTTCGGTAACCAACCTTGTCATGCTACGTAATCCCGGAGATGACCTTTCTGAATAAGAGCTTCGATATGATCTTTCAGAGATATACAATCTTGGGTGTTGTGCCCATGATCTTTGTGGAAATAGCAGAATTTTCTCTTGTCTCTTTTTTCAGGATCGGAATTGATCTTTGAAGGCCACTTCACGTAAGGCTTATGCTTGATCTCTATTAACACTTTTTCAGGAGATTGGTTAAGGGGTGTGTAGTTATGATATTTACTAGAGTAGGTCTTCTTTGGGGTACGGTCCCGTCGGTCGCATTGGTATTTCTTATCAGAAGGAGAGATTTCTTCAGACTTACGCTTCTTGCCCTGTATACCGTGACGTGCCAAAGCGACTTCTTCCGCATTGATGTATTTTTTAGCCTTGGCTTGGAATTCCGTCATAGTTTTAGGAGGGTTTTTATCCAGGGCAAATTGGAATTTTTCGCTTGTAATTCTGGCTATAAGGGCAGTGAGGCCTTTGTCTTCGGTATAACCTTCAGTTTCGACGACTTCTGCAGTGAACCGAACTATGAACTCCTTAATTGTCTCCCCATGCTGTTGCTTCAAGTCCATTAAGTGAGATGCCGACTTTTTGGTACGGATGCTCCCCATGAACTAAGAAAGTAAGAGCTCCGATAATTGAGAGAAGGATCCGATAGACCGAGGTTTTAGGCCTCGAAACCATGTACACGCTGCATCCTTTAGAGTTAAGGAGAAAGCGCTAGACATAACTTCTGAACCATGTCCCTCCAGCTCCATAAAAGACTTATACATCTCCAGATGTTCGAGAGGATCGCCAGTGCCTGTATACATGGCGATGATAGGCTTTTGGTATTTCTTAAGTAAGGGTGCCTCTATAACTTCTCGGGTGAAGGGAGACTTAGATAGATGGGTTGATGTAAGAGCAATAGGTGGAAGGTTAAACCGATACCATTGTTCCATATCGTCGAACTGATCCTGGATTCTCTTAAGATCTCCTTCCCATGATAAGGTGTAGCTTGAAGTTTCGACGGTAGACCCCTGAGATTGTTGTTGCCGAGAGGTATTGGAATGTATAGAATGTGGAGGAGGTACCGAGACTTGATTGCCGTGTGACATTCGATTTGAAGGAAGATTTGGTTGGGTTCGTGGCTTGCCTGCAGAATGTCTAGAAGCTACTGGTATAGGTCACACCGGCGGTCCTTCTGGAGGTTGTTGTTGTGGTTCTGGAAAGTGTTGATCAAACCGATCAGATAAGGTTTGAAGTCCAGCTTTGAGAGTAAGAAGTGTGTTTCGAATGAAACACATGATGTCGTCTTAACTGCCGGATATATCATGAAATGGATTTTGCGATGGCAAGTTGGATTCTACTGGGAGAACCCCTGTCGAGGCAGCCTGAGGGGGATTAGACGCTAGTTCAGTGTGTTAGGCGGAGGTAACATCTGTCTTGAAGTGGAAGGATGAACCATCTTTTTGGGAGGCATCTTGTTGAGGATGGTGGGAGATAACGATTAGTGATGAGGATGGCTAATTCTGAGAACCTGGTTCCCACAGACGGCGTCAATTTGTTTACGTAGGATTTGGTAACAGGATCCTCTAGACGTTCACCTTCCTTCGAGCCGGCTTCCCTCCAAACCTGAAAGAATACAAGAAAAAACTAAGGGTGGCCGGCTTCCAGCCGTTGGCCCTCCGAAGCTTAAGTCAGACGGGACATGGTTGTAAAGTAAACAGCGGGATATGAGCTTAGAGATCGTGTACCTTTTTCATCTATGGGGCCATCCATTTATATAAATTCAAGTGATCTAATCTATGACGCAAGCTGTTAATATCACTGCTGATTCTAAGGGATAAGATGCTTATCTCATTAATCCGTAGATAATGGGATGGCCTAACAACCTTGGACGTCTAACTAATTACGTCACTCAATGGAGATGCTCGGAGTTATGGATAAGGATGAACCAAAATTAATCTGTACAAACTGATGCTGAGAGGTAGCGATTATACGCCTCGAATGTAACCTCGTTTAACAAGCTTAAATTGGACTGCTCGTATGCAGATATATAATCCCTTTCTACGGCCACGAGCAGAGCTGCTCGCATGCAGGACCTTTGTTTTGCGACCAAGGAGTAAAGACGGACCAATTATGAGAATACTTTCATCCGATGACCAGCGACCAGGCCAGCTCATATGTTCGAGAGCGTACACCGTACTTTTATGTTATGCGAGCCTCGACCATAAGGGCTCGCAGATTAAACACCATAAAAAAGGCGCTCGCGGGTCTTGAATCTTTGATATCTTCGACCACCGCTTTTTGGCTATAACAACGACAACCAAGAGTGAAGTAGGAAAATCGAACCACTATACATGCTTGTGTTTTTTATTGTCATTTGAGCACATTTCTATTCTTACATTATCTTTTCAATTAGTTATTATATGAATGCTTGAATAGAATGTATGATATGCACTTAATAGGTAGATCTACACACAAGTTGTATTTTCACTCTTTAGACTAGTTTAATTGTTATATCATTTGTTAGTCTATGTGATTGGAACCACTTAAGCTTGTAAGCTAAGTGTTACTTGCTTAATTAGTTTAAATTTGACAAGAGTTTTTAAAAGGTCATAATTACCCCCCTCTTGGACTTAGCCATAGTTTTAGTAGCTTCGACCCAAGCTTCGGCAAAGCGCAACGTGTCAGTGTCGTGTTAGACTACCCACGCAATTTTAAATGGAACATGAATGAAGAAAACACCAGTTAACCTATCAACTCTTTCAGAAGTTGACCTGTAGGAAGGAATAAAATAAATTCCAATTATTAATGAATTTTAGAGGTATTTAAGGACATCCTAGGATTTCCACCATGAAGGGAAGTAGATTTCACCATTGATCTTATACCAGGGACCCCACCAATCTCTAGAGTACCACATCGTATGGCCCCAATCAAATTGAAAGAACTAAAGGAATAAATTAAATACCTCCTGGATCAAGGTTTAATTAGGATGAGTACATCGACATGGGGAGCATTGATTTTATTCATGAAGAAAAAAGAATAGTTCTATGAGGCTGCACATCGACTACTGAAAGCCTAATAAGATGATCATCATGAACAAGTACCCATAAAAAGTTAGTAATTACAACCCCTAATAAATACTGCTAGATGGAATTCACTTTAGATGTCTCATGTCTTTTCTCCCTCTCACTTCTTAAGGGGTGACTGTGCAATCTACTAGATGAAGGCACAAGTACGTAGTCCACTAGTTAGAGGCATGAGTGCACAATCAACTAGATGGAGGCACAAGTACACAATCCACTAAATAGATTCATGAGGACAGAGGTGGAGCACGCGTTACGTAGTCTGAGGTGAGGGGTAGGAGTCCAAGGCAAAGAGTGTTTGCTTAATCCAAATGGAAGTGTGTAAGACTTGAGGTGGAAGTTATTTATGTAGTTTGCAATGTATAAGTGCTTAAGAGGAGAGAGAGAGAGAGAGAGAGAGAGAGAGAGAGAGAGAGAGAGAGAGAGAGTGTGTGTGTGTAACGCCCTAAAACCCGACACCCGAGTGTGTGTGACTTAGATCCCGAATTCAGGGGTATTAACACTATCATGTTTGGGTGCATTAACACCAACTCTGGCAACACTTCAATTTTCACTGCTCAAGTAAACCGCTCTCATTGCGTAAACCCAAGTGTCACCTGGGGATGTTGAACGTAGGGGAGATCTCCCACGTGTCTACATAATTAGGTTAACACTCATACCATTTACAAACAAATTAAAGTAGCACATAACATAGAATGGATATCAAGAAATAAGTAATGATAACTAAAGCATAGAGCAGCAGGGAAAATATTTGAAGTACATGAATCCAAACGGTGCCCATAGGGACCACCACAAACCATAAACATTTTGTAACGCCCCAAAAAATTGGCACTCAAGTACAAGGACTCAACTCCCGAATTTGAGGGTGTTAAATAAATAATGAATGAATTCTTCAAATCACAACTTATTTTTTTCCATTCATATGGTATCCATCACATTGAAAAAAAATAAACTAAACTTTGAAATTTAACTTTCAAATATAAAGTCTACTAAATTGTCTCCAACAGTCTAAACTAATGGTCATCTAATGAGCCTTACTGCATCAATGCTTTGAAACTGAAATTTGAAAATAAATTTATTAAACTATGTCTTCTAAAATCCTTGTTCTTGAACTGCCTCTTCGAACTCTTTTAAATCATTATCTGCCACTATAGTTAATTGCATAACACTGCGTCAGCTATAAAAGACAGCGAGTAATCTCGTACAGTTTATCACATGTAATCATATATATAAAATCGTATAAGAAGATTTTATCAAAACACGAGGCATCCAGTATTTCAAATCCAAAATATCATTAACCAAGTTTTCAAAAACATGCATATAATGCTAAATATGCAAACAAGCATCAACTCATGTCTCAGTACGATTATTAGTAGAACCTCTAGTTGGTCAACATTGTCATCTGGAACATTGGTCCCTAGCGGCATAGCCAACTCGGATCACAATATGTCCCACACCTTTGCTTGGCCTGCATAGCTGGTCTATTGCACACACACCTGGGGTGCTCACCTAACTGGCCTTGATCAACAGAGCCTCCACCTAGCTTGCGTAGCTAGTCTGTTACACACACCCGAGTACTCACCCAACCGGCCTCGATCATGGAGCAAACGGTCCATTGCAACACTCATGTGTGCTCAACCCAAGTAAACTCAAGTGATCAACTACATATTGAAGTTCTCAATTATATGGAATGCATGATTCATGACATTCTTTTTTCCCAAACAACTCAAAATAAAGCATAAGCGGTCAAACCTTCCTCAAGGCACCAAAATCACAACCATAAACACATGTTATTCCATGATTTTCACAATATGCAACGTTAACCAACCAATTTCTCAAGATTTATCAAACCACGGTGAAACCAATCCTTCAATATTCAACTTTGAAATTGAACGTAATGTAATAAAATTCCATCCCTTCAAGGTACCAATTACAATCTCTAAAAACTAGTAAATTCATGAAATCATATAATTTCTAGTTATTGAATCCACTTTAAATCAAAATCAAATCAACCAATACAAACTGAATCAAACTGATGAAATAAACTTAAAAGTATATTTCGATGCAGATCAACTTCAGAAATTCAGATAATCCTTCAGAAAATTTAAACTTAAAAAAACTTCCAACAAATTTGAAGATATAAAGTTAAAGTTTAACAATCTAGTAGTCGTAAATTCGAAATAGGAATTAAATCCTCCCTCAATCAGAAATTTAAAACGAATTTAATTAAAAAATGATACGTGAGAAACTCACGTGAATTGGACTCAACAACTAACGCAATCCCTCCTATGAGCTTTCTTCCTAACACGATTCTCTCTTAGTTTCTTTCTAAATTTTCTTGGCTTGTTGTCTCTAGAGGGCGTGTTTATATTAGTCATCTAGGAGATTTCCAAACGACTATTGCGTTGGGTTAAAGCGACTAGGAACTTGGTTCCAAACGACTATTGCGTTGGGTTAAAGCGACTAGGAACTTGGTTTGACGCGGTTCGCGTAGATAACGTGCAACAACATTTTTCTAGGCTGTGTGGATTGTAATCTCAGATTTTGTTCGTATGAAGGGATTAATCAAATTCATAGATTAAACAACAATTAAATGGTCTCTTTGATGAACGTATCAGATCTTGAATCAGCCTTTGATAAGAATGCACTGTTCAGGTTTGAAATCAGGAAAATAAAGCGGTTTCAACGGCAGATCTCTATTCAGTATATTTTTCTTGATTTCACCATCTATGGACGGCTCAGATTGGTCCCTGGGAGCTTAAGAACCGATGAAATTGAAGGTCCGGGTTAGTTTACTTGGTGGTTTCGGCATTGGAGTCTTCTGGTTATTGCACCGCTTGCGACGGACGCGGATTAGCTACTGACAGGTCGAGTAGCGAATCTCACGACTGAAGTGACGTCACTATAGTCTGTGGGTCCTAACATGATGTATGTATTGTATCCACACCGTCCATTCATTTGGAGATATCATTTTAATGCATGAATCAAAGAATGAGGCAGATCCAAATCTCAAGTGGACCCCACCACATAAAACAGTGGGGACAGTGACATCCACCGTTGAAAAGTTCTTGGGAGCCACAGAAGTTTTCGATCAAGCTGATATTTGTGTTTTACCTTCCTCCATATCTGCGTGAACTTATGAGCAGGTTGGATTTCAAATAACCATCACGGTGGGCTTAGGAAATTTTCAACGGTGGATGTCACTGTCCCCACTGTTTTCTGTGGTGGGGTCCACTTGAGCTTTGAATCTTTCTCATTCTTTGAGTCATGCCCTAAAATAGTCTCTACAAATGGATAGACTGTGTGGATACAACACATACATCATGCTGGGGCCCACGTATTATGGTGATGTCACTTCAGTAGCTAGCGTCAGTAGCTAATCCGCGTCCGCTTGCGTCGCAAGCAACACAGTTTTAGGTGCCGTTTGGTAAACTGAAAAATTAAGTCTAAAAATTAATTTAAGTACTGAAAACTTAAAGTGCTGAATTTAAGTACTTATAAGAACTGAAAAATCTATTTGGTAATTTATCTGAAAACTACCATTGAAAGCTTATCACGGGCATAAAAGTTTTGGATCAAGCTAATATTTGTGTTTTCCCTTAATCCAGGTCTTTGTGTTATGATGAACAGAGTTGATGGTAAATAAACATCATGGTGGGCCCTAGTAAGGTTTCAATGGTGGGCATCATTGTCCCCATTGCTTTCAGTGGTGTGGTCCACTTGAGGTTTGGACTTGTCTCATTTTTGGGCTCATGCCTTAAAATCATCCCTCCAAATGGATAAACTATCTAGATATAATACATACATTATGGTGGGGCTTATAGAATTTGGTGACTTCAAGTATTTGCGTGGGGTGGTTTCATGGATGGGAAAGTAAACAAAGATGGGTAATCTTGCCATTTTTAAATGTTAATAGGGATACTTTTGTCAATTTTTATCTAAAAATTTAAAGAAAAACCACTTACCACATTCAGCTATAAGCTTTAAGTCAAGTTGGCATAACTTAAAATAATCTACTTAATTTAAGTGATTTTTCCAATTAAGCACTTAAATTTTTTAGTTACCAAATGGTCTGAATTACTAAAATCACTGAAAATATCATTTTTCAGTGATAAGTCGTGGAATTAAGTTTTACCAAACGCACCCTTAGTTTCTAGTTTTTATTCTTTGAAATCAGTTGGAATGAAAATATGATTACGAGATCTTGGGAATCTTGATTAGAGGGTTTGGATTAACTTTAAGGGTGCGAATTAGGTGTTACCTCGGTAACAGTTTAGTGGGTGTTACCCCTACCGTTTGACCCACATGGATGATATTTTGTATATCTACGCCGTCCATCCGTTTCTACAGCCCATGTTAGGATGAAGTTCCAAAAATTATGCAGATCTAAATCTCAATTGGACCATACCACTAGAAACTGTGTGATTGAGTGCTCCAACATTAAAAATTCCAAAGAGCCCATCGTAAGGTTTCAGTAATGTTTATTTGCAATCCAATCTCTTTATAATGTCAATGAGATCTTGATGAATGGAAAATAGAAATATCAGATTGATACAAAACTTTTGTGGCCCACAAAATGGTATTAATGATTATTCATCACTAGTGATGTGGTCCACTTGAGATTTGGATCTTTTTAGTGTTTTGGATCACATCCTAAAATGATATGAAAAAACAGATAAACGGCGTCGATATATAAAAACTACATCAAGATGGCCCCACACGGTTAGGGTAACACCCACTAAGCTGTGATTGGTGTAACACCTAATTCGCGCCCTAACTTTGAGGTTGAAGTTTCTAAATTTCGTTCACTAAGGGCCTGTTTGTTAAATCTGAAGTCTTAAGCCTAAATTGAAATTTGAATCTAAAAACTAAATTTGAAGTCAGAAATTAAGGCATGTTTGTTAAATTTGAAGTCTTAAGCCTAAATCTGAAATCTGAATCTAAAAACTGAATTTGAAGTAAAAAACTAAGTATTGAATCTAGAACAACCTGTTTGTTAACTAGCAACTGAAATGTTTGAAATATTTTAATTTGACACATTTGCCCTTTGTTTACGTCGAATTTTGTAACAGGGTCCTTCAGACGTTCACCTTCTCTCCAAGCGATTTTCTCCTTGAGCCTGAAAAGAGACAGAAAATAACTAAGGGTGGCCGGCGTCCAGCCGTTGGCCCTCCGATGCCTAAGTTAGATAGGGTGAGGTTGAAAAGAGAACAAATAAACGACGGGGGTTAGAGATTGTTCCTCTGGGGGATGAAACCCCTGATTCTTCTAAATCCAACAACGCCAGAGTACCGGCCGGGAGATATTCTACCGCCAGTTACTCCTCTATACTGACAGAGAAAAGGCTTTCTAGCCTTAGGGAAAAATATCGGGTCCCAGACTCTGTTTCCTACTGCTGCTCGCGAATTACTGAAGGAAACAGAGTCTGGGACTCGATATTTTTCCCTAAGGCTAGAAAGCCTTTCCTCCATCAGTATAGAGGAGTAACCGGCGGTAGAATATCTCCCGGGTAGTACTCTGGCGTTGTTGGATTCAGAAGAATCAGGGGTTTCATCCCCCAGAGGAACAATCTCTTCATCAGAAACCTCCGCCATTACAAAGAAAAAGTAAGATAGGAGAAGAAAATAGGAAGGAAGACTACCTCTGCAAAGAGGTTTGCACCGAAAACAAAGAAGAAGAAGAAAGAAGAAAACTCCGCAGCTTGAAATTCGAAAATGGAAGAAATTCTGCAGGATCTGATATTTATACGCAATCATTCCGTTTGATTTGGTTGACACGCGGCAGCCTCTCATCCGGCACAACAGATGAACGGGCACTAGCATTAAATACGGAGACACATGGCGACCGACGCCTCATTTCTTGCGGCAGGAAAAGCTGCGTAAAGCTGGCCATCATAAATGCGGAATCATGTTAAATGAATCATGCGCGATTCTCTCCCAGCAGTCAGCTACGCATACAAACAAAACCCTTGGCATAGCAAACAAAACCCTTGGCATAGTTCATCAACGCCAAGGGTTTGGGGGGCACTTGTTGTAGGTAAATTTGGCTATAAAGAGAAGTGAGGAATCGCGGCCGCATCTCCAAAATGTGACCAGCCTGGCTCGTGCTCGACGAAAGGGGTTGCATCTCCAAAATGCGACCAGCCCGGCTCGTGCTCGACGAAAGGGTCGCATCTCCAAAATGCGACCAGCCCGGCTCGTGCTCGACGAAAGGGGTCGCATCTCCAGAATGCGAGCAGCCTGGCTCGTGCTCGACGTAAGGGGTCGCATCTCCAGAATGCGAGCAGCCCGGCTCGTGCTCGACGAAAGGGGTCGCATCTCCAGAATGCGAGCATTCTTGATATGAACAGCTCCCGACATATGAGCGGTCGTGGTTTTTGGTCTCTGGCATGAATGGCCCTCATCTCATAGTACCAGCCGCCCGTATAGGCCGATTTTGGTTTATATCTATTCACAGTTCCGAATATCTAGAGACGTAATCAACTAGACGTCTAGAATGTTTTGGCTACTTCCTTATCCAGGGATTAACAAGATAAGCTTCTTATCTCATGAAATTAATACTAATCTTAATAGCTTGCGTAGCAGATTGGATCATTTAGATCTGTATAAATAGATGACTCTATTGATGATAAAGGTACACAATACTCAATCTCTAACCCCCGTCGTTTATTTTTTCTCTTTTCAACCTCACCCTATCTAACTTAGGCATCGGAGGGCCAACGGCTGGACGCCGGCCACCCTTAATTATTTTCTGTCTCTTTTCGGGCTCAAGGAGAAAATCGCTTGGAGAGAAGGTGAACGTCTTGAGGACCCTGTTACAAAATTCAATGTAAACACCCTTGTCTCCAATAGTCTTGATTGTATCCCTAACATTAAAAACTTTATGCATGGATTTTACATCTACCGTTAAAACCTTATTAGAGTCAAGTTTTAGATCCATCTAATATATGGTTTTTCCCTTCATCCAGGTTTGTATGACCTTATGAATAGTTTGAATGGCAAATAAGCATCATGGTAGGCCTATGAATGTGTCAACGATGGGAGTCATTTTTTCTACTACCTTTTGTGGTGTGACTCACTTGAGCTTCTTATATGACTTTTTTTTTTTTGGACACATACTCTATATTTTTCTCGTTAAATAGATAAATGGGGTGGATATAACACATACATCATACTGGGGCCACAAAACTTTGTGACATTAACCCAAAATGGAGGTCGGTTGCGTGACACACCACGCAAACTCCTTCCCCTTCATATATTTTCTGGGAAGCCTTCCACGAGAAGTTCCTGCCCTGGGGTGTAGGTGAGGCCCACCTTGATGTTTGTGAGAAATCCAGTCCATTCATCCATGTTTCCGATCAGTTTAGGACGTGAGACAAAAAACTCAAGTGGATCCAAAACTAAAAGAGGCCACAAGAGAGGGAAAACTAGAGAGAGTTTTCTACCATTGAAACCTTCCTGGCCACACCTTGATGTTTATATGTCATCCAAACCGTTTATAAGGTCATTCCCTCTGGGATAAAGGGAAAAATAAAAAACATTAACTTGATATGAGACTTTTGTGGTAATTCAAATGTTTCAATGGTTGTCGATTAATCCCCACTGTTTCTTCTTGTACAGCCCACATGAGTTTTGGATATGACTCATTTTTAGTACTATATCCTAAAATAAGCTCATAAAAAGGATGGGCGGGGTGGATTTCTCACAAATATTATGGTGGGCCCCACCTTTTATTGCAAGGCATCTAATTCACACAAAAAGCTTAACGCATGGTTAGGCGATGATGGGGTACTACCTCCACTCGTAACTAGTTGGAGAACGATAGTCTTGTTAGGTGTTATGTGGGGCCTACGGTGATGTATATGTTTAATCCACACCGTCCATCTATTTTCCCATATCATTTTAGGGAATAACACCAAAAATCAGGGAGACCTAAGGCTCAAGTGGGCCACACTATAGGAAATAGTGGGAATTGGGTGCCTACCATTGAGAACTTCTTGGGCCCACAGAATGTTTACGTCGAATTTTGTAACAGGGTCCTCTGGACGTTCACCTTCTCTCCAAGCGATTTCCTCCTTGGACCTGAAAGGAAACAGAAAGCAACTAAGGGTGGCCGGCGTCCAGCCGTTGGCCCTCCGATGCTTAAATTAGATAGGATGAGGTTGAAAAGAGAAGGAATAATCAACGGGCGTTAAAGATTGAGTATTGTGTACCTCTATCATCAATAGAGTCATCTATTTATATAGATCTAAATGATCCAATCCGTTACATAAGCTGTTAAGATTAGCACTGATTTCATGGGATAAGAAGCTTATCTCCTTAATCCTTGGATAAAGAAGTAGTCAAAACATCCTAGACGTCTAGCTGATTATGTCTCTGGATATTCGGAGCTAAGAATAGATATAAACCGAAACCGGCCTATATGGGCTGCTGGTACTATGAGACGAAGGCCGTCCACGCCAGAGACCAGAAACCACGATCACTCAGATGCCGGGAGCTGCTTATATCAAGAGTGCTCGCATTTAGCATACGGAATGCGACCCCTCCCGTCGAGCACGATCCGAGCTGCTCGCATTCTGTAGATGCGACCCCTTTCGTCGAGCACGAGCCGAGCTGCTCGCATTCTAGATATGTGACCCCTTCTGTCGAGTACGAGCCGGGATGCTCACATTCTGGATATGCGACCCCTTCTGTCGAGCCCGAGCCGAGATGCTCACATTTTGGAGATACGACCGCGATTCCTCACATTTATTTTTGACGCCAAACTTATCTACAACAGATGCCCCCCAAACCCTTGGCGTTGAGGAGTTATGCTAAGGGTTTTGTTTGTATGTGTAGCTGGCTGCTGGGAGAGAGTGCGCATGATTCCGCATTTATGATAGCCAGCTTTACGCAGCCTTTTCTGCCGCAAGAAATGAGGCGTCGGTCGCCACGTGTCTCCATATTTAATGCTAGTGCCCGTTCGTCTGTCGTGCCGGATGAGAGGCTACCGCGTGTCAAGCAAATCAAACGGAATGATTGCGTATAAATATCAGATCCCGCAGAATTTCTTCCATTTTCGAACTTCAAGCTGCGGAGTTTTCTTCTTTCTTCCTCCTTTGTTTTTGGTGCAAACCTCTTTGCAGAGGTATTCTTCCTTCCTATTTTCTTCTCCCATCTCACTTTTTCTTTATAATGGCGGAGGTTTCTAATGAAGAGATTGTTCCTCTGGGAGATGAAACCCCTGATTCTTCTGAATCCAACAACGCCAGAGTACTGGCCGGGAGATATTCTGCCGCCGGTTACTCCTCTATACTGACGGAGGAAAGGCTTTCTAGCCTTAGGGAAAAATATCGGGTCCCAGACTCTTTTTCCTTCAAATTGCCTGGGAGAGGGGAGACGGCCGATGCACCGCCACCAGGCTGCGTGGCTTTTTACGAATATTTTTTCAAAGTGGGCGTGCGTCTTCCCCTCCACCCTTTCATACGAAATTTTCTTCGTATCTACAAGATTATCCCGGGCCAACTAATAGTTAATGGCTGGCGGGTGCTTCTGAGTACCTTTGTCCTCTGGAAGCAAGCGGGTAACGATGAGTTAACCGCTGAGGAGTTTCTAAGGTTATTTCAGCTGAAGAAGGCACCAGCTAGCGAGGGTTAGTACTACCTCTGCTTCTGGCACAGGAATAACTTCATTTTGGGAAACCCTTCTTCCAACTGCCCGGGGTGGAGGAAAAAGTGGTTTTATGTCTCCGGCAACTGGGAGTCCGAAATGGGCTCCGACCCCAAAGGCCATAACGTTAATCGCTATTTTGGCGAAGGTGGGTTAAGTGTTTGTTGTCTGTCTGAAAGAAACAAAGCCATTGCTCTCTAACGATTAATGTGCCTTCTCCTTTTCTTGTAGGGGTCCCAACTGGTGTGAAGCCGAACTTGCGAGGAGGACTCAATGAAAAGTTAGAGTCTACAAGCTCTCAGCGGCTGTGCGCCACGTCAACGCTGCTCTAGAACCTCGTTGTCTCTGTGCAGTGGGTCTCATCTTCGAAGAAGAGATGACGAACGTTGGAGATAAAAGGGGCGCACTAGGGGTACTTCCCCGTCTGAAGGGTACAGCCTCGAAGAGGCAAAAGAAGACTACAGGTGGTCCTTCAAGTGCGCCTGCTCCAGCAGAAGGGTTTGCTCGCGGCCCACAATCGCGTGTAGCTGCACCAGGAGGGGTCGCTACGACCTCTCGTACAACCGCGACCCCTCCAGTCAATGCGACCCCTCCAACACCTGCGACCCCTCCTGCTGACATTCGCGGTCAGCCAATCATCGAAGTCTTCGATAATTCGCCGAAAGGCGATCGAAGAGGGGGAGGCCTCCCTCCAAAGGGGGCTACATGCGAGCCTACCGCTGCTCGTGAATTACTGACGCCCGCCTCGGGTACTACGAGTGCTCGCGAGGCGGGCTCTAAGGAGATGATTGTAGCCCAACCTTCTAGGTCGGGAGCTTTTGTCATTCCACCTCACTTGCATCCAATATGCGAGTTTATGTTTGACAAGATTTCTCCCAACTCCTTCGGAGGCCTCCCCGAACCAAGCCCAGAAGCTCTCTCTACCGATATCGGGGTGAGATTGCTCCAGGTAACCAACCTTCTCCCATCTGCCATTCTTTCTTTATTAACAATATAGCGGGCCACTCAAATTTTTTCTTTAACTTTTTATATCAGAGTCTGGATCTCACGCTTCGTGTCAGACGTGACATTGAAGCAGCCCGCCGCAGCGTGGAAGATGCGGAAAAGAAGAAGAAGACGATGGAGGCAGAAGTCCAAGGAAGGGACCGTCTGGTGAAGGCTTTGGAAGCCCAAATCGCCAAGTTGGACAAGGAAAAACGGATTCTCCTGGTCAAGATTCAAGCCATGAGTGATCGTTTTCAGTCATTGGATCTCCAACTCGCGAAGCTTCAAGAACTCCATACCAAGAGCGAGAGAGAGAAGGAGATATTCCGTCAAGACAAGATCCAGCTCGAAGAGCAGCTCAAGGATGCTAGGGCTAAGCTCGAGGAGGCCCAGCAGAGACTCCACCAGTTGAAGGATGATTCCATTCACTGGAAGAGGAGTGGGTGGCTCTCGTCCAGATGGTATCTGACGAAGGCCCTCGTGCGGTCCAGGAATTTCAAACCTCTCAACATTATGACGAGGAGCGATATGAAGCGTATATCGCTGGTCGCGATTTTGCGGTCAGAGTTATGCATCAGATCACTCCAACTTTTAATTTTGAGGAGTTCGAAAGGGTGGCCTTCGAGGTTGCGGCCAGAGAGCGAGCTGCTGCTGAGAATGAAGTCACTGGAGCTACGGATGCTGCACCTACTCCCGAGGCTGGTCCTGAAGCTGAGAGCCGCGAGCCCGCTCAAGACGGGGATGACCAACCTTGACTTCATGCTATCCTTCTTCTACATTGTGTATATATATATATTTTTTTTGAAAGGAAATTGCCCATGTAACCGACTTTTTAATCAATAGTAACGGAAACTTCTCTTTTCTTTAATGTTGTGTACGTTTCCTAGCTTTTTCGTCCTGTGTCGATCATATACTGACTGCTCGCATACTAACTCATGAAAAAATGAATTAGACTCAATCCGGGAGTCGTATGACCATGTTCGCGTTAAGATAGACTGCTCTATCGATTGAGATTTGATTCCACCAAGGGTAGAAGATTGGCCAAGAGAGCACGTATGTTCTCTTCAGGGCTATTTTTTATCCATAAAATGGAGAAGCGACCAACAAGGATGGTTTTAACCCTACTAAAGGTAGGCAATTGGCCAAGGGAATGTATGTATTCTCTTTGGGGCTTGTTCGAGTCCAAGTAAATGGAGTAGCGACCAAAAGGATGGTTTTAACCCTACCAAAGGTAGGCAATTGGCCAAGAGAATGTATGTATTCTCTTCGGGGCTATTCGAGTCCAAGTAAATGGAGCAGCGACCAAAAGATTTCTTCAATCTTTAATTCATTCGAATGTCGTTAAGAGTTACACCGACTCAAGGGAAATATTGCAGCAAGTGTTCCACATGCCAAGGGTGACGTACGGGTCTTCCTTGCATATCTTCAAGATAGTAAGTGCCGGGTCGCACAATTTTGATGACTCGATATGGGCCTTCCCAATTCGGATCAAGTGATCGAGCAGGAACCCCGAGGTTCTGTCTGAGAACTAAATCGCCTAGCTGGAAAGCTCTAGGCCGAATTTTAGCGTTACGGTAGCGAGTAATGCACTGCTGATACGCTGCTGCTCGCATCTGAGAGGCAATTCTCCGTTCTTCCAAGAGATCGAGGTGAAGTCGAAGATTTTCCTGATTACAAGTGGGATCGTACTGCTCGATCCGGTACGAGGGGACTTGAATTTCAACTGGTACTACCGCGTCGGTACCGAACGCCAAGGAGAAGGGAGTTTCGCCTGTAGACGTACGAGTCGTAGTCCTATACGCCCATAAGACTTCTGGCAGGAGTTTTGGCCACATGCCTTTACACTCGTCGAGCTTGGTTTTCAAATGATGCTTGATGATTTTATTCACTGCCTCAACTTGCCCATTTGCATGAGGGTGATACGGAGAGGTGCGGAGGTTGCGTATCTTCCACTTTTCACAAAATTCATCGAAAGTTGCGTTGTCGAATTGCGTTCCGTTGTCGGTAATTATAGTGTGGGGGAGTCCATAACGGCATATGATATTTCTCCATATGAACTTAGTAGTTTGTTTCTCAGTGATTTTGGCTAATGGTTCTGCCTCGGGCCATTTGGTGAAATAATCGATCCCCACTATCGCGAACCTATTTTGTCCTTTTCTAGTAGGCAAGGGCTCGATGATATCGACCCCCCATTGCGCGAAAGGCCAAGGGCTATCAACTGGAGTCATTTGCTCGGACGGTACATGAGGTATAGGAGAGTATCGCTGGCACTTGTCACATTTTTTAGAGAGTTCAATTGCGTCTGCCTTCATAGTGGGCCAATAGTATCCTTGCCTCATCGCTTTATACGCTAGGGATCGCCCCCTTGGGTGGTTACCACATGCCCCCTGGTGTATTTCATGTAGAACACGATGTGCTTCTTCTGGGTGAAGACACCTTAAATAAGGCAAAGAAAAACTCTTACGTAATAGGATCCCATTCTGTAGAGTGTACCTGGTAGATCGATATCGGATTTGTCATGCGGTTTTCTTGTCGTCTGGAAGAACTCCATCTCTAAGATAAAGAGTGATGGGATCCATCCAATCATGGAAACGGATGTATCGCAACCACCTGCTCGAGAGTTGCTTGGTCGATACTCGAGTTCTGAAGATACTCGATAGGAATCGAATATGATAACTCAGATTCTGGTGCAGAGGCAAGTTTTGCCAATGAATCAGCGAGTTTATTCTCCTCGCGGGGGATGTGGATTATTTCGTAATTCTTCAATTTTGCAAGCAGAATGAGCACTCAAGATTTATATAAGGCCATCCTTTCTTCTTTTGCTTCGAATTCGTCAAGTACTTGATTGACTATGAGCTGAGAATCACTGTGAATGAGTAGGTTTTGAATTGAAAGGACGTTTGCTAGTTCGAGGCCAACGATCAAGGCCTCATATTCTGCTTCATTATTTGAGATGCGAGAATCGAAACGTAAAGCGTATTGAAAATGCGACCCATCTGGGGGGACTAGAATAAGGCCCGCTCCACTACCAGTGGTCTGTGAGGACCCGTCCACGAAGAGTGACCAGGAGGGCTGGTCGCTGATCGCGACATTTTCATCAGAAGAAGAATATGTGAATTCGGCGATAAAGTCAGCTACGGCCTGGCCCTTGATTGCAGTCCTGGGGCAGAACGATATGTCGTGCTCACTGAGCTCAACCGCCCATTTAGTTAATCGTCCGGAAGCCTCAGGTTTTTTAAGGATCTGCCGTAGCGGATGATTCGTTGGTACTAAAATAGTGTAGGCTTGAAAGTATGGTCGCAGCTTTCGAGCTGTCGTGACTAAAGCCAAAGCCAGCTTTTCCATATCAGAGTACCGAGTTTCAGCGTCTACCATTGCTCGACTGATATAATAAACGGGCCTTTGTATCCCAGAATCTTCTCTTATTAAAGCGGCGCTAACGGCCGTGGAGGATACAGATAAATAAAGGATGAGTTGTTCGTGCAGCACAGGTTTAAATAAAACAGGGGGTGTGCTCATATATTGCTTCAGTTGTTGAAAAGCTTCTTCGCACTGTGATGTCCACTCCCAATCAGACTTGGCTGTGGCGCGGAGGAGCTTGAAGAAGGGTAAGCACTTGTCAGATGCTCGCGAGATGAACCTGTTCAACGACGCAATGCGACCAGCCAGACGTTGGACGTCCTTAAGAGTGGTCGGGGATTTCATCTCTATCAATGCTTTTATTTTTTCAGGATTTACCTCAATTCCTCGCTGGCCGACCATAAAGCCAAGAAATTTTCCAGCAGACACCCGAACGCACATTTTTCTGGGTTTAACTTCATCTGATATTTCCTCATCAGGTCGAAGGCTTCTCGAAGATCTGAAAGATGATCATCTTCTACGACACTTTTCACGAGCATGTCATCCACATATACTTCTATATTCCTGCCAATTTGCACGGCGAATATCTTGTTGACGAGACGCTGATAGGTGGCCCCTGCATTTTTAAGACCAAACGGCATTACCTGGTAGCAATATAGACCTTGGTCAGTGATGAAGGCAGTATGCTGGCTATCGGGCGGATGCATCATGATCTGGTTATAACCAGAATAAGCGTTCATAAAACTGAGCAGAGCAAGCCCAGCTGTTAAATCAACCAACTGGTCGATTCGTGGGGTCGGGAAGCTATCTTTGGGGCACGCTTTATTCAGATCTGAATAATCGACGCACATTCTCCATTTGCCATTGGATTTCCGAACGAGAACTACATTCGCGACCCATTCTGGGTAGTCAGCTTCTTTTATGAAATTGACCGTAAGCAGCTTCTCGACTTCAGCCTTGATCGCCATTTGCCTTTCTGCAGTGAAGGCACGTCGGCACTGGTGGACGGGTTTCTACTTCGGGTCGATGTTCAGACGGTGTGCGATGACACTAGGGTCAATGCCAGGCATGTCTCGGTGAGACCAGGCAAATACATCTTGATATTCTGTGAGGAAGCAGATCAAATCTGCTCGAATGACATTCCTCAAAGAGGATCCCACACAAACAACTTTGGATGGGTCATCTTCATTTAAGCGAATCGCTATTGTCTCTTCCCCGGGAGTTCCTGATTGAAGAGCATCCTCTCTTGGGTCCAGCGAGGTATCCGCTGGGGAGTTGGATGAAGTTTGTGCTACCATCATAACTGGCGTCGCTTGTGCTTTCTTCCGATGGATCACTCATCTGCACCATACCTGATTGGAACCATCAGATGGATCACTCATCTGCACCATACCTGATTGGAGAGCATCCTCTCTTGGGTCCAGCGAGGTATCCGCTGGGGAGTTGGATGAAGTTTGTGCTTTCTTCTCCTTTTCTTGTAGGGATCCCAACTATTAGGGCGGTGAGGCCTTTTTCTTCGGTATACCCTTCAGTTTGAACTGCTTCGGTTGTGAACCGCACTGTAAACTCCTTTATTGTTTCCCATGCTGCTGTTTCAAATCCATTAGTGAGACGCTGGTTTTTTGATACGGATGCTTCCCATAAATTGGGAGAGGAACAGCTCCGATAACTATGAAAAAGAACCGATAGATCGAGGTTTTAACCCCCGGAACCAAGTACGGGCTGCTTCCTTCAAGGTTAGGGAAAAGGCCCTACACATGATTTCCGACCCATGTCCCTCCAGCTCCATAAGAGACCTATAAGTTTCCAGACGTTCGAGAGGATCGCCGGTACCTGTATATGGGGTGATGACGGGTGTGCAATACTTTCTTGGTAGATGTGCTTCCATGACTTCACTGGTGAAAGGGGACTCGGATCGATGTATTGACGCCACAGCGGCTGATGGTCGATTCGCCTGATATCATTGCTCCATGTCATCGAAACGATTATGGATTTTCTTGAGGTCCCCTTCCCATGGTAAAGTATAACCTGATGCTTCGACGGTGGACCCATGAGATTGTTGTTGGCGGGAAGCACTGGAATGTACGGAATGTGGGGATAGTACGGGGGGTTGGTTGCCGATTGGCATTCGGTTCGATGGAGGATGATTTGGTTGGACCTGTGGTTCGTCCACAGAATGTCTGGAAGCCACGGGTATGGGTTGCGGCGGCAACCCTTCGGGAGGTAGCTTCTGAGGCTCCAGGAAATGCTGATCAAGTCGGTTAGACAAGGCTTGAAACCCAGCATGAGAGTTAGGAGTATGTTTCCTAGGAAACGCATGACATCTTCTTGACTTCCGGAAGCCTCAAATAACGGGTTTTGTGACGGCACGCTAGGACCCCCTTGGGGGATGCCAGTCGAAGTGGCTTGAGGGATGGGTATCGGTTCTGTAACGTCAGGTGGAGGTAACGTCTGCCTTGATGTGGAAGGATGAACAGTCTTTTTGGGAGGCATGGTGGAAGGATTTTGATCAGTGGTAAAACAATTGACTTGATGATCAAATCGTTCCCATAGACGGTGCCAAACTGTTTACGTCGAATTTTGTAACAGGGTCCTCTGGACGTTCACCTTCTCTCCAAGCGATTTCCTCCTTGGACCTGAAAGGAAACAGAAAGCAACTAAGGGTGGCCGGCGTCCAGCCGTTGGCCCTCCAATGCTTAAATTAGATAGGATGAGGTTGAAAAGAGAAGGAATAATCAACGGGGGTTAAAGATTGAGTATTATGTACCTTTATCATCAATAGAGTCATCTATTTATATAGATCTAAATGATCCAATCCGCTACGCAAGCTGTTAAGATTAGCACTGATTTCATGGGATAAGAAGCTTATCTCGTTAATCCTTGGATAAAGAAGTAGTCAAAACATCCTAGACGTCTAGCTGATTATGTCTCTGGATATTCGGAGCTAAGAATAGATATAAACCGAAACCGGCCTATACGGGCTGCTGGTACTATGAGACGAAGGTCGTCCACGCCAGAGACCAGAAACCACGATCACTCAGATGCCAGGAGCTGCTTATATCAAGAGTGCTCGCATTTAGCATACGGAATGCGACCCCTCCCGTCGAGCACGAGGCGAGCTGCTCGCATTCTGTAGATGCGACCCCTTTCGTCGAGCACGAGCCGAGCTGCTCGCATTCTGTAGATGTGACCCCTTTCGTCGAGCATGAGCCGAGCTGCTCGCATTCTGGATATGCGACCCCTTCTGTCGAGCACGAGCCGAGATGCTCACATTCTGGATATGCGACCCCTTCTGTCGAGCCCGAGCCGAGATGCTCACATTCTGGAGATACGACCGCGATTCCTCACATTCTTTTTGACGCCAAACTTATCTACAACAGAGAAGAATCTGATCAAGATGATATTTGTGTTTTCCCTTCATTGTGCAACCATATGAAGAGGTTAAATGTCAAATAAAGTTCAGAGTGGACCCTAGGTAGGTTTTAACGATAGTCGTTCAATTCCCATTGCCTTTTTTGGTGTGGTTGACTTGAGCTTTGGATGTACTTCATTTATTGAGCTCATGCTCTAAAATGATCTGAAAAAGTTGATAGATGGTGTGGATGTAATACAAATCATGGTAGGCCTAGAGAAGATCCACACATTAAAATCAATTAATGTAGTGCGCAAAAGAGAAAATTGATATACAAGGGGTAATTTTAGATTTTGAAAAAGAGTTGGCGGAGCACATTCTAAATTCCCCATTGAGCTAGGCCTGATTCGCCGAAAAAAAATCAGGACAAAATCACTTAGTGCTTTTCGAATTCAACTATAACAAGTAACACTAAATGCATTATGTGATTTCTTTTAGCATTCTGTGATTTCTTTCCACATTAACAAACAGGCCCTAACAGTTAGTGAGAAGGAAGATTGTTTTCCGCTAGACGCTGATATGTGAGGGACGGTTTGGACGGTTTGGACGGTTTGGATTTAGTGGAGAATCACCTCTCCCGACTTGGAAGGAAAGTCATGTGGGATGGAGAGGAAATAGGAGATTTCCCGTTTGAAAACGATTTGCACGACTGGCATGTGCGGGCATGACCGTCTGCCGGTGCTAGTGTGGTCCATCATGACGGTCCGAAGAGAAATCCACTCCGCTCATATGATGCATATCTCTCACAATAGTCATGAGTTAAAAAACGAGGTAGATCTGATGCTCGAGTGGGCCGCAGTATACAAAGCTAATCAGGTAGCTATCGAAGGAATCTTTCGTTGAATTGATTTCACATGCTGGTTATAACTAGTTTTCGTTTCTACACTCTCGTGTACGCTGATGAGGCATGGTGGGGCCCACTGTGATGTTTGTTCACAAATCTACTCCGCTCATCAAATGTTTCTTTATTGCATTAGACATGACCTAAAAAATAAGCTTGATCCGATAATCAGGTGTGCCACATGTGTAAACGATAAGTTAATGATGTTCACAATTAAAACATTACTGGAATGTAAACAACGGAGCCTATATATATAGCTAATTCCAACTTTGTCCTTTTATTTGGTTTCGACTTGCACCGTCCATAACATCTCATAACATTGTTCAAATGGAATGAAACTTCACCATGGTCCATCAATTTTCCACGCTATTTCTAACGCCAAAGTTTGGGCCTTGATCTCTTACCGATAAGCAAGATAACTTTTAATAGATTGTGCCTCTTCGTGGTCCAAAATAATGTTGTGTGCATTTAATCAAAAAGTTACCCAGTAGTCTACTCTATGATCTTTGAAATGAACCGTTTATACCAATATTTGGATGGCCCATTTGGCGGATCCAAATATGATGGACGGTTAGATGATGTGTAAAAATTTATGTAATTGAATGATCATGGTCCTAATCATATATATGTTTCCTTGTAAGGTCAATTTGGTAATCTAATAAGCAAAATATATATCTTTATAGTGATTTATGGGTGAACAATCAAAATAAACTAAATTTATCAATCTACATATGTATAAATGTAATTGTATGCACCCGAAATCTCTGGTCATTATACATTACAATGTATGAGATGAACAAAATATAGAAAGAATATATTAAAGTAGGGCAAATATCTAAAGTACATGAATCTAAATGGTGCCCATAGGGACCACCACTAACCAAACCATAAGCATCTCAATGTACGATATGAATAAAATATAGAAAGAAGAGAATAAATGTTTATCAGCTCGACCTCCGAACCTCTGAATTCCATCCATAACTTACATAATTATTCCACAATTTTCATAAAGGGATTTCAATTGCCATATTTACAAATTTAAGCATTTAACATGCAAACACATATAACTTACACTAGGCATGTTATAATTTATATTCATATGAATTCTACAAGGCAAGTATTGAAATTACGTTGGGTGGTCTAACATGACACCAACGCATGTGTGCGGAAACTTAAGAGCAAAGCAACTAGAATTATGGCTAAGTCCTTTTGGGGGGGCGGGGGGGGAGTGGGTCCAATCAATAGACTAGCATATGATTTAAGCAATAAACAACCTAGTCTAAGCAAGCATAGATTATCAAATGATTATACTAATCAAGGTCATAATCTATGCAACCTAAGTAAACTATAAAAGATGGATCAAATAAGCTCTAGTCTACTCAAGTAAGTGAAAGTACATCATGTGTGTGTATGGATGTGCCTATCTAATACATAGCATGCATTCTAATTAAGCTTTCATAATTAAACAATTAAACACAATGCATAATAAGAAATGTGCTTAAATACAATCATAAACACAACGATGTATAGTGGTTCGACTTTAGGTCTACTCCACTCCCGATTCAAGTACTTAACCCCTTTGAGCACACTGGCATTCACTAGAGATTTAAATCTGGTTCCTCCCAACTAAGGTGTTTTAAATCGGATTCACCAAACCGGAAAGTTTACAGGTCCCTTCCAACCTACACTTACACACCAGTATTGGTGGCTTCCCTTAGAGACTTGTTTAGGCTATACAACCAAGCCAATGTCCTACAACCAAGCCAATGTCCTACAACCGAACCTCAATGGTTTTAGGCTTTACAACCAAGCCAAGGTTCTACAACTAAACCTGGCATTTACTCTCGCCGGAGGCTCCCAACTTGGAAACTAGATTCGACCCTACAACCGAACCTATCGAGTTTGAATACAAACTCTACACTCAATTCCCCATGGGAAGAGAGTGGAGCCAGACTCTTACAAATGACAACTTACTTGTAGGATTGAGCCTCTTGTTGTGCCGCTTCGGATTGCTTGATCTCCGCTCTCCTGTGCTCGAATCAGCACCCCTTATACTCCCCTGATGTTATTGCCAATGCTCCAGCTCCAACGATCAATCCCCTTACATTTACTCTTCTTGAGATGTCCAAGGTAGATGGGAGGTGGTGAAACCTCTACAAATAGTAGGAAATGGAAAATAGGTTTTTCTAGAAGAAAACACTTATTTGGACTCCTAAGTGGTGTTTAGACAAATGATATACCAATGATTAAGGTGTCTAAACTCTTAGGAATCAAAAGGGAACAAGTTCATTCTCATTTTAGCATTGAATGCCCTAAGCTTGTGATAAATCACAAGGAGAATGCCTTGTATAAGTTAGGATTAGAGCTCCTAATGATAAGCAATGGTGGTAGCTTCTAAATCCTCAAAATCCCCTCACTTAGCCCAAAAATCGCATATCCCATATTTATAGATTTTCTCCCAACAGTCAAATAACGGGTAGAAAACGGGCAAATAATGACTATTTCGATCAATCATAATATAGTTCCGATCGATCGGAATATCAATCTAGTGATTTCATCAGGTTATTAGACAAGATATCTGATCAATCGAATAGTGTTCCAATTGATCGAAAAATCATTTCCGATTGATTGGAGTTCGGATAAAAAATTGCTGTTTGGGCAGTTTTGTTTACAACAACTTCCACTTCTTTAATTAGTCTAATTTATTATGTTTTCCAAGGTGTTCTAAGGCTAATGATGATGACTAAAGGTATTCCTACTTGGTCTAAGTCATCTAAGAGGGTTTGAGTATTTTGGTCCAAAGGGTTAGGGTCACCAAGGTATCTCATTTACATGTTCTTCTTCCTTGATGCTTCTTGTCCAATTGAATCTTCGGTCTTCAGCTTGTCAAGGCTCAACCGACATTACGACACATGAACACACGTGCTTAATAAATAAGGTGCACTAGTACGCCACAAAAAAGTGCACTAACAATCTCCCCCTTATCAATTACGTGACGAAAACCTAACATTTAGTGAAAAGGGTTAAAAACGACGGCCTATGGCCGTCGTTTTGTCAAAATTCAATGAGACTAGCAACAATTTTGTGCGCTATTTTGTTGCCAAAAACCATTTTCGGCATCCCAAGCTCAACGTATAATATTCGACAAAAGTTGAAGACCGTTGAATAATCCGTCGAATTTCAAGTTGGCCCTCCATTTTTGGTAGTGAAGGCCGTCGAGTTTACGACATAAACGACGGCTTCTAACCGTCGTTTTAGTAATTCGACGGCTTAAAGCCGTCGTTTTAATCCGTATGTAGAATAAATTCTGTCAGCCTTGGCCACCGTATTTTTTAAAAAACAACAGCCAAAGCTGCCGAATTTAAAAAATAAAATAAAAAAATACCCATTTATTGGTGCCTTAGGGCATCTAGCTAAGCTTGAAACCTTAGAGACACATACATTCCAATCCAAATTCATATTCATTCCAATCAAATCTACATTCATTACAATTTAAATTCATACACATTCATATAAGAGATACGAGAGTACCACCTTTTTAAGAGTCCGGATTCCCAAGTGACTTCTAATAGAACTAACTCAAGCATACTAGACATATCCAGCAAGATTGTAGTACTAAAATTAAAGGAAAAAAAAAAGAAAAAGAAAAAAGAAAAAAAGAAAAGAAAAGTGTTCGCTTCCTCAAGTGTAGGGTTGCGATGTAGTAATAAACTCGGTAAGACCGAGGTCGATCCATAGGGACTTATGTAGGATTTCACAAACACATCCAAAAGTATCTATTGAAAGCTAATAACCAGATTTCTGTATGAATTTGATGTGAGTAACAAAATTGAATTAAATTGAAAGTAACTAATTATAGGAAGGCACTAGGGGTTCAAGGATCC
Source organism: Liriodendron chinense (assembly GCA_003013855.2). Lineage (NCBI taxonomy): Eukaryota > Viridiplantae > Streptophyta > Magnoliopsida > Magnoliales > Magnoliaceae > Liriodendron > Liriodendron chinense. The sequence continues at coordinate 792,903 of PVNU02001992.1, read as the reverse complement.
ACTTGTAGCAATCCTTGATGTTCAATCCGCTGTGGTTTTTCATTCTCTCAACTAGAATCGACATTAAGGTCTATCTAATCGGATGATAGAGCTGTTAAACCAAACAATCTGTCATATGTAAGTTCAATGCATAAGATTCACTCAATGTAGGCTGAGCTGAGCATGCTCAATTGCATAGGTCATTCCCCTTTCCAAAAGGTCCAGTTCACAATCATGACCGTCCTCAAGTCCTGTCACAAGACAAGGCTAGATCATGATTTGAACTTGATTCAAATCACATGCACAATCCCTTACATAATTCAGAAAATCAGAAAAATAGAACTTTGGTAGGAAGTCCCTTCATGAAGATCATAGTACTAGAGCGCACTCCGATTCCTCGGATCATACAGGTCTAGACTGATACAAACTAATTAAGAAGTTAAGTAATTCTCCCAAACATCCATGAGTCATCATAAGACTAAGAAAAACTACTTAAAAACTTGTATAAACTTCAAACCATAGTTCATAATCATGAATTCCACACTTAAAACCAACTGAATACGAATTGAAACATCTTGGATCCACTACAAGCTTCACCTCTTAGCCCTAGCTAAGAGGTTTAGCTGCTCATGATCCAAGGAAACATGAAACAACTAAAAAAATCATAAAAACAGCAAAACAAACTAGAAGGAGTTGTGGAACTCCGAAATTCACTTCCGCCGCCTCCAAGCTTGCTTAAACCCTTCCAAGATACCTTAGGAACGATCCCTAGGCGTCCTTTTATAGTGAGGAGGCTCCGCAACTTCAGAAAGATCGAGAATCTGCGTAAGAGTTACGCAGTGCGCATAGAAAATCGGCGCCAAAATAGCAGTTTCTATCCTGAATTACATGGCCGACCGGTCTGGACCGGTCGGACTGGGCTGGCCGGCCGGTCACGAGCGGTCATGCTTCAATAGGGAGACCATCCAATAGCCTCTGGAGAAAAGAAAACTCTGGCCCACCGGTCTTGACCGGTCTGCCTTGCTATTTGTTTGGGTCCAGCGAGCACAGCTGACCGGTCGAGACCGGTCTGGCTCCCTTGGCCGACCGGTCTAGACCGGTCGGCAGTCTTCATCAATTTCTTCTTTCTTTCTTCTTTTCTTCTTTCTTTACTTTCCTCTCTCCTTGCTTCCTTCTTTCTTTCGGCCCACCTTGGGTCTTCGTCCAAGGTTCTTAATAAGCTCTTTTCATCTTCAATTAGGTGGAGTCCACTCTCAATCTTGCAATCACAAAACATGCATTAGATCTATAAACCATGCAAACCTCGCACAATGAGTGATGAATTGGGGTTAGAATATGGACAATTAAGAGCTCAACAAAAAGCAGCTCTGATGTTGCATGCAACTGAAAATCACACCATTTCTAAGCAAAGTTTCTATAGTCAATATTCATACGTTTTGTATGGATACATAGCTTAGTGGATGAATATTTTGAAGCCTGGAATCATTAATGTGGATATGTTTTCTTTTAATACTTTGGAGCCTTGACTTTTTATATAGACTAGTTTCTCTTTTCTTGGTTATGGCCATGGCCAACTTTATTACCAACATAACTCATTAGAAGAGCTTGCTTGGTTCTTTATTAAAACTGTCTTTTTCCCAGATTCTGGTAGATATGATTTCAGTTTTATCCAATGGCAATGTCTGGTGAGGAGTGTAAGGAAAAGATGTTCCAGTCTTTAATAACAATATGTTTAGGAAGTTTGCAAGCTTTAAATATCACTAGCAAGCACCCGGTCTTTCAAGAGGGAGATCTCTCTAATTACAGTACACGAGCCTTGTAAACAACACCGCAGGTCCCTCCCTCAATCTCTCAACTTTCTCGTACTACCAAAACTAAAGAATCAGCCAATATTTGGATTATCTTGTGCAAAAATCAGCCACATCCACTACCAAATCATTCATTAAACTAGGGTGTCAGCTCACCAGTCTACAAAATCATGGCGTCTCGTCTAACAAGGAGGGCTCAATCTGGATGGAGGACAGCATGAGAAGCACAAACATTGAGTAGGAAATTTACTAGTCAGATCCAACATATAGAATATTCTACCAAATAAACATTGACAAAGGATGGTGATTTCGATGGAAATGAAAACATAAGGCTTGTGGTGCAGTCCCTACTGACACTATGATCCAAAATAAAGAAAGCAACACAAGCTTCCTTTCAAACCATATCATGATAAAAAGTGAAAACCAAAATAGCACCCAAGAGAAACTTTACAAGAGGCTAAAAGGATAGCAAGCTTTCATGCTAAGGGGCTATGTGAACTAAACAAATTAGAATCATGAGAATTTACAAAGTTAGCAAACAGATGCCACAAATTGAGCAAACTAATTAATCGCAAACCAAACTCAGCAAATTAGATTTATTAGGCACACCATGCATCTAGCTAGGATGCCTTATGGACCCAAGCTATGAACCACCCAAACTGAATTGAATCACAAACTTGGCGACTATGGATAACATATGTCAGACCTGCATTACCCTGCCCTTGGATGTATGCTTTGGTTTATAAAATAAAATGTTCCAATTCACTTGATCCATTCAAATGTTAAAATTAGTCACAATGAACAAACGCAATGAATAGATCAGTCTCAAATGCCAAACGTACATATCCTATGGCCCATCTGGTGGGCCGCACGTGTTTTAGCTGCAACAAGAGCTAATGGCCAAATCTGGAGCAGACACTATGAAGTGCTTCCAAATCAATGTGTATGTACTTCAAGCTGCTTCCAACCATATTTAATAGATCCACTCTCACAAGCTGCAACAAAGATCCACCATGCTCCTACCTTTACGACAAAGAAGCATTAATTAACGAAGAAAAGCAAAACACAAGAAAAACAGAAAACTTCATGCCTAGCAAGGAATTGTGCATCTATACCAGTAATTGAAGAGTAAAAGAAGCAAAATGAAAAAGAAGGAAAGAAAAAAGATAAAAAGTAAAACCAATATGATAGCCTGTTGTAGATGATTTTCCTTTTTTTTTACAACCACTTGAAAATTTGAGAAAAGGACCACTTTTCTGGAAATTTAAGAAAATAGAAAATGAGTTTTCATGAAATTTTTGAAAAACAAAAACACAGAGAATTTTATTTATGTGGAAAATCAATTTCCACTTCACATTTTCAACGAGTCCACACAGGCCCTTATGCCCATTTCTGTGGAAAATCAATTTTCACTTCACAGTTGAACAACCAGCTAAGGACAACTAGTAACCATCACAATTGATTCCAAGACTTTCAACAAGTCAATCTGACAGATGCCATTCACACCAAGGAGTGGTATTATAGACCATATAATACACAACAAAAACACACAAAAAATAAAAAGATACATTCTTGAGTTTTCTTTTTCCCTTTTTCCAAAATTTTCTCTTGGTAAAAGTTTAACCATGACGAGCCAATACAGGTCTGATATACCTGTTTACAGTTTGGGCCGAGCCAACATTCATAACCATGATCTAGAGGCGAAGGCATTAACTCTCAAGGGTTGGAGTCAACTAAGAAGAAGAAGAAGAAGAAGAAGAAGAAGAAGAAGAAGAAGAAGAAGAAGAATCCACACCATTCATTGATGAATAATTCAGATTATCCGCAATGGCATCATCTAGATGTTGGAGCTCAATTCGGTTACGAAGGTTCATTTCCTCAAGCTCAAACAATGCCTTCTGAAGGTTTATGCATTCCTGAACATTTTCATCAGTTTCATGGCTCAAAACATTCAACCAAGACAGCTCATCATCCCCTGTTTTTTCTGCATTTCAAGAAGTCAGAGAGAGTGTGTACAACCAAACTGAAAGCATATCATTCTCCACAATATCACATCTCTTTGGCATTTTAACAAACAAATCCTACCCTTTTTTTTTTCTAATACTAAGATATATATATATATATATATATATATATATATATATATATATATATATATATATATATATATATATGCAACTTACTTCCGAATGTTGCAGGTAAGAAATTAAGAATTATTCTTTCTATTTTTCACAAGGTACAGAGCAAACCTCTTACTTGAAGAGTCTCAAGCCATGAGTAGCCTCTGCTCCATTCTCCCGTAAGACCCCGACACCATTAAATCCGACAACCCACACCATTAAATCCAGCAACCCAGTTGCTACAGCCCATCTCCGCTCCCAATATCAATACGAAAACCCCCAAATCTAGAAACCCCTAAATCCGAAAACCTCCATATTCGAAAACCGCCAAATCTATTAACCTTCTGCTTTCGAATCAACTCACACCGTCCAATGACCCGTTTTCTTGTACTGAGGGGGAGAGAGGGGAGAGGGGGGAGGGGCGGTTTGCGCTCGGGCGGCCCGCTGACAACTGCCGGTGCGGCAGGGAGGAGAGAAAGAGAGAGAGAGAGAGAGAGAGAGAGAGAGACGAGGGTGAGGAAGAGGGGAGATCGGGCGGGAGAGAGAGACAGTGAGGAAGAGGCGGTCGAGCGGGGGAGTGATTTTAGGTTTTTTTTTTTTCCCCTAAACTGGCTAAAATTCGGCGGCCACATTTCGTCCGCCCTGGCCGACGCATTTTACCGGTTTTTTTATTTGTCAGCCATGGCTGACAATTTTTGCTTGTTTTGGTGGGATTATCTTTTTCTTCTCTTTTGTCAAAAATTGATAAACCAATTTCTTCCTCTCTTAATAGTACATCAATTAAGATTAAGATAAAAGAGATTAGTATGTCGTAGTTATAACTATAAAAACATATTAACTATATAAAGTATATAGTGCATAAACATATAAAATATGGAGCATATATGAGAACATAATTAACAAGAAAATGTACTATTCTAAGTATAGTTAATCATGCACAATTGGTTATTCTAGGTATACATTTAAGCATTGAAAGCTCAAGGGCTTATAACTCAATCAACCAACCTCCCCAAATTATGTATATCATTACCAAACCTAAGCAAAGATTAGCATGCACTAAAGTATGAAATTCAACAATATTAACTAATCTAAGCAGGATGATAATCTAGTAGCAAATATATCAAATAAAAACAAGGCTAAATTATTAAATTTGGGCTTATGGGGCTTGAATCCTTTGATTTTCTCATACATATAAAAATGAAGCTGAAATCCTCAGATTTACCTATAGTACCATTTATAGCTATCCTTACTAACTATGTTTAATTTGATTAGCCTACAGATAACTAATTTCCACAATACCCTTATAGAATGTATCATGAGGTGAGGGGTTGGAAACTCCTTCACCCATAAGGGATAATGGTCGGGATCCTCTCTTAGATTTAGAGGAAGAGAGGTAATAATGGAAGTCATGAGAGCTCTCACTATTTTTTTGCTCCCATCACTATTGGAGTCATTAGATTTAGATTTTGACTTTTCCGTATCATCTCATATTGCTGTCATAAGCCATTTTGCCTTTTCTTCTAGGCTCTTTTGGACAATCAGTGGCAACATGACCACACTTATCACAATTCTTTTATATTTATCCACTTTCTTGTTCTTCTTATCACAATTTTTTCCTCTTTCAAATTTGAGGAATCTCTTAAATCTTTTATCAAGATCATCATCCTCATCATCACTATCTTCGAAAGACTCACTCTTAATTGTTTTTTGCTTATGTGAGTGTCTATGTAAGGTCTTCAAGGTGATGTCTTTCTTCTTAGAGGGGACCATAAAGTGTAGTTCATAAGTTTGTAGGGAACCTATAAGTTTGTTGAGCTCTTAAATGCGTATATTCTAACTCAATTTATTCACTAACTATGCATGATTCACATGTTTAAAGACTATCCTAATTCATGGTTTTATGATTGTAGGAATGAGAGAGACTTCACCTAATTAGTGACTAAAAAGATCCATTTAGAGCCATTGGATGAAGACCCAAGGTGGGTCAAAGAAGGAAGAAGAAAGAAGGCCAAAGAAGAAAGAAGAAAGAGAGAAAAATGAGCCACAATAGGGCTAGACCGGTCAAGACCGGTCAGCTAAGAGGGCCACGACCGGTCAAGACCGATCGACAAGCAGGTTGGCCTCCCCTTTGTGTACTCTGGACCTTTACCAGGCAGGTCTGACTGGTCAAGACCGGTCGGCCAACAGGTCAGCCACAACCCCTCTGCTCCCTGGAACTCCCTGGACTGTCCACTGGACAGGACCGGTCGGCCATATGTAATTTTGCAGAATATCTGATTTTCCAGTAACTTCTTCAACAAGATCCAATTTTTTTGCGCAATTGTGTAAGTGTTGCGCAATTCTGAAAGATTCTGAGGCAGTAGGGCCTCTCCACTATAAAATTCTTGTGATTAATACTTGATTTATTTTAAGATTACAAGAAGTAGAATTAAATTGTGTCGTCCTATTCACCCCTCCTCTAGAACATTTATAGCTCCATCTTTTTTAGACCACTTCCCTTTATCATTTGTTGATCAAATATTAGAAAGGTTAACGGGTCATTCCCACTTTTTCTTCCTCGATGGATATTCAGGGTTCAACCAAATAGTGATCGCCATGGAGGACAAGAGAAGACAACATTCACATGTCCATTAGACACTTTCACTTATCGAAGGATGTCGTTTGGACTATGTAATGCCCTTGCCACTTTTTCACGTTGTATATTGAGTATCTTTTTTGATATGGTAGGAAAATTTCTCGAAGCCTTCATGGATGACTTTTTGTGTTTGGTTGTGACTTTGATGAGTGCCGTGAGCACTTAAGAACTGTTTTGAGAAGATGTGAAGAGAAGAACCCAGTGCTGAATTGGGAAAAGTGCCACTTTATGATTCAAAAGGAAAAGGAAATAGTCATTGGTCACATTATCTCATCTAAGGGAATCGAGGTGGACAAGGTTAAAATTGACCTCATCTCTAACCTTCCACCACCCAAGAGTGTACGGGATGTGCGGTCCTTCTTAGGACATGCCGGATTCTATAGGAGGTTCATCAAGGACTTTAATACTCCCTCTTATCATTTATGTAACCTCCTTCAAAAGGAAAACTCATTCGAGTAGAATGACGAATGTTAAAATGCCTTTGTCAAACTTAAATGTATGTTGACATGTGCTCCTATAATGCAACCACCTGATTGGAGCCTTCCTTTTGAGATCATGTGTGACGCTAGTGATTATGCTATTGGGGTAGTGTTAGGCCAATGAAAAGAAAAGAAGTCATACGTCATCTACTATGCAAGTAGAACTTTAAACTCGGCTTAAGCAAATTACACCACTACAGAAAAGGAACTCTTAGCCGTAGTATTTGATTTGGACAAGTTTATGTCCTACTTGATCGGATCCAAGATTATTATATTCACTGATCATGCTGTGCTTAAGTACCTTCTTTTTAAGAAGGATAATAAGCCTCACCTGTTGCGATGGATCCTTCTACTCAAAGAGTTCGACATAGAAATATGAGATAAAAAGGGAGTAGAAAATGTAGTGGCTGACCATCTCTCTAGACTTATCCTCACCGATTCCTTTGAGATGACTGCGATCAATGACATATTCCCTGATGAATAACTTTTTAAAGTTTTCCAATTGCCATGGTATGCGGACGTTGTTAACTATCTTGCTACAGTTACAATTTTGACACATTGGAAAAAGCAAGATAAGAATAAGTTCTTCAATGAGGTAAAAAAATTCCTATGGGACGACCCATATTTGTTTAAGTACTGTCCCAATCAGATTATAAGAAGATGTGTGCCGGATCATGAGCAACACAGTATCATCTCTTTTATCATTCTCAAGCATGTGGTGGCCACATTTTAACAAAGAAGATCATCGCCAAAATTCTGCAATGTGGGTTCTATTGTTCCCACCATGTTCAAAGATATGCATGAATTTTGTAAGGCTTGTGAGCCTTCTCAGAAATTAGGAGGAATATCCCTTCGAAATATGATGTCATTCAATCCCATCTTACCAATTGAAATATTTGATTGTTAGGGCATCGATTTCATGGGTCCATTCTCCTCTTATTTTGAAAATTTATACATCTTACTTGTCGTTGATTATGTTTTAAAATGGATTGAAGCGATTCTGTGTCGGAACAATGACCATAAAACAGTCATTTAATTTTTAAAAGAAAACGTTCTTTCCTGGTTTGGAACACCTCAAGTCATTATCAGTGATGGAGGGTCTCACTTTTGTAATAGACCATTTGAGGCATTAATGAAAAAATATGGTGTTACTTATAAAGTGAGCATTCCTTATTACCCACAAACAAGTGGACAAGCTGAGATATCCAACAGGAAAATCAAACATATTTTAGAGAAAACAGTAAACCTCGATCGCAAGGATTAGTCGCTTCGACTTACCGATGCGTTCTAGGCTTACCGTACAGCTTTCAAGACTCCCATTGGAATGTCACCTTATAGACTTGTCTATGGGAAAGCTTATCACTTACCTGTGGAGTTAAAACATAGGGTATATTGGGCGATAAAGAAAATGAATTTCAAATCTGACAAAGCAAGCTTGCTGTGTAAGCTTCAACTGAATGAACTTGCAGAACTCCAGAATGAGGCATATGAGAATGCGAGAATTTACAAGGACAAGACGAAGGTGTTCAATGATAAGAACATCCTTCGTAAGACTTTCACGATCAATCAAAATGTCCTTATGTATGATTCTTGGCTATATCTATTTTTGGAAAAATTGAGGTCCCGATGGATGGAGCCCTTCATTGTCAAAACTATTTATCTATATGAGACTGTCGAGCTTTGAAATCCAAGGAACGACAACATCTTTAAAGCTAATGGTTAGCGTTTAAAGCCGTTCTTTGAGAACTTTCCTTTAGAAGGTATGTACATACCTATGACCGATCTTGTGTACCGGGATACTTGATCTCCTAGTCCGACGGAGATATAGAGTAGTTTATAATTAAGATGTTTTCTTTTGCTTTATTTTTTTTAATAGGATTCTTAGATGGAGGTAGATTCTCGATTTTTGCTCTCTTAGGTACTCTCATCCTCACTCTCCTAAGACAAGGCGATTGATAAGTGGAGTTGAAGCCTTAGCAAAGCATCAACATCAGTGATCAGGGGAGCACAAGGGGAGTTGATTTGATCAAGAAAGAACGAGAAGAAGCAACCCAAGAAGGCATATCAAAAGGGACTCAATTTGATAAGTGTCAATTATAAGAGTAAGAGTTTGTCATGCTGTTTACTTTAGTAGATTAGAGTATGAGAGTTTGTGACTCAAACTCACCTTAAGTTTTTTAATAGAACCTTGGCTCATTAGTTCGACCTAAATTTAAGTTATTTAGTAGGACTTTGACACATTTTTTTAGCCTACATTTAGGTTCTTGTGTAGGACCTTGGCACTTGTATAGAGCTAAATTAAAGCCTCCAAAGGGAGCCACCGACATGGTGTGTATGTGTTCCACTGGTATGGGTGCATACATACAAGTTAAGAGATGAACTTGCAAGACCTTCATTTGGGTTGAGAGGTGAACTAGTTGTAAAAACCTCCACTATAGGTTAAGAGGTTAACCTAATTTCAAATCTCCGTTTAGGGAAATTTGGTGTACTCATGAGTTGGGTACAACAAATGGGAGTGGAGTAGGGAAATCGAACCACTATACATGCTTGTGTTTGTGATTGTCATTTGTGCATATTTCTATTCTTGAATTATCTCTTTAATTATTTATTATATGAATGCTTGAATGGAATGTAAGCTATGAACTTGATAGTAGATTCACACACAAGTTGTATTATCACTCTTTAGACTAGTTGTTTAATTGTTATATCATTTGCTAGTCTATGTGATTGAACTCACTTAAGCTTGGAATTTAAGTGTTACTTTCTTAATTAGTTTAATTGTTAAATTAGGCAAAAGTTTTTAAAAGGTCTTAATCACTCCCCTTTAGGACTTAACCATAGTTTTAATAGATTCAAGCCAAGCTTCCGCAAAGCGTAGCGTGTAGATGTCATGTTAGACTACACACACAATTTCAATTGGTATTAGAGACGTGTTGAACCATGAATATTACATACTCCAGCCCATAGTCATCATACAATATGCATAATTTCTATTATTAAAGACTCACCTAATGCATGCTTTTGTGATTGTAAGTATGAGAGGGAGATTTCACTGTTATGATGCTTAAAGACCTCCTTAATACACCTTTTAAGACCAAGGAAGAAAGAAGAAAAGAAGAGTAAGAATGGAGCAAGAGAAAAGAGAAGGAGAGAAGTGAAAGAACCAGCTCATAGACACGTCCAACCGGCTAAGACCGGTCGGCCACCAAGGAGGAATACCACTGGAAGCCACTGGATTAGCGCCCAGGTGGGTCTGACCAGTTAAGACCAGTCGGCCATGCACAGATAGCAAGTGCGAATTTTTTACACTTCTAAAATTCAGATTTTTGGGTTTCTTAATGCGGCTAGGACACGCGGTTTCGTGATTCTTCCAAGTCGGTGGTGATTCAAAGCTATAAAAGGACACCTCCACCCTCTTCCTAAGGCGACTAGCAACATGGGGAGCAAAGAAATCAAGACCTAGGAGGCTTCCTAGCCTCGTACAACTAGTTTTCTTCTTCTTCTAGTTCTAGTTCTAGTAGTTAATGTTTTCTTTTAGCTAACCTCTTAGTTAAGGCTAAAAGGTGAAGTTTGTAGTTTGTTTCAATGCTTTAATTCATTTATTCAAGTACCCCCTTTTCTTATTTATGAATTTTGAACTTCTAGTTTGAATAAAACTTGAATTTTTAGATAGATTATCAGAGTTTGTGTACTCTGGACATGAGTCCCTTGCAATTTTCTGAGATTGCCATGATGAGTTTGTTACATTCCAATTGTAGTAACCCTAGAGCATGCCATAGTCTCTTGGTTATGGATGTTACTTCGAAAGCTACAAGGTCGAGTTTTATGTGCTTCATTAGAACTAGAAATCTGATTTTCAGATTTAAGTGAGACTGTTTGTGCTTGAATGTTATATCCTCTAATTAGATGAGAGATAGAACTTTGATTTTAATTATGTTGTGCTTGGATGAATGGATAGCATTGGACCACTACAAGTGATCCTCGATGCTATAGTTACCTTCAATATCATATTTTCTGTTTTATGTTTAGTTCTTAAAAATTAATTTTTTAAACCTTTTAAATTCAAGTTATTCGAATAGGTGAATTCGTTTACCTCTTCCTTGTGAATCGACCTCGGTCTTACCAATTATTACTACATCGCAAGCCTTGCACTTGAGGCGAGCGAACAAGAGGGTTGCTTTTCAATGACTTGACCATCTAAAGTAAAATCCAATACCAGAGCATTAACACTATGTCTACCCATGAGAAGAGTAGTATTGTTGAGCTCTCAATTATACACATTCTAACCCCTTTTCATCACTCATTATGCATAGATATTAGGCTTAAAAGACTCATCTAATGCATGCTTTTGTGGTTATAGGGATGAGAGAGAGATCTTATGATTCCAATGCTTAAAGGCCACATCTAATATAAATTGAAGATCATAAAAGAAAGGAGAAAAGGAGTGAAGATACAAAGAGAGAAGAGAAGTTGTGAAGCAAAAAATCAGGCTAACATAGTGGCCCGATCGGTTATGACCGGTCTGGTGGCCAAAGGCCCCTCATTGAAAGCTGCTGGACTGACCCAACATAGGTCCGACCGGTCATGATCGGTCGGTCACATGAAGACAGCAAGTTACTGAAAATTCCAACTTTCTAAATTTGATTTTCGATTTCCCAAGTGCGGTAGGACTTCGTGTATTTACGAATCTTCCAAGTCGATGGTGCTTCTATATTATAAAGGACACCTTCACCCTCTTCCTAAGGCATCTAGCAACGTGGGGAGCAAAAGAATCAAGACCTTCCACAAGGAACAAATTTTCTTCTTCTTATAGTTCTAGTTCTATTTTTTAATATTTTCTTCTAATTAACCTCTTAACTAGAGCTAAGAGATGAAGTTTGTAGTTAGTTTTAATACTTTAATTCGTTTATTCAAGTACCTTTTACTTAACTTTGGATATTTAAAGTTCTAGTTTGAATAAAGTATAGATTTTTAGAAGTTTTGTGAGAGTTTATGTACTCTGAACATGAGTTCCTTGCAATTCTCTAGGATTTTCATGGTCTCTTAGCATGGCTGTTACTTCAAAGGCTACAAGTTCAATTCTATGTGCTTTATTAGAACTAGAAATCTGATTTCCAGATTTAAGTGGAACTGTTTGTGCTTGAATGTTATATCTTCCAATTAGATGAGAGATATGACTTTGATTCTAGTTGTGTGTATGCTTTGGTGAATGGATGGTATTGAACTCCTACAAGTGGATCCGTAATGCTCTAGTTCTTCCCAATTCTCAGATTTTCCTGTTTTATGTTAAAAACTGATTTTCTAAACCTCTTATATTCAAGTAATTAGAATAGTATGAATTCATTTACAGTTCATTGAGCCATCATTGTAACTCCATGAGTGGCTTAGGAGAGAGGCTTCCGGATGAGCAAATATGTAGAAAAATTCTTAGGTCCATCCCAAAGAGATTTAACTCCAAAGTCTTTGCATTAGAAGAGTGTAGAGACATAGACACGATGAAAGTAGAAGAATTCTTAAGTTTCCTACAAACTCACAAACTACACTTTAAGGCCCCCTCTAAGATGAAACACAGTATCTTAAATACTTCACACAAGCACTTACATAGTAAAATTAACAGTGAGTCTAAAGTAGATAGTGAAGAAGAGGAAGATGAGGAACATGAATTTTACAGTCAATTAAGATATTCTTCAAAATAAATAGAGGGAAGAGTCATGACAAGAATGAAAAGAAGGGTGAGAAATACAAATGTAAATCATCCAAATTAAAATCTGTTCAATGTTATGGCTGTGGTGAATATGGTCATGTTGCCCGAATTGTCCGGATAAGCCTAAATTCATAGGAAAAAAAGGCTATGGCAGAAACATGGGATGATACGGAAGAGTGTAAAAGCAAATCTAGTGACTCTTCTAGTGATGGAGTTAAAAAATTAGTAAAAATTTTAATAGCCTCCACCACTACCTCTCTCCCTCCTAATTTGAGAGAGGATTCGACAATTATCCCTTTTAGGAGAAGAAGTTCCCAACCCCTTCACATATGCTATATTATATGAGAGTGTTGTAAAAATTAGGTTACCCTTAGGTTATACAATAGGAGAACCTTAGTAAGGGTTGTTAGAATATGTACACTATAGGTAAATCTGAGGATTTCAGCCTAATTAGTGTGCTTATAAGCATATTAGAGGATTCAAGCCTCATTAGCTTTTAATAGTTTATCCTTTCCTTTTATTTTGGTTTAATTGTATTGCTAAACTGTAATCCTTCTTAGATTAACACATTCTTATTGAAATTTGTGCTTAACGTATGCTAATCTATGCCTTGGTAATTTTTGCTTAAATAAGTATATCTTATAAATGACCATTATTGATGATCACCTATGCTTAGCAGGATTATTCTTTTTATCATGTAATGCATGCTCCATGTGTTTAATGTTCATGTAACCTTTATCTCTCTTATAGCATGTGCTTATTGTTAAATATGTAGACATTCTAACTTCTCTTACCTTAAACTTAATTGGTGTATCATTAAGGGAGAGAAAATAATTTGTTAATTGCGGACGAAAAGAGGGAGAAAGATCTAGTCCCACCAAATAAAGTAGTTATGTTTTGTAGGATCTATTTTTAGTTGCAGAGAGTTGCTAGATTATGGGGAAGCAACTAGAGAGGAGCATCGCTTAGGTTACATGTCTTAGTGTATTTTGAATTGTAATCTTTGTTATGATATGTAATTTATTTAGCTGTTTTGGTATTATCATTTGTATGGATAAGGTTAAGGTTAGCTTTTTGTCACATAATTAATAAAGGGGGAGATTATTAGTGCACTTTTCTGTGACATACTAGTGTACCTTATTTGCCAATCACGTGCATCCATGTGTTGTAATTCAGTTGAGCCTTGACAATCTGAAGCCCGAAGATTCAAGTGGACAAGAAGCATCAAGGAAGAAGCAAGTAAATGAGATGTCTTGCTAACCCTAACCCTTTGAACTAAAACAACTTAAACCTCTAGGTGACTTAAACCCCAATAAGTATACTTTTAGTCATCATAGAATGGCCATAGGTGTCCTAAATGACCACCCAAAATAAGGCCTAAGAGGTTCCTGAGCTACTATGAAAATGCAACCCAAACAGGAGAACTCATAGTGTTGTCAGCTGATCAATCGATTGGCTGACCGATCACGTCGACAAGAAGATAATGGTCATTTGAGGACAACAACTAAATAGTTGTCTTGGCCTAATTCGACTGGTCGACTGTCAAATTCAACCAACCGATGGACCTTGTAGACTGGCCGATAGGCAGGGTTAATAGGCCGATATAGTGGCTAAATAAGACAGCAACCACTTCGACTGATCAACGTCTCTAAATTCGACCGACCGATAGTCTATAAGTTACCCAAGTCATCTTCCTTGTGATTCATCAAAAGTTAGCATTCAAAGCTTAAATGAAGATGAACTTGTTCCCTTCTGATCTTTAAATGTTTAGGCACCCAAATTCATAAGTAAAACCTTTATCTGAACCTCTCTAGAGATACAATTAGATAAATCCTTTAGGCTTATAACACACAACCAATTGTAGAGGATTCAACCTATCCCCTATCACTTTGATCATCTCAAGAAGATTAAATGTAAGACGATTGATCAGTGGAGCTAGCATCGATATTAGTGATCGGAGGAACACAAGGGGAGCCGATTCAAGCGTAGAAGAGCGAAAAGAAGAAACCTAAGAAGGAGCATCAAAATGGGCTCAATTCGATAAGTAATTGTCAATTATAAGAGTCTGTGATGTTCTTTCCTTTAGTAGGTTCTAGTATGAGAGTTTGTGACCCAAACTCATACTACGTTCTTTAGTAGAATCTTGACTCATTAGTTGGGCTTAAATTCAGGTTCTTTAGTAGGACATTGACACATTTGTTGAGCCTAAATCTAGGTTCTTCTGTAGGACCTTGGCTATTGTGTAAAGCCTAAATCAAAGCCTCTAAGGGGAGCCATCGACACGGGTGTGTACGTGTTCCATCAGTATGGGTGCATACATACAGGTTAAGAGGTGAACCTGGAAAAGCTTCATTCGGGTTGAGAGGTGAACCCGTTGCAAAAAGCTTTGTTATAGGTTGAGAGGTTAACCTAATTTAAAACCTTAATTTAGTGAAATTCAGTATATTCATGAGTTGGGTACGATAACCGAGAGTAGAGTAGGGAAACCGAACCACTAAATATACTTGTGTTTGTAATTGTCATTTGAGCACATTCCTATTCTTCCATTATCTCTTTAATTGTTTATTATATGAATGCTTGAATGGAATGTATGCTATACACTTGATAGGTAGATTCACAGAGAAGTTGTACTTTCACTCTTTAAAATAGTTTATTTATTTTATCATTTGCTAATCTATGTGATTGGAACCAGTTAAGCTTGTAAGTTAAGTGTTACTTGCTTAATTAGTTTAATTATTAAATTAGTTTAAATTAGGCAAGTGTTTTTAAAGGTCCTAATCACCCCCCTCTAAGACTTAGCCATAGTTCTAGTAGCTCCAAGCCAAGCTTCCGCAAGGCGCAGTGTGTCTATTTCGTGTTAGAATACCCACACAATTTCAATTAGTATTAGAGAGGGTTGGTCTTCAATGACTTGACCATCTAGAGTAAGATCTAATACTCGAGCTTTAACACTATGTCTACTCATGAGGAGAGTAGTATCACCGCTCGTCCACCATATTTTGACAGTTCAAATTATGCAAACTAAAAGGCCTAGAAGTAATTTTTTTAATGTCCCTTGATCTTATGGTATGGGAGTTGGTTGAACAAGATTGGACTACACCGATGGAAATGATGGAATGAGATGGAGTTTCAGTCACCCAACTTAAAAGAATGTCTAGTTGAAATGACCAAGAAATGTCTCTTTGTGGCTACAATGCTAAGGGTCTCAACCCAATATGTTGAGTTGTCTCATCCGATGAGTTTAATCGTATATGCAATTATGGGACTAATAAATCAGCTTGGGAGACCATAGAGATCATACATGGGGAACGAGTACTGTCAAGCGTTTCAAATTACAACTTCTCATCACACAATTTGAAAATATTAAAATGGGTAAGGATAAAAATTTTATGGAGTTTTACAGTAAATTGAGCCATTTTCGTAACTCTATGAGTAGCTTAGGAGAGAGGCTTCCGGATGGGCAAATATGTAGGAAAATTCTTAGGTCCCCTCCCGAATATTTTAGCTCAAAATTCATTGCATTAGAAGAGTGTAGAGATATAGGCACGATGAAAATAAAATAACTCTTAAGTTCCGTATAAACGTATGAACTACACTTTAAAGCCCCCTCTAAGAAAAAACACACTATCTTAAAGACTTCACACAAGCACTTACATAGAAAAATTAAGAGTGAGTCTAAAGTAGATAGTAAAGAAGATGAAAATGATGAAGAGAAAGCTAACCATCAATTTAAGAGATTCTTCAAGATAAATAGAGGGAAGAGTTGTGACAAGAATGACAAGAAGGGTGAGAAATATAAACGCAAATGATCCAAATCCAAATCTGTTCGATGTTATGGCCGTGGTGAATATGGTCATGTTACCCCAGATTGTTTGGAAAAGCCTAAATCTAAAGGAAAAAAGGCTATGAAAGCAACATAAGATGATATAGAAGAGTTTAAAAGTGAATCTAATGACTCTTTTAATGATGGAGATAAAAAAATTATAAAAATTCTAATGGCCTCCACCATTACCTCTCTCCCTCCTAATACAAGAGAGGATCCCAACCATTATCCCTTCTGAGAGGAGTTCCCAACCCCTCCACATATGTTATATTAAATGAGGGTGTTGTGGAAATTAAGTTACCCTTCGGCTATACAATAAGAGAACCTTAGTAAGGGTAGCTAGAATATGAACATTATAGGTAAATCTGAGGATTTTATCCTTATTAGTGTGCTTATAAGCATATCAGAGGATTCAAGCCTCATTAGCCTTTGATAGTTTAGCCTTTGCTTTCATTTCGATATAATTGTATTGCTAAACTGTCATCTTGCTTAGATTAGCATATTCTTGCTGAATTTGTACTTAATGTATGCTAATCTATACCTTAATCATTTATGCTTAAATAGGTATATCTTATAAATGACCATTATGCATGATCACCTATGCTTAGTTAGAATTATACTTTGTAATCATATGATGCATGCTCCATGTGTTTAATGTTCATGCACCTTTTATCTATCTTATAGCATATGCTTATAATTAAAACTATAGACATTCTAACTTATCCTACCTCAAACTTAATTGGTATATCATTAACGGGAGAAATTAGTTGGTCAATTGCTGACAAAAAGAAGGAGAAAGATCTAGTCTCACCAAAATAAATTGGTTCTATTTTGCAGGATCTATTTTTTTTTTTTTTTTTTTACGGGGAGTTGCTAGATTATGGGGGAGCAACTGGAGAGGAGCATCGCTTTGGTTACATATCTTAGTGCATTTCGAGTTGTAATCTTTATTATGACATGTAATTTATTTAGTTGTTTTGAAATTATTATTAGTATGGACCATGACAAGGTCTAGGTTCTTTTTTGTTTCGTAATTGACAAAGGGGAAAATTATTAGTGCACTTTTCTGTGGCATACTAGTGCACCTTATTTGTTAATCATGTGCGTCCATGTGTTGTAATGTCATTTGAGCCTTGGCAAGCTGAGGATCGAAGATTCAGGTGGACAAGAAGCATCAAGGAAGAATAAGTAGGTAAAAGAGATGTCTTGCTGACCCTAACCCTTTGAACCAAAATAACTTAAACCTCTAGATAAATTGGACCCCAATAAGTATACTTTTATCCATCCTAGAATGACATTTGGTGTCCCAAAAGACTACCAAAAGTAAGGCCTAAGAAGTTCATAAGTTGCTGTGAAAATACACCCCAAACAAGAGAACTCATAGTGTTGTCGGCTGATCAATCGACTGACTGACCGATCTTGTCGATAGGCTAAAAATGGCCATTTGAGGACAACAACTGAACATTTGTCCTGGCCTAATTCGATCAGTCGACAGTCAAATTTAATCGGCCGATGGGCCTTATCGACCGGCCAATATAGTGGCTAAATAAGATAACAACCACGGGGGAAATTCGACCGGTCAACTTCCAAATTTGACCGGCCGACTAACCTTATGGACCGACCGACGACCCTTGCTTGACAGATCAACTGGTAGCCGTTATGCCCAGTTTTTATCCGTTAGAGTTCAAAACTTATATATGAAGCTAAGATTTTATGCATTTAGAGAGGAAATTTAGTGTATTTGAAACTACTATTATAGCAACACATACTAAGCTCTAATCGTAAGTTACCCTACTCATCTTCCTTATAATTCATCACAAGTTGGAGCATTCAAAGCTTAATTAAAGATGAACTTGTTCCCTTGTGATATTTAGATGTTTAGACACCTAAACTGATATGTAAAACCTTTGTCTGAACCTCTCTAAAGATCCAATTAGGTAAATCCTTTTAGGCTTATAACACACAACCAATTGTAGAATATTCAACTTATCCCCTATCACCTTGGTCATCTTAAGAAGATTAAATACAAGGCGATTGATCAGTGGAGCTGAAGCCTTAGTAAAGCATTGGCATCAGTGATCGAGGGAGCACAAAGTTAGCTGATTCAAGCACGGGAGAGGGAGAAGAAGCAACTTAAGAAGGCGCATCAAAAGGGGATCAATTCGATAAGTAAGTATTAATTGTAAGAGTCCATGATGCTCTTTCCTTTAGTAGGTTAGAGTGTGAGAGTTTGTGACCCAAACTCATCCTAGGTTCTTTAGTAGAACCTTGGCTCATTAGTCGAGCCTAAATTTAGATTCTTCAGTAGGACCTTGGCACATTTGTTGGGCCTAAATCTAAATTCTTGTGTAGTACATTAGCTCTTATGTAAATCCTAAATGAAAGCCTCCAAAGGTCGCCACCGACATGTTCCATCGGAACGAGTGCATACGTACAGGTTAAAAGGTGAACCTGGAAAACCTTCGCTCGGGTTGAGAGGTGAACCCGTTGTAAAAACCTTTGTTATAGGTTGAGAGGTTAACCTAATTTAAACCTTCATTTAGTGAAATTCGGTGTACTTATGATTTGGGTGGGTACGACTGTTTACGTCGGATTTGGTAACAGGATCCTCCAAACGTTCACCTTCCTTTGAGTCGGCTTCCCTCCAAACCTGAAAGAATACAAGAGAAAACTAAGGGTGGCCGGCGTCCAGCCGTTGGCCCTCTTAAGCTTAAGTCAGATGGGACATGATTGTAAATTAAACAGCGGGATATGAGCTTAGAGATCGTATACCTTTTCATCTATGTGGCCATCCATTTATATAGATTCAGGTGATCCAATCTATGACGCAAGCTGTTAAGATCACTGCTGATTTTAAGGGATAAGATGCTTATCTCGTTAATCCGTAGATAATGAGATGTCCTAACAACCTTGGACGTCTAACTGATTACGTCTCTTGATGGAGATGCTCAGAGTTATGGATAAGGATGAACCAAAATTAATCTGTACAAACTGATGCTGAGAGGCAGCGATTATACGCCTTGAAGGTAACCTCGTTTAACATCCTTAAATTGGACTGCTCGTATGTAGATATGCGATCATTTTCTATGACCACAAACCGAGCTGCTTACATGCAGGACCTTTATTTTGCGACCAAGGAGTAAAAACGGACCAATTATGAGAATACCTTCATTCGATGACCAGCGACCAGGCCAGCTCGCATGTTCGGGAGCGTACACCGTACTTTTATGATATGCGAGCCTCGACCATAAGGGCTCGCAAATTAAACACCATAAAAAAGGTGCTCGCGGGTCTTGAATCTTTGATATCTTCAACCACCGCTTTTTTGCTATAATAGATGCCCCCAAAGTCCTTGCCGACATGGAGTCTAAGGGAAGGACTTGCTTATTAACATGCATAACAGCCTAATGCGTTTCTCGGAGGGCAAGCCGTACATGATTGGACTGTCATTAATGAGCGCCAGCTTTACGTAGCTTTTCGGCAGAGAAGAAATGAAGAGACGCCCACCACGTATCTACGGAATTAATGATCATGCCCGTTCGACTGTTGTGACAAACGAATGGTCGCCGCGTGTCACCAAATCTTGAGGAATGATTGCTTATAAATATACGGAGCCTGCAAAATTTTTAAAATTTCATCTGAAGTTTTCAAAAATTCTTCTCCTTTCCTTGCTTCCTTCTTGTCCTCTGGTGTCCTATACCTTCTCTGGCGTAACTCCGTTCCTCCAATTTTCTCTGGTGTAACTTCATTCTTCTTCTTTTCCTTCAAGGTATTATCCATTTCTTTCATCCTATCTTAAGAAAAAATGGTGAGAGATTCTGATGAGGAAACCGTCCCCCTGGGGGATGCTACTCCGAAATCTTCTTCCTCCAACAACGCGAGGGTTCTGGTCGACAGATACTCTGTGTCCAGGTATCCCTCCATAATGACGGAGGAACGGCTGGACGAGTTACGGGAAAAATATCGAGTTCCCGACTCCGTCATTTTCTGGTTGCCCGGAGAAGGAGAGACTCCGAATTCACCTCCCACTGGTTGCGTAGCCCTCTACGATTACCTCTTCATCCTTGCAGTATGCCCTCCCCTTCATCCTTTTATTCGTGATGTACTCCGTACTTATAAGATTGCCCCCAGGAAACTCATTGTAAATGGTTGGAGGGTGGTCTTGAGTTCTTTCGTTCTTTGGGCACAAGCCAGTAATGGAGACTTGACCGCCGAGGAGTTCCTCAGAATGTACCAACGCAAGAGAGCTCCCTCCAATGAAGGCTGGTATTACTTATATTACTGGCACCAGGATAATTTCATTTTGGGAAAACCCTCTTCGAATTACCCCGGATGGAGGAAATGCTGGTTTTTTGCTTCCGGGAACTGGGAGTCTGAGATGGGATCCACCTTTGGGGGCCATAATGTGAGCCGCTTTTTCGGCGAAGGTGGGTGAAGCTTCACTCTGCCTTGACTTATAAACAGATTTTAAAATTTTTGTTTATCTGACTAGTGCTCGTATTTGCAGGTATTCCGACCGTGGGGAAACCGAGCCTGAAGGGAGGAATCCACAAGAAGATTGTAAAAGTTTACAAATTACCAGCTCGTGACAGGCATATCGAGACCTGTCTGTCAGCCTCCCGACTCGCAACCGCTGGGTTGATATCTCGCGAGGAGGTTGCGATGACAAACGTGGGAGAGAAGTGGGGATTGCTGCCTCGCTTCAAGGGCACCGACTCCAAGAGGCAAAAGAAGACATCTGCTGGTTCGTCTCACCCGTCTAATCGGTAGGGTGAGCCTGCCCAAACCTCACAACCGTGTGAACCTCTCCCTGAGACTACGGCAGTTGCGCCAGTGGTTCCTCCCGAACCACCAGTTATTGATATTGCTAACAATTCCCTGAGGAATGACGGGGCGGGGTCAAGCTGCCCCCCAGCTGAAGAACCTCACGAGCTAGAAGGTGCTTGCGAGTTGATTCCTGCTCGCGAGCAAACTGTCGCTCAAGATGCGAGCCCTGCTGGGCTAGTCGTAGCCCAGCCCTCCGGGGTCGGGACATTTACCATTCCCAACCATCTACACCCGATCTGCAAATTTCTTTTTGATAACATCTCCCCCCCAGACCTTTGGTACCCTCCCCGAACCAAGTCCTGAAGACCTCTCTCTCGACATGGGAGTGAGGATGGTCCAGGTAAAGAGTACTTCAATTTGACCTGGTTTCTTGCTTTCTTCGTTGATTTTTAAGTGCATATCTCATAGTATTCCTTCTTTTTTAACAGGGCCTGGATCTCATCATACGGACGAGGTGTGATATCCTCGCCGCCCGCCATATTATAGATGAGGCCGAGGGGAAGAGGATTGCCCTGGAGAAGGCAGTCCACGGGAGGGGCCAGGTCATTAAATCTCACGAGACCTTGATCGCGAAGATGACTGAGGAAAGGAAAATCCTCATTGAAAAAGTCCAAGTCCTGACTGACAGATATCAGGCCTTGGACTCGAACTTTGCCAAGCTCGTGGAGATGAAGGAGAAGATAGAGAGAGAAAGAGAGATCTTTCGCCAAGATAAGATCTTGCTGGAGGAGCAGCTCGCAGAAAGCAGGTTGCGGCTAAAGAAAGTCAGCGACAATCTGCAGAAAGATCGCTCCACCCTTGCACAGCTTAAAGATGACTCCATCCATTGGGAGGAGGAGAGAGTGGCCCTCGTCAAGATGCTCTCCGAAGAGGGGCCCCGCGCTATCATGGAGTTCCGAACTTCGCAGCTGTATGACGATGAAAGATATGAATCGTACGATGTTGATCGCGACTTCGCACTGCGAGTGATGCAGCGGATGTCTCCGTCTTTTGACATGGGAGAGTTCGAGAAGGTCGTGGCTATCATAGCTGCAGAGGAGAGGGCGGCCGCTGAGAACGAGTTCACTGAGGTTACTCAAGCTGGAGGGGTCTCGGAAGTGGGCCCTGAGGTTGAAAGTAACGCTCCTCCTTCGACTGATGCGCAAGGATGATCATCTCCTTTCTTCTCTTTCTATCTTATGTAAAAAGTTTTCGTTTTCCGTTTGTAAGCGATCTGACTGTTTTAGTCAATGGAATGAATGAGAAAAATCTTTTGATGCTATGGCTTGTATGTTGTTTCTGTTGGTCGTATGTTGAATGCCTGAGTACTTAACTCATGAAACAATGAGTTAGGCTCAATCCGGGGGTCTTAGTGCCCATGTCCACGTAGAGATAGACTGATCTATCGATTGAGACTTTGACTCTGCTGAGGGCAGAAGATTTGGCCGAGAGAATGTATGTATTCCCTTCAAGGCTATTCGGGTCCAATCAAATGGAGTAGCGACCAAAAGACAATCCATCTTTATTTGAATATCATTCAGATTTACATCGAGTTAAGGAAAATATCGGAGTAGATGCTCTACGTGCCAAGGGCGGCGTAAGGGCCTCCCTTGCATATCTTCGAGATAATATGTACCTGGTCGCACAATTTTAATAACTCGATAAGGGCCTTCCCAGTTTGGATCTAATGAGCGAGCAGGAATTCCGAGGTTCTGCCTAAGGACCAAATCGCCGAGCTGGAAAGTTCTGGGTAGGAAATTAGCATTACGATAGCGAGAAATACACTGTTGATAAGCTACTGCTTGAAGCTGGGATGCATTCCTTCTTTCTTCCAAGAGATTGAGACAAAGCCTCAGACCTTCTTAATTACTCATGGTGTCGTACTGCTCGATTCGATACGAAGGTACTTGGACTTCGACTGGGACAACTACGTCGGTGCCAAAAGCCAAAGAGAAAGGAGTTTCTCCGGTTGACGTGCGAGTTGTAATTCTATAGGCCCATAAGACTTCCGATAGGAGCTCTGGCCACATGCCTTTATATTCGCCGAGCTTGGTCTTTAGATGATGTTTGATGATCTTATTCACTGCTTCAACTTGCCCATTAGCCTGAGGATGATATAGGGAGGTACGAACACTTCGTATCTTCCATTTTTCGTAAAACTCCGAGAACGCGGCGTTGTTAAATTGCTTTCCGTTGTTGGTGATTATAGTATGGGGGAGCCCATAACGGCAGATGATGTTTCTCAACATGAACCTAGTGGTCTGCTTTTCAGTGATTGTGGTTAATGGTTCTGCCTCGACCCATTTGGTGAAATAATCGACTGCTATGATTGTGAACTTGTTCTGACCTTTTTCTACTGGGCAAGGGTCCGATGTTATCGACTCCCCATTGGGCGAAGGGCTAGGGGCCGTCCATCGGCGTCATCTGCTTAGATGGTACATGAGGTATTGGAGAGTATCGCTGGCATTTGTCACATTTTTTGGAAAATTTGATTGTGTCCACATTCATAGTGGGCCAATAGTACCCTTGCGTCATTGCTTTATATGGTAAAGAGCGTCCCTTAGGATGGTTACTACATGCCCCCTGGTGTATTTCATCAAGAACGCGATGCGCCTCTTTTAGATGAAGACACCTTAAGTATGGTAATGTAAAGCTTTTACATAGTAAAATTCCATTTTCTAAGATATACCTGGCAGCACGATGACGAATTTGCCATGTAGATTTTTTATCATCTGGGAGTTGCCCATCTCTGAGGTAGAGGACGATGGGGTCCATCCAACATGGGGAGGAATATACCATGACTACTTGCTCTGGGGTTGTTTGACTAATGCTCGGAGCATGAAGATGCTCGATGGGAACAAATTGCAATAATTCAGACTCTGGTGCAGAGGTTAGTTTTGTCAAGGAATCTGCGAGTTTGTTCTTCTCGCGAGGGATGTGAATTATTTCATATTTCTTCAGCTTCGCGAGCAGGATAAGTACTCGGGATTTGTATAAAGCCCTTCGCTCTTCTTTCCCCTCGAATTCGCCGAGCACTTGATTAACTATGAGTTGAGAGTCGCTATAAATAAGTAAACTTTGTATCTCGAGCACATTTGCTAGTTCAAGGCCGACGATCAGAGCCTCATATTTTGCTTCATTATTAGAGACATGAGTGTCAAATTGTAAAGCATATTGAAAATGTGACCCGTCAAGAGCAATTAAAATTAAGCCGGCTCCGCTACCGGTGGCCCGTGAAGACCCATCGACAAAGAGCAACCAGGGGATCTGGTCGCTGGTCGCAGAGTCATGGCTGGAGGAAGAATATGTGAATTCAACAATGAAATCAACCACGGCTTGACCCTTAATCGCAGTTCTTGGGCAGAACGATATATCGTGATCACTTATCTCAATCGCCCATTTAGTCAATCACCCTGAAACCTCAGGTTTTTTAAGGACCTGTCTTAATGGGTGATTCGTAGATACCAATATAGCGTGGGTTTGGAAATATGGTCGCAGTTTTCGAGCAGCTATCACTAAGGTGAGAGCTAATTTCTCCATATCAGAATATCGAGTTTCAGCATCCACCATTGCTCGGCTAATATAATAAATGAGCCTCTGTACCCCGGAATCTTCTCTTATTAATGCGGCGCTAACGACCGTAGAGGACACAGATAAATAAAGGAGCTGCTCGTGTAAAATAGGTTTTGATAAAATAGGAGGCGCGCTCATATATTGCTTTAATTGTTGAAATGCTTCTTCCCATTGCGGAGTCCACACCCAGTCAGTTTTTGCAGTAGCACGAAGAAGCTTAAAGAAGGGAAGGCACTTATCAGAGGCACGCAAAATAAACCTGTTCAAGGACGCAATGCGACCAGCCAATCGTTGGACATCTTTAATAGTGGACGGAGACTTCATTTCGATCAAGGCTTTTATTTTCTCGGGATTTGCCTCGATTCCTCGTTGGCCAACCATAAACCCAAGAAATTTTCCGGCGGAAACCCCGAAAGCACATTTTTCTGGATTTAACTTCATCTGATACTTCCTCATCAAGTCGAAGGCTTCTCGGAGATCTGCGAGGTGGTCGTTGGCTACGACGCTTTTTACGAGCATGTTGTCGACATAAACTTCCATATTCCTACCGATTTGCGCGGCGAATATTTTATTGACCAAGCGTTGATAGGTAGCTCCTGCATTCTTAAGACCAAAAGGCATTACCTTGTAACAATACAAGCCACGATCTGTGATAAAGGTCGTGTGTTGACTATCGGGCGGGTGCATCATCATTTGGTTATACCCAGAGTAGGCATCCATAAATCTGAGCAAGGCATGCCCCGCTGTTGAATCAACCAGTTGGTCGATGCGTGGAGTCGGGAAACTGTCCTTTGGGCATGCTTTGTTCAGATCAGAGTAGTCCACACACATTCTCCACTTGCCATTAGCTTTTCGAACAAGGACCACATTTGCAACCCATTCTGGGTAGTCAACTTCCTCAATGAAATTGATGGTCAATAACTTTTCGACCTCAATTTTAATCACCATTTGCCTTTCTGCGGTGAAGGCACGTCGACGCTGGTGAACAGGTTTGTGCTTCGGATCGACATTCAGGCGATGAACTATGACGCTAGGGTCGATACCTGGCATGTCACTATGGGACCAAGTAAATACATCTTGGTATTCAGTGAGAAAATGAATCAAATTTTCACGAAAGATATTACTTAAAGAAGATCCAACGTAAACCTTCTTAGACGAACTTTCTTCATACAAGTGGATTGCGACTGTCTCTTCCCCCGGGGTACCTGATTGAAGAGCACTCTCTCTTGGGTCCAACATCGTAGCTATCGGGAGATCCGATGAGTCTCCTGTAATCGTTATAACAGGAGCTACTCTGGCTTTCTTTCGATCTTGTACGGCGATTTCGTAACATGCTCAAGCTTCCTTTTGATTTCCTCTTACAACCCCAACTCCATTTGGAGTAAGGAATTTGATACACAGGTACAAGGGGTGTAAAGCAGCTCCCACCTTGTTGAGTGAAGGTTGACCCAAAATAGCGTTGTATGCTGATCTTCGATCCACCACGAGGACATTAACGAAGACTGTAGTTTTTGTTAGGCTTTCTCCAAAGGTGACTGGAAAGTCGATGCTTCCTTCCAGTGTTATAACTTCGCCCCCGAAGCCGACGAAGGGAGTTGAGACTGGTTTGAGTAGAATTCTGGCAAGTGCCATTTTATTGAAAGCTTACAGGTAAAGAACGTCAGCGGAGCTACCTGTATCCAACATGATACGATGGGTTAAATAATTTGATACCTTTAATGAGACCACGATGGAGTCCTCATGAGGGACATGAATCCCTTCTGCATCTTCAAGAGAAAAAGAGATTGGATGATGTCCAGGATTCAATACATCGGGCATCTTTTCCAACCAATAAATATGCTGGGGCTTCTGAGACGCCTTGCGTACGTATTCTTTTCTTGACGCTTGAGAATCTCCCCCACAAGCCGGTCCTCCAGCGATGGTCCGGATCTTACCAGTGGGTTCAGCATCTTCTTGCGAAGGATGATGTTGAGGTGACTTTTTCCGTTGTGATGGGGCTTCGTCCTTTTCGGTAACCAACCTTGTCATGCTACGTAATCCCGGAGATGACCTTTCTGAATAAGAGCTTCGATATGATCTTTCAGAGATATACAATCTTGGGTGTTGTGCCCATGATCTTTGTGGAAATAGCAGAATTTTCTCTTGTCTCTTTTTTCAGGATCGGACTTGATCTTTGAAGGCCACTTCACGTAAGGCTTATGCTTGATCTCTATTAACACTTTTTCAGGAGATTGGTTAAGGGGTGTGTAGTTATGATATTTACTAGAGTAGGTCTTCTTTGGGGTACGGTCCCGTCGGTCGCATTGGTATTTCTTATCAGAAGGAGAGATTTCTTCAGACTTACGCTTCTTGCCCTGTATACCGTGACGTGCCAAAGCGACTTCTTCCGCATTGATGTATTTTTTAGCCTTGGCTTGGAATTCCGTCATAGTTTTAGGAGGGTTTTTATCCAGGGCAAATTGGAATTTTTCGCTTGTAATTCTGGCTATAAGGGCAGTGAGTCCTTTATCTTCGGTATAACCTTCAGTTTCGACGACTTCTGCAGTGAACCGAACTATGAACTCCTTAATTGTCTCCCCATGCTGTTGCTTCAAGTCCATTAAGTGAGATGCCGACTTTTTGGTACGGATGCTCCCCATGAACTAAGAAAGTAAGAGCTCCGATAATTGAGAGAAGGATCCGATAGACCGAGGTCTTAGGCCTCGAAACCATGTACACGCTGCATCCTTTAGAGTTAAGGAGAAAGCGCTAGACATAATTTCTGAACCATGTCCCTCCAGCTCCATAAGAGACTTATACATCTCCAGATGTTCGAGAGGATCGCCAGTGCCTGTATACAGGGCGATGATAGGCTTTTGGTATTTCTTAAGTAAGGGTGCCTCTATAACTTCTCGGGTGAAGGGAAACTTAGATAGATGGGTTGATGTAAGAGCAATAGGTGGAAGGTTAAACCGATACCATTGTTCCATATCGTCGAACTGATCCTGGATTCTCTTAAGATCTCCTTCCCATGATAAGGTGTAGCTTGAAGTTTCGACGGTAGACCCCTGAGATTGTTGTTGCCGAGAGGTATTGGAATGTATAGAATGTGGAGGAGGTACCGAGACTTGATTGCCGTGTGACATTCGATTTGAAGGAAGATTTGGTTGGGTTCGTGGCTTGCCTGCAGAATGTCTAGAAGCTACTGGTATAGGTCACACCGGCGGTCCTTCTGGAGGTTGTTGTTGTGGTTCTGGAAAGTGTTGATCAAACCGATCAGATAAGGTTTGAAGTCCAGCTTTGAGAGTAAGAAGTGTGTTTCCAATGAAACACATGATGTCGTCTTAACTGCCGGATATATCATGAAATGGATTTTGCGATGGCAAGTTGGATTCTACTGGGAGAACCCCTGTCGAGGCAGCCTGAGGGGGATTAGACGCTAGTTCAGTGTGTTAGGCGGAGGTAACATCTGTCTTGAAGTGGAAGGATGAACCATCTTTTTGGGAGGCATCTTGTTGAGGATGGTGGGAGATAACGATTAGTGATGAGGATGGCTAATTCTGAGAACCTGGTTCCCACAGACGGCGTCAATTTGTTTACGTAGGATTTGGTAACAGGATCCTCTAGACGTTCACCTTCCTTCGAGCCGGCTTCCCTCCAAACCTGAAAGAATACAAGAGAAAACTAAGGGTGGCCGGCTTCCAGCCGTTGGCCCTCCGAAGCTTAAGTCAGACGGGACATGGTTGTAAAGTAAACAGCGGGATATGAGCTTAGAGATCGTGTACCTTTTTCATCTATGGGGCCATCCATTTATATAAATTCAAGTGATCTAATCTATGACGCAAGCTGTTAATATCACTGCTGATTCTAAGGGATAAGATGCTTATCTCATTAATCCGTAGATAATGGGATGGCCTAACAACCTTGGACGTCTAACTAATTACGTCACTCAATGGAGATGCTCGGAGTTATGGATAAGGATGAACCAAAATTAATCTGTACAAACTGATGCTGAGAGGTAGCGATTATACGCCTCGAAGGTAACCTCGTTTAACAAGCTTAAATTGGACTGCTCGTATGCAGATATACAATCCCTTTCTACGGCCACGAGCAGAGCTGCTCGCATGCAGGACCTTTGTTTTGCGACCAAGGAGTAAAGACGGACCAATTATGAGAATACTTTCATCCGATGACCAGCGACCAGGCCAGCTCATATGTTCGAGAGCGTACACCGTACTTTTATGTTATGCGACCCTCGACCATAAGGGCTCGCAGATTAAACACCATAAAAAAGGCGCTCGCGGGTCTTGAATCTTTGATATCTTCGACCACCGCTTTTTGGCTATAACAACGACAACCAAGAGTGAAGTAGGAAAATCGAACCACTATACATGCTTGTGTTTTTTATTGTCATTTGAGCACATTTCTATTCTTACATTATCTTTTCAATTAGTTATTATATGAATGCTTGAATAGAATGTATGATATGCACTTAATAGGTAGATCTACACACAAGTTGTATTTTCACTCTTTAGACTAGTTTAATTGTTATATCATTTGTTAGTCTATGTGATTGGAACCACTTAAGCTTGTAAGCTAAGTGTTACTTGCTTAATTAGTTTAAATTTGACAAGAGTTTTTAAAAGGTCATAATTACCCCCCTCTTGGACTTAGCCATAGTTTTAGTAGCTTCGACCCAAGCTTCGGCAAAGCGCAACGTGTCAGTGTCGTGTTAGACTACCCACGCAATTTTAAATGGAACATGAATGAAGAAAACACCAGTTAACCTATCAACTCTTTCAGAAGTTGACCTGTAGGAAGGAATAAAATAAATTCCAATTATTAATGAATTTTAGAGGTATTTAAGGACATCCTAGGATTTCCACCATGAAGGGAAGTAGATTTCACCATTGATCTTATACCAGGGACCCCACCAATCTCTAGAGTACCACATCGTATGGCCCCAATCAAATTGAAAGAACTAAAGGAATAAATTAAATACCTCCTGGATCAAGGTTTAATTAGGATGAGTACATCGACATGGGGAGCATTGATTTTATTCATGAAGAAAAAAGAATAGTTCTATGAGGCTGCACATCGACTACTGAAAGCCTAATAAGATGATCATCATGAACAAGTACCCATAAAAAGTTAGTAATTACAACCCCTAATAAATACTGCTAGATGGAATTCACTTTAGATGTCTCATGTCTTTTCTCCCTCTCACTTCTTAAGGGGTGACTGTGCAATCTACTAGATGAAGGCACAAGTACGTAGTCCACTAGTTAGAGGCATGAGTGCACAATCAACTAGATGGAGGCACAAGTACACAATCCACTAAATAGATTCATGAGGACCGAGGTGGAGCACGCGTTACGTAGTCTGAGGTGAGGGGTAGGAGTCCAAGGCAAAGAGTGTTTGCTTAATCCAAATGGAAGTGTGTAAGACTTGAGGTGGAAGTTATTTATGTAGTTTGCAATGTATAAGTGCTTAAGAGGAGAGAGAGAGAGAGAGAGAGAGAGAGAGAGAGAGAGAGAGAGAGAGAGAGTGTGTGTGTGTAACGCCCTAAAACCCGACACCCGAGTGTGTGTGACTTAGATCCCGAATTCAGGGGTATTAACACTATCATGTTTGGGTGCATTAACACCAACTCTGGCAACACTTCAATTTTCACTGCTCAAGTAAACCGCTCTCATTGCGTAAACCCAAGTGTCACCTGGGGATGTTGAACGTAGGGGAGATCTCCCACGTGTCTACATAATTAGGTTAACACTCATACCATTTACAAACAAATTAAAGTAGCACATAACATAGAATGGATATCAAGAAATAAGTAATGATAACTAAAGCATAGAGCAGCAGGGAAAATATTTGAAGTACATGAATCCAAACGGTGCCCATAGGGACCACCACAAACCATAAACATTTTGTAACGCCCCAAAAAATTGGCACTCAAGTACAAGGACTCAACTCCCGAATTTGAGGGTGTTAAATAAATAATGAATGAATTCTTCAAATCACAACTTATTTTTTTCCATTCATATGGTATCCATCACATTGAAAAAAAAAAAACTAAACTTTGAAATTTAACTTTCAAATATAAAGTCTACTAAATTGTCTCCAACAGTCTAAACTAATGGTCATCTAATGAGCCTTACTGCATCAATGCTTTGAAACTGAAATTTGAAAATAAATTTATTAAACTATGTCTTCTAAAATCCTTGTTCTTGAACTGCCTCTTCGAACTCTTTTAAATCATTATCTGCCACTATAGTTAATCGCATAACACTGCGTCAGCTATAAAAGACAGCGAGTAACCTCGTACAGTTTATCACATGTAATCATATATATAAAATCGTATAAGAAGATTTTATCAAAACACGAGGCATCCAGTATTTCAAATCCAAAATATCATTAACCAAGTTTTCAAAAACATGCATATAATGCTAAATATGCAAACAAGCATCAACTCATGTCTCAGTACGATTATTAGTAGAACCTCTAGTTGGTCAACATTGTCATCTGGAACATTGGTCCCTAGCGGCATAGCCAACTCGGATCACAATATGTCCCACACCTTTGCTTGGCCTGCATAGCTGGTCTATTGCACACACACCTGGGGTGCTCACCTAACTGGCCTTGATCAACAGAGCCTCCACCTAGCTTGCGTAGCTAGTCTGTTACACACACCCGGGTACTCACCCAACCGGCCTCGATCATGGAGCAAACGGTCCATTGCAACACTCATGTGTGCTCAACCCAAGTAAACTCAAGTGATCAACTACATATTGAAGTTCTCAATTATATGGAATGCATGATTCATGACATTCTTTTTTCCCAAACAACTCAAAACAAAGCATAAGCGGTCAAACCTTCCTCAAGGCACCAAAATCACAACCATAAACACATGTTATTCCATGATTTTCACAATATGCAACGTTAACCAACCAATTTCTCAAGATTTATCAAATCACGGTAAAACCAATCCTTCAATATTCAACTTTGAAATTGAACGTAATGTAATAAAATTCCATCCCTTCAAGGTACCAATTACAATCTCTAAAAACTAGTAAATTCATGAAATCATATAATTTCTAGTTATTGAATCCACTTTAAATCAAAATCAAATCAACCAATACAAACTGAATCAAACTGATGAAATAAACTTAAAAGTATATTTCGATGCAGATCAACTTCAGAAATTCAGATAATCCTTTAGAAAATTTAAACTTAAAAAAACTTCCAACAAATTTGAAGATATAAAGTTAAAGTTTAACAATCTAGTAGTCGTAAATTCGAAATAGGAATTAAATCTTCCCTCAATCAGAAATTTAAAACGAATTTAATTAAAAAATGATACGTGAGAAACTCACGTGAATTGGACTCAACAACTAACGCAATCCCTCCTATGAGCTTTCTTCCTAACACGATTCTCTCTTAGTTTCTTTCTAAATTTTCTTGGCTTGTTGTCTCTAGAGGGCGTGTTTATATTAGTCATCTAGGAGATTTCCATACGACTATTGCGTTGGGTTAAAGCGACTAGGAACTTGGTTCCAAACGACTATTGCGTTGGGTTAAAGCGACTAGGAACTTGGTTTGACGCGGTTCGCGTAGATAACGTGCAACAACATTTTTCTAGGCTGTGTGGATTGTAATCTCAGATTTTGTTCGTATGAAGGGATTAATCAAATTCATAGATTAAACAACAATTAAATGGTCTCTTTGATGAACGTATCAGATCTTGAATCAGCCTTTGGTAAGAATGCACTGTTCAGGTTTGAAATCAGGAAAATGAAGCGGTTTCAACGGCAGATCTCTATTCAGTATATTTTTCTTGATTTCACCATCTATGGACGGCTCAGATTGGTCCCTGGGAGCTTAAGAACCGATGAAATTGAGGGTCCGGGTTAGTTTACTTGGTGGTTTCGGCATTGGAGTCTTCTGGTTATTGCACCGCTTGCGACGGACGCGGATTAGCTGCTGACAGGTCGAGTAGCGAATCTCGCGACTGAAGTGACGTCACTATAGTCTGTGGGTCCTAACATGATGTATGTATTGTATCCACACCGTCCATTCATTTGGAGAGATCATTTTAAGGCATGAATCAAAGAATGAGGCAGATCCAAATCTCAAGTGGACCCCACGTCCCCACCGTTGAAAAGTTCTTGGGAGCCATAGAAGTTTTCGATCAAGCTGATATTTGTGTTTTACCTTCCTCCATATCTGCGTGAACTTATGAACAGGTTGGATTTCAAATAACCATCACGGTGGGCTTAGGAAATTTTCAACGGTGGATGTCACTGTCCCCACTGTTTTCTGTGGTGGGGTCCACTTGAGCTTTGAATCTTTCTCATTCTTTGAGTCATGCCCTAAAATAGTCTCTACAAATGGACTGTGTGGATACAACACATACATCATGCTGGGGCCCACGTATTATGGTGACGTCACTTCAGTAGCTAGCGTCAGTAGCTATCCGCGTCCGCTTGCGTCGCAAGCAACACAGTTTTAGGTGCCGTTTGGTAAACTGAAAAATTAAGTCTAAAAATTAATTTAAGTACTGAAAACTTAAAGTGTTGAATTTAAGTACTTATAAGAACTGAAAAATCTATTTGGTAATTTATCTGAAAACTACCATTGAAAACTTATCACGGGCATAAAAGTTTTGGATCAAGCTAATATTTGTGTTTTCCCTTAATCCAGGTCTTTGTGTTATGATGAACAGGGTTGATGGTAAATAAACATCATGGTGGGCCCTAGTAAGGTTTCAATGGTGGGCATCATTGTCCCCATTGCTTTCAGTGGTGTGGTCCACCTGAGGTTTGGACTTGTCTCATTTTTGGGCTCATGCCTTAAAATCATCCCTCCAAATGGATAAACTATCTAGATATAATACATACATTATGGTGGGGCTTATAGAATTTGGTGACTTCAAGTATTTGCGTGGGGTGGTTTCATGGATGAGAAAGTAAACAAAGATGGGTAATCTTGCCATTTTTAAATGTTAATAGGGATACTTTTGTCAATTTTTATCTAAAAATTTAAAGAAAAATCACTTACCACATTCAGCTATAAGCTTTAAGTCAAGTTGGCATGACTTAAAATAATCTACTTAATTTAAGTGATTTTTCCAATTAAGCACTTAAATTTTTTAGTTACCAAATGGTCTGAATTACTAAAATCACTGAAAATATCATTTTTCAGTGATAAGTCGTGGAATTAAGTTTTACCAAACGCACCCTTAGTTTCTAGTTTTTATTCTTTGAAATCAGTTGGAATGAAAATATGATTACGAGATCTTGGGAATCTTGATTAGAGGGTTTGGATTAACTTTAAGGGTGTGAATTAGGTGTTACCTCGGTAACAGTTTAGTGGGTGTTACCCCTACCGTTTGACCCACATGGATGATATTTTGTATATCTACGCCGTCCATCCGTTTTCACAGCCCATGTTAGGATGAAGTTCCAAAAATTATGCAGATCTAAATCTCAATTGGACCATACCACTAGAAACTATGTGATTGAGTGCTCCAACATTAAAAACTCCAAAGAGCCCATCGTAAGGTTTCAGTAATGTTTATTTGCAATCCAATCTCTTTATAATGTCAATGAGATCTTGATGAATAGAAAATAGAAATATCAGATTGATACAAAACTTTTGTGGCCCACAAAACGGTATTAATGATTATTCATCACTAGTGATGTGGTCCACTTGAGATTTGGATCTTTTTAGTGTTTTGGATCACATCCTAAAATGATATGAAAAAACAGATAAACGGCGTCGATATATAAAAACTACATCAAGATGGCCCCACATGGTTAGGGTAACACCCACTAAGCTGTGATTGGTGTAACACCTAATTCGCGCCCTAACTTTGAGGTTGAAGTTTCTAAATTTCGTTCACTAAGGGCCTGTTTGTTAAATCTGAAGTCTTAAGCCTAAATTGAAATTTGAATCTAAAAACTAAATTTGAAGTCAGAAATTAAGGTATGTTTGTTAAATTTGAAGTCTTAAGCCTAAATCTGAAATCTGAATCTAAAAACTGAATTTGAAGTAAAAAGCTAAGTATTGAATCTAGAACAACCTGTTTGTTAACTAGCAACTGAAATGTTTGAAATATGTTAATTTGACACAT
Source organism: Liriodendron chinense (assembly GCA_003013855.2). Classification (NCBI taxonomy): domain Eukaryota; kingdom Viridiplantae; phylum Streptophyta; class Magnoliopsida; order Magnoliales; family Magnoliaceae; genus Liriodendron; species Liriodendron chinense. Next base: position 757,865 of record PVNU02001992.1, on the reverse strand, counting down.
TTGCCCTTTGTTTACGTCGAATTTTGTAACAGGGTCCTTCAGACGTTCACCTTCTCTCCAAGCGATTTTCTCCTTGAGCCTGAAAAGAGACAGAAAATAACTAAGGGTGGCCGGCGTCCAGTCGTTGGCCCTCCGATGCCTAAGTTAGATAGGGTGAGGTTGAAAAGAGAACAAATAAACGACGGGGGTTAGAGATTGTTCCTCTGGGGGATGAAACCCTTGATTCTTCTAAATCCAACAACGCCAGAGTACCAGCCGGGAGATATTCTGCCGCCGGTTACTCCTCTATACTGATGGAGGAAAGGCTTTCTAGCCTTAGGGAAAAATATCGGGTCCCAGACTCTGTTTCCTACTGCTGCTAGTGAATTGCTGAAGGAAACAGAGTCTGGGACTCGATATTTTTCCCTAAGGCTAGAAAGCCTTTCCTCCATCAGTATAGAGGAGTAACCGGCGGTAGAATATCTCCCGGGCAGTACTCTGGCGTTGTTGGATTCAGAAGAATCAGGGGTTTCATCCCCCAGAGGAACAATCTCTTCATCAGAAACCTCCGCCATTACAAAGAAAAAGTAAGATAGGAGAAGAAAATAGGAAGGAAGACTACCTCTGCAAAGAGGTTTGCACCGAAAACAAAGAAGAAGAAGAAAGAAGAAAACTCCGCAGCTTGAAGTTCGAAAATGGAAGAAATTCTGCAGGATCTGATATTTATACGCAATCATTCCGTTTGATTTGGTTGACACGCAGCAGCCTCTCATCCGGCACGACAGACGAACGGGCACTAGCATTAAATCGAAGACACATGGCGACCGACGCCTCATTTCTTGCGGCAGGAAAAGCTGCGTAAAGCTGGCCATCATAAATGCGGAATCATGTTAAATGAATCATGCGCGATTCTCTCCCAGCAGTCAGCTACGCATACAAACAAAACCCTTGGCATAGCAAACAAAACCCTTGGCATAGTTCATCAACGCCAAGGGTTTGGGGGGCACTTGTTGTAGGCAAATTTGGCTATAAAGAGAAGTGAGGAATCGCGGCCGCATCTCCAAAATGCGACCAGCCTGGCTCGTGCTCGACGAAAGGGGTTGCATCTCCAAAATGCGACCAGCCCGGCTCGTGCTCGACGAAAGGGGTCGCATCTCCAAAATGCGACCAGCCCGGCTCGTGCTCGACGAAAGGGGTCGCATCTCCAGAATGCAAGCAGCTTGGCTCGTGCTCGACGTAAGGGGTCGCATCTCCAGAATGCGAGCAGCCCGGCTCGTGCTCGACGAAAGGGGTCGCACCTCCAGAATGCGAGCATTCTTAATATGAACAGCTCCCGACATATGAGCGGTCGTGGTTTCTGGTCTCTGGCATGAATGGCCCTCATCTCATAGTACCAGCCGCCCGGATAGGCCGATTTTGGTTTATATCTATTCACAGTTCCGAATATCTAGAGACGTAATCAACTAGACGTCTAGAATGTTTTGGCTACTTCCTTATCCAAGGATTAACAAGATAAGCTTCTTATCTCATGAAATCAGTATTAATCTTAACAGCTTGCGTAGCAGATTGGATCATTTAGATCTGTATAAATAGATGACTCTATTGATGATAAAGGTACACAATACTCAATCTCTAACCCCCGTCGTTTATTTGTTCTCTTTTCAACCTCACCCTATCTAACTTAGGCATCGGAGGGCCAACGGCTGGACGCCGACCACCCTTAGTTATTTTCTGTCTCTTTTCGGGCTCAAGGAGAAAATCGCTTGGAGAGAAGGTGAACGTCTGGAGGACCCTGTTACAAAATTCAATGTAAACACCCTTGTCTCCAATAGTCTTGATTGTATCCCTAACATTAAAAACTTTATGCATGGATTTTACATCTACCGTTAAAACCTTATTAGAGTCAAGTTTTAGATCCATCTAATATATGGTTTTTCCCTTCATCCAGGTTTGTATGACCTTATGAATAGTTTGAATGGCAAATAAGCATCATGGTAGGCCTATGAATGTGTCAACGATGGGAGTCATTTTTTCTACTACCTTTTGTGGTGTGACTCACTTGAGCTTCTTCTATGACTTTTTTTTTTGGACACATACTCTATATTTTTCTCGTCAAATAGATAAATGGGGTGGATATAACACATACATCATACTGGGGCCACAAAACTTTGTGACATTAACCCAAAATGGAGGTCGGTTGCGTGACACACCACGCAAACTCCTTCCCCTTCATATATTTTCTGGGAAGCCTTCCACGAGAAGTTCCTGCCCTGGGGTGTAGGTGAGGCCCACCTTGATGTTTGTGAGAAATCCAGTCCATTCATCCATGTTTCCGATCAGTTTAACGTGAGACAAAAAACTCAAGTGGATCCAAAACTAAAAGAGGCCACAAGAGAGGGAAAACTAGAGAGAGTTTTCTACCATTGAAACCTTCCTGGCCACACCTTGATGTTTATATGTCATCCAAACCGTTTATAAGGTCATTCCCTCTGGGATAAAGGGAAAAATAAAAAACATTAACTTGATATGAGACTTTTGTGGTAATTCAAATGTTTCAATGGTTGTCGATTAATCCCCACTGTTTCTTCTTGTACAGCCCACATGAGTTTTGGATATGACTCATTTTTAGTACCATATCCTAAAATAAGCTCATAAAAAGGATGGGTGGGGTGGATTTCTCACAAATATTATGGTGGGCCCCACCTTTTATTGCAAGGCATCTAATTCACACAAAAAGCTTAACGCATGGTTAGGCGGTGATGGGGTACTACCTCCACTCGTAACTAGTTGGAGAAAGATAGTCTTGTTAGGTGTTATGTGGGGCCTACGGTGATGTATATGTTTAATCCACACCGTCCATCTATTTTCCCATATCATTTTAGGGAATAACACCAAAAATCAGGGAGACCTAAGGCTCAAGTGGGCCACACTATAGGAAATAGTGGGAATTGAGTGCCTACCATTGAGAACTTCTTGGGCCCACAGAATGTTTACGTCGAATTTTGTAACAGGGTCCTCTGGACGTTCACCTTCTTTCCAAGCGATTTCCTCCTTGGACCTGAAAGGAAACAGAAAGCAACTAAGGGTGGCCGGCGTCCAGCCGTTGGCCCTCCGATGCTTAAATTAGATAGGATGAGGTTGAAAAGAGAAGGAATAATCAACGGGCGTTAAAGATTGAGTATTGTGTACCTCTATCATCAATAGAGTCATCTATTTATATAGATCTAAATGATTCAATCCGTTACACAAGCTGTTAAGGTTAGCACTGATTTCATGGGATAAGAAGCTTATCTCATTAATCCTTGGATAAAGAAGTAGTCAAAACATCCTAGACGTCTAGCTGATTATGTCTCTGGATATTCGGAGCTAAGAATAGATATAAACCGAAACCGGCCTATATGGGCTGCTAGTACTATGAGACGAAGGCCGTCCACGCCAGAGACCAGAAACCACGATCACTCAGATGCCGGGAGCTGCTTATATCAAGAGTGCTAGCATTTAGCATACGGAATGCGACCCCTCCCGTCGAGCACGAGCCGAGCTGCTCGCATTCTGTAGATGCGACCCCTTTCGTCGAGCACGAGCCGAGCTGCTCGCATTCTAGATATGTGACCCCTTCTGTCGACCACGAGCCGGGATGCTCACATTCTGGATATGCGACCCCTTCTGTCAAGCCCGAGCCGAGATGCTCACATTCTGGAGATACGACCGCGATTCCTCACATTTATTTTTGACGCCAAACTTATCTACAACAGATGCCCCCCAAACCCTTGGCGTTGAGGAGTTATGCCAAGGGTTTTGTTTGTATGTGTAGCTGGTTGTTGGGAGAGAGTGCGCATGATTCCGCATTTATGATAGCCAGCTTTACGCAGCCTTTTCTGCCGCAAGAAATGAGGCGTCGGTCGCCACGTGTCTCCGTATTTAATGCTAGTGCCCGTTCGTCTGTCGTGCCGGATGAGAGGCTACCGCGTGTCAAGCAAATCAAACGGAATGATTGCGTATAAATATCAGATCCCACAGAATTTCTTCCATTTTCGAACTTCAAGCTGCGGAGTTTTCTTCTTTCTTCCTCCTTTGTTTTCGGTGCAAACCTCTTTGCAGAGGTATTCTTCCTACCTATTTTCTTCTCCCATCTCACTTTTTTCTTTATAATGGCGGAGGTTTCTAATGAAGAGATTGTTCCTCTGGGAGATGAAACCCCTGATTCTTCTGAATCCAACAACGCCAGAGTACCGGCCGGGAGATATTCTGCCGCCGGTTACTCCTCTATACTGACGGAGGAAAGGCTTTCTAGCCTTAGGGAAAAATATCAGGTCCCAGACTCTTTTTCCTTCAGATTGCCTGGGAGAGGGGAGACGGCCGATGCACCGCCACCAGGCTGCGTGGCTTTTTACGAATATTTTTTCAAAGTGGGCGTGCGTTTTCCCCTCCACCCTTTCATACGAAATTTTCTTCGTATCTACAAGATTATCCCGGGCCAACTAATAGTTAATGGCTGGCGGGTGCTTCTGAGTACCTTTGTCCTCTGGAAGCAAGCGGGTAACGATGAGTTAACCGCTGAGGAGTTTCTAAGGTTATTCCAGCTGAAGAAGGCACCAGCTAGCGAGGGTTGGTACTACCTCTGCTTCTGGCACAGGAATAACTTCATTTTGGGAAACCCTTCTTCCAACTGCCCGGGGTGGAGGAAAAAGTGGTTTTATGTCTCCGGCAACTGGGAGTCCGAAATGGGCTCCGACCCCAAAGGCCATAACGTTAATCGCTATTTTGGCGAAGGTGGGTTAAGTGTTTGCTGTTGTCTGAAAGAAACAAAGCCATTGCTCTGTAACGATTAATGTGCCTTCTCCTTTTCTTGTAGGGGTCCCAACTAGTGTGAAGCCGAACTTGCGAGGAGGACTCAACGAAAAGTTAGAGTCTACAAGCTCTCAGCGGCTGCGCGCCACGTCAACGCTGCTCTAGAACCTCGTTGTCTCTATGCAGCGGGTCTCATCTTCCAAGAAGAGATGACGAACGTTGGAGATAAAAGGGGCGCACTAGGGGTACTTCCCCGTCTGAAGGGTACAGCCTCGAAGAGGCAAAAGAAGACTACAGGTGGTCCTTCAAGTGCGCCTGCTCCAGCAGAAGGGTTTGCTCGCGGCCCACAATCGCGTGTGGCTGCACCAGGAGGGGTCGCTACGACCTCTCGTACAACCGCGACCCCTCCAGTCAATGCGACCCCTCCGGCTGACATTCACGGTCAGCCAATCATCGAAGTCTTCGATAATTCGCCGAAAGGCGATCGAAGAGGGGGAGGCCTCCCTCCAAAGGGGGCTACATGCGAGCCTACCGCTGCTCGTGAATTACTGACGCCCACCTCGGGTACTACGAGTGCTCGCGAGGCGGGCTCTAAGGAGATGATTGTAGCCCAACCTTCTAGGTTGGGAGCTTTTGTCATTCCACCTCACTTGCATCCAATATGCGAGTTTATGTTTGACAAGATTTCTCCTAACTCCTTCGGAGGCCTCCCCGAACCAAGCCCAGAAGCTCTCTCTACCGATATCGGGGTGAGATTGCTCTAGGTAACCAACCTTCTCCCATCTGCCATTCTTTCTTTATTAACAATATAGCGGGCCACTCAAATTTTTTCTTCTACTTTTTATATCAGAGTCTGGATCTCACGCTTCGTGTCAAACATGACATTGAAGCAGCCCGCCGCAGCGTGGAAGATGCGGAAAAGAAGAAGAAGACGATGGAGGCCGAAGTCCAAGGGAGGGATCGTCTGGTGAAGGCTTTGGAAGCCCAAATCGCCAAGCTGGATGAGGAAAAACGGATTCTCCTGGTCAAGATTCAAGCCATGACTGATCGTTTTCAGTCATTGGATCTCCAACTCGCGAAGCTTCAAGAACTCCATACCAAGAGCGAGAGAGAGAAGGAGATATTCCGTCAAGACAAGATCCAGCTCGAAGAGCAGCTCAAGGATGCTCGGGCTAAGCTCGAGGAGGCCCAGCAGAGACTCCACCAGTTGAGGGATGATTCCATTCACTGGAAGAGGAGCGGGTGGCTCTCGTCCAGATGGTATCTGACAAAGGCCCTCGTGCGGTCCAGGAATTTCGAACCTCTCAACATTATGACAAGGAGCGATATGAAGCGTATATCGCTGGTCGCGATTTTGGGGTCAGAGTTATGCATCAAATCACTCCAACTTTTAATTTTGAGGAGTTCGAAAGGGTGGCCTTCAAGGTTGCGGCCAGAGAGCGAGCTGCTGCTGAGAATGAAGTCACTGGAGCTACGGATGCTGCACCTGCTCCCGAGGCTGGTCCTGAAGCTGAGAGCCGCGAGCCCGCTCAAGACGGGGATGACCAACCTTGACTTCATGCTATCCTTCTTCTACATTGTGTATATATATATATATATATTTTGAAAGGAAATTGCCCATGTAACCGACTTTTTAATCAATAGTAATGGAAACTTCTCTTTTCTTTAATGTTGTGTACGTTTCCTAGCTTTTTCGTCCTATGTCGATCATATACTGACTGCTCGCATACTAACTCATGAAAAAATGAATTAGACTCAATCTGGGGGTCGTATGACCATGTCCGCGTTAAGATAGACTGGTCTATCGATTGAGATTTGATTCCACCAAGGGTAGAAGATTGGCCAAGAGAGCACGTATGTTCTCTTCAGGGCTATTTTTTATCCATAAAATGGAGAAGCGACCAACAAGGATGGTTTTAACCCTACCAAAGGTAGGCAATTGGCCAAGGGAATGTATGTATTCTCTTTGGGGCTTGTTCGAGTCCAAGTAAATGGAGTAGCGACCAAAAGGATGGTTTTAACCCTACCAAAGGAAGGCAATTGGCCAAGAGAATGTATGTATTCTCTTCGGGGCTATTCGAGTCCAAGTAAATGGAGCAGCGACCAAAAGATTTCTTCAATCTTTAATTCATTCGAATGTCGTTAAGAGTTACACCGACACAAGGGAAATATTGCAGCAAGTGTTCCATGTGCCAAGGGCGACGTACGGGTCTTCGTTGCATATCTTCAAGATAGTAAGTGCCGGGTCGCACAATTTTGATGACTCGATATGAGCCTTCCCAATTCGGATCAAGTGATCGAGCAGGAACCCCGAGGTTCTGTCTGAGAACTAAATCACCTAGCTGGAAAGCTCTAGGCCGAATTTTAGCGTTACGGTAGCGAGCAATGCGCTGCTAATACGCTGCTGCTCGCATCTAAGAGGCAATTCTCCGTTCTTCCAAGAGATCGAGGTGAAGTCGAAGATTTTCCTAATTACAAGTGGGATCGTACTGCTCGATCCGGTACGAGGGGACTTGAATTTCAACTGGTACTACCGCGTCGGTACCGAACGCCAAGGAGAAGGGAGTTTCGCCTATAGACGTACGAGTCGTAGTCCTATACGCCCATAAGACTTCTGGCAGGAGTTCTGGCCACATGCCTTTACACTCGTCGAGCTTGGTTTTCAAATAATGCTTAATGATTTTATTCACTGCCTCAACTTGCCCATTTGCCTGAGGGTGATACGGAGAGGTGCGGAGGTTGCGTATCTTCCACTTTTCACAAAATTCATCAAAAGTTGCGTTGTCGAATTGCGTTCCGTTGTCGGTAATTATAGTGTGGGGGAGTCCATAACGGCATATGATATTTCTCCATATGAACTTAGTAGTTTGTTTCTCAGTGATTTTGACTAATGGTGCTGCCTCGGCCCATTTGGTGAAATAATTGACCCCCACTATCGCGAACCTATTTTGTCCTTTTCTAGTAGGCAAGGGCTCGATGATATCGACCCCCCATTGCGCGAAAGGCCAAGGGCTATCAACTGGAGTCATTTGCTCGGACGGTACATGAGGTATAGGAGAGTATCGCTGGCACTTGTCACATTTTTTAGAGAGTTCAATTGCGTCTGCCTTCATAATGGGCCAATAGTATCCTTGCCTCATCGCTTTATACGCTAGGGATAGCCCCCTTGGGTGGTTACCACATGCCCCCTGGTGTATTTCGTGTAGAACACGATGTGCTTCTTCTGGGTGAAGACACCTTAAATAAGGCAAAGAAAAACTCTTACGTAATAGGATCCCATTCTGTAGAGTGTACCTGGCAGATCGATATCGGATTTGTCATGCGGTTTTCTTGTCGTCTGGAAGAACTCCATCTCTAAGATAAAGAGTGATGGGATCCATCCAATCATGGAAACGGATGTATCGCAACCACCTGCTCGAGAGTTGTTTGGTCGATACTCAAGTTCTGAAGATACTCGATAGGAATCGAATATGATAACTCAGATTCTAGTGCAGAGGCGAGTTTTGCCAATGAATCAGCGAGTTTATTCTCCTCGCGGGGGATGTGGATTATTTCGTAATTCTTCAATTTTGCAAGCAGAATGAGCACTCAAGATTTATATAAGGCCATCCTTTCTTCTTTTGCTTCGAATTCGCCAAGTACTTGATTGACTATGAGCTGAGAATCACTGTGAATGAGTAGGTTTTGAATTGAAAGGACGTTTGCTAGTTCGAGGCCAACGATCAAGGCCTCATATTCTGCTTCATTATTTGAGATGCGAGAATCGAAACGTAAAGCGTATTGAAAATGCGACCCGTCTGGGGCGACTAGAATAAGGCCCGCTCCACTACCAGTGGTCTGTGAGGACCCGTCCACGAAGAGTGACCAGGAGGGCTGGTCGCTGATCGCGGCATTTTCATCAGAAGAAGAATATGTGAATTCGGCGATAAAGTCAGCTACGGCCTGGCCCTTGATTGCAGTCCTGGGGCAGAACGATATGTCGTGCTCACTGAGCTCAACCGCCCATTTAGTTAATCGTCCGGAAGCCTCAGGTTTTTTAAGGATCTACCATAGCGGATGATTCGTTGGTACTAAAATAGTGTGGGCTTGAAAGTATGGTCGCAGCTTTCGAGCTGCCGTGACTAAAGCCAAAGCCAGCTTTTCCATATCAGAGTACCGAGTTTCAGCGTCTACCATTGCTCGACTGATATAATAAACGGGCATTTGTATCCCAGAATCTTCTCTTATTAAAGCGGCGCTAACGGCCGTGGAGGATACAGATAAATAAAGGATGAGTTGTTCGTGCAGCACATGTTTAAATAAAACAGGGGGTGTGCTCATATATTGCTTCAGTTGTTGAAAAGCTTCTTCGTACTGTGATGTCCACTCCCAATCAGACTTGGCTGTGGCGCGGAGGAGCTTGAAGAAGAGTAAGCACTTGTCAGATGCTCGCGAGATGAACCTATTCAACGACGCAAGGCGACCAGCCAGACGTTGGACGTCCTTAAGAGTGGTCGGGGATTTCATCTCTATCAATGCTTTTATTTTTTCAGGATTTACCTCAATTCCTCGCTGGTCGACCATAAAGCCAAGAAATTTTCCAGCAGACACCCGAACGCATATTTTTCTGGGTTTAACTTCATCTGATATTTCCTCATCAGGTCGAAGGCTTCTTGAAGATCTGAAAGATGATCATCTTCTACGACACTTTTCACGAGCATGTCATCCACATATACTTCTATATTCCTGCCAATTTGCGCGGCGAATATCTTGTTGACGAGACGCTGATAGGTGGCCCCTGCATTTTTAAGACCAAACGGCATTACCTGGTAGCAATATAGACCTTGGTCAGTGATGAAGGCAGTATGCTGGCTATCGGGCGGATGCATCATGATCTGGTTATAACCAGAATAAGCGTTCATAAAACTGAGCAGAGCAAGCCCAGCTGTTGAATCAACCAACTGGTCGATTCGTGGGGTCGGGAAGCTATCTTTGGGGCACGCTTTATTCAGATCTGAATAATCGACGCACATTCTCCATTTGCCATTGGATTTCCGAACGAGAACTACATTCGCGACCCATTCTGGGTAGTCAACTTCTTTTATGAAATTGACCGTAAGAAGCTTCTCGACTTCAGCCTTGATCGCCATTTGCCTTTCTGCAGTGAAGGCATGTCGGCACTGGTGGACGGGTTTATACTTCGGGTCGATGTTCAGACGGTGTGCGATGACACTAGGGTCAATGCCAGGCATGTCTCGGTGAGACCAGGCAAATACATCTTGATATTCTGTGAGGAAGCAGATCAAATCTGCTCGAATGACATTCCTCAAAGAGGATCCCACACAAACAACTTTGGATGGGTCATCTTCATTTAAGCGAATCGCTACTGTCTCTTCCCCGGGAGTTCCTGATTGAAGAGCATCCTCTCTTGGGTCCAGCGAGGTATCCGCTGGGGAGTTGGATGAAGTTTGTGCTACCATCATAACTGGCGTCGCTTGTGCTTTCTTCCGATGGATCACTCATCTGCACCATACCTGATTGGAACCATCAGATGGATCACTCATCTGCACCATACCTGATTGGAGAGCATCCTCTCTTGGGTCCAGCGAGGTATCCGCTGGGGAGTTGGATGAAGTTTGTGCTTTCTTCTCCTTTTCTTGTAGGGATCCCAACTATTAGGGTGGTGAGGCCTTTTTCTTCGGTATACCCTTCAGTTTGAACTGCTTCGGTTGTGAACCGTACTGTAAACTCCTTTATTGTTTCCCATGCTGCTGTTTCAAATCCATTAGTGAGACGCTGGTTTTTTGGTACGGATGCTTCCCATAAATTGGGAGAGGAACAGCTCCGATAACTATGAAAAAGAACCGATAGATCGAGGTTTTAACCCCCGGAACCAAGTACGGGCTGCTTCCTTCAAGGTTAGGGAAAAGGCCCTACACATGATTTCCGACCCATGTCCCTCCAGCTCCATAAGAGACCTATAAGTTTCCAGACGTTCGAGAGGATCGCCGGTACCTGTATATGGGGTGATGACGGGTGTGCGATACTTTCTTGGTAGAGGTGCTTCTATGACTTCACTAGTGAAAGGGGACTCGGATCGATGTATTGACGCCACAGCGGCTGATGGTCGATTCGCCTGATATCATTGCTCCATGTCATCGAAACAATTATGGATTTTCTTGAGGTCCCCTTCCCATGGTAAAGTATAACCTGATGCTTCGACGGTGGACCCATGAGATTATTGTTGGCGGGAAGCACTGGAATGTACGGAATGTGGGGATAGTACAGGGGGTTGGTTGCCGATTGGCATTCGGTTCGATGGAGGATGATTTGGTTAGACTTGTGGTGCGTCCACAGAATGTCTGGAAGCCACGGGTATGGGTTGCGGCGGCAACCCTTCGGGAGGTAGTTTCTGAGGCTCCAGGAAATACTGATCAAATCGGTTAGACAAGGCTTGAAACCCAGCATGAGAGTTAGGAGTATGTTTCCTAGGAAACGCATGACATCTTCTTGACTTTCGGAAGCCTCAAATAACGGGTTTTGTGACGGCACGCTAGGACCCCCTTGGGGGATGCCAGTCGAAGTGGCTTGAGGGATGGGTATCGGTTCTGTAACGTCAGGTGGAGGTAACGTCTGCCTTGATGTGGAAGGATGAACAGTCTTTTTGGGAGGCATGGTGGAAGGATTTTGATCAGTGGTAAAACGATTGACTTGATGATCAAATCGTTCCCACAGACGGCGCCAAACTGTTTACGTCGAATTTTGTAACAGGGTCCTCTGGACGTTCACCTTCTCTCCAAGCGATTTCCTCCTTGGACCTGAAAGGAAACAGAAAGCAACTAAGGGTGGCCGGCGTCCAGCCGTTGGCCCTCCAATGCTTAAATTAGATAGGATGAGGTTGAAAAGAGAAGGAATAATCAACGGGGGTTAAAGATTGAGTATTATGTACCTTTATCATCAATAGAGTCATCTATTTATATAGATCTAAATGATCCAATCCGCTACGCAAGCTGTTAAGATTAGCACTGATTTCATGGGATAAGAAGCTTATCTCGTTAAACCTTGGATAAAGAAGTAGTCAAAACATCCTAGACGTCTAGCTGATTATGTCTCTGGATATTCGGAGCTAAGAATAGATATAAACCGAAACCGGCCTATACGGGCTGCTGGTACTATGAGACGAAGGTCGTCCACGCCAGAGACCAGAAACCACGATCACTCAGATGCCAGGAGCTGCTTATATCAAGAGTGCTCGCATCTAGCATACGGAATGCGACCCCTCCCGTCGAGCACGAGCCGAGCTGCTCGCATTCTGTAGATGCGACCCCTTTCGTCGAGCACGAGCCGAGCTGCTCGCATTCTGTAGATGCGACCCCTTTCGTCGAGCACGAGCCGAGCTGCTCGCATTCTGGATATGCGACCCCTTCTGTCGAGCACGAGCCGAGATGCTCATATTCTGGATATGCGACCCCTTCTGTCGAGCCCGAGCCGAGATACTCACATTCTGGAGATACGACCGCGATTCCTCACATTCTTTTTTACGCCAAACTTATCTACAACACAGAAGAATCTGATCAAGATGATATTTGTGTTTTCCCTTCATTGTGCAACCATATGAAGAGGTTAAATGTCAAATAAAGTTCAGAGTGGACCCTAGGTAGGTTTTAACGATAGTCGTTCAATTCCCATTGCCTTTTTTGGTGTGGTTGACTTGAGCTTTGGATGTACTTCATTTATTGAGCTCATGCTCTAAAATGATCTGAAAAAGTTGATAGATGGTGTGGATGTAATACAAATCATGGTAGGCCTAGAGAAGATCCACACATTAAAATCAATTAATGTAGTGCGCAAAAGAGAAAATTGATATACAAGGGGTAATTTTAGATTTTGAAAAAGAGTTGGCGGAGCGCATTCTAGATTCCCCATTGAGCTAGGCCTGATTCGCCGAAAAAAAATCAGGACAAAATCACTTAGTGCTTTTCGAATTCAACTATAACAAGTAACACTAAATGCATTATGTGATTTCTTTTAGCATTCTGTGATTTCTTTCCACATTAACAAGCAGGCCCTAACAGTTAGTGAGAAGGAAGATTGTTTTCCGCTAGACGCTGATATGTGAGGGACGGTTTGGACGGTTTGGACGGTTTGGATTTAGTGGAGAATCACCTCTCCCGACTTGGAAGGAAAGTCATGTGGGATGGAGAGGAAATAGGAGATTTCCCGTTTGAAAACGGTTTGCACGACTGGCATGTGCGGGCATGACCGTCTGCCGGTGCTAGTGTGGTCCATCATGACGGTCCGAAGAGAAATCCACTCCGCTCATATGATGCATATCTCTCACAATAGTCATGAGTTAAAAAAGGAGGTAGATCTGATGCTCGAGTGGGCCGCAGTATACAAAGCTAATCAGGTAGCTATCGAAGGAATCTTTCGTTGAATTGATTTCACATGCTGGTTATAACTAGTTTTCGTTTCTACACTCTCGTGTACGCTGATGAGGCATGGTGGGGCCCACTGTGATGTTTGTTCACAAATCTACACCGCTCATCAAATGTTTCTTTATTGCATTAGACATGACCTAAAAAATAAGCTTGATCCGATAATCAGGTGTGCCACATGTGTAAACGATAAGTTAATGATGTTCACAATTAAAACATTACTGGAATGTAAACAACGGAGCCTATATATATAGCTAATTCCAACTTTGTCCTTTTATTTGGTTTCGACTTGCACCGTCCATAACATCTCATAACATTGTTCAAATGGAATGAAACTTCACCATGGTCCATCAATTTTCCACGCTATTTCTAACGCCCAAGTTTGGGCCTTGATCTCTTACCGATAAGCAAGATAACTTTTTAATAGATTGTGCCTCTTCGTGGTCCAAAATAATGTTGTGTGCATTTAATCAAAAAGTTACCCAGTAGTCTACTTTATGATCTTTGAAATGAACCGTTTATACCAATATTTGGATGGCCCATTTGGCGGATCCAAATATGATGGACGGTTAGATGATGTGTAAAAATTTATGTAATTGAATGATCATGGTCCTAATCATATATATGTTTCCTTGTAAGGTCAATTTGGTAATCTAATAAGCAAAATATATATCTTTATAGTGATTTATGGGTGAACAATCAAAATAAACTAAATTTATCAATCTACATATGTATAAATGTAATTGTATGCACCCGAAATCTCTGGTCATTATACATTACAATGTATGAGATGAACAAAATATAGAAAGAATATATTAAAGTAGGGCAAATATCTAAAGTACATGAATCTAAATGGTGCCCATAGGGACCACCACTAACCAAACCATAAGCATCTCAATGTACGATATGAATAAAATATAGAAAGAAGAGAATAAATGTTTATCAACTCGACCTCCGAACCTCCGAATTCCATCCATAACTTACATAATTATTCCACAATTTTCATAAAGGGATTTCAATTGCCATATTTACAAATTTAAGCATTTAACATGCAAACACATATAACTTACACTAAGCATGTTACAATTCATATTCATATGAATTCTACAAGGCAAGTATTGAAATTACGTTGGGTGGTCTAACACGACACCAACGCATATGTGTGCGGAAGCTTAAGAGCGAAGCAACTAGAATTATGGCTAAGTCCTTTTGGGGGGGGGGGGGGGGGGGGAGTGGGTCCAATCAATAGACTAGCATATGATTTAAGCAATAAACAACCTAATCTAAGCAAGCATAGATTATCAAATGATTATACTAATCAAGGTCATAATCTATGCAACCTAAGTAAACCATAAAAGATGGATCAAATAAGCTCTAGTCTACTCAAGTAAGTGAAAGTACATCATGTGTGTGTATGGATGTGCCTATCTAGTACATAGCATGCATTCTAATTAAGCTTTCATAATTAAACAATTAAACACAATGCATAATAAGAAATGTGCTTAAATACAATCATAAACACAACGATGTATAGTGGTTCGACTTTAGGTCTACTCCATTCCCGATTCAAGTACTTAACCCCTTTGAGCACACTGGCATTCACTAGAGATTTAAATCTGGTTCCTCCCAACTAAGTGTTAGTGCACTTTTCCGTGGCATACTAGTGCACCTTGTTTGTCAATCACTTACGTCAGTATGTCTAGAGTCGGTTGAGCCCAAAGAAGACGAAGACCGAAGACTCAAGACGTCCAGCCGCATCAAGGAAGAAGATTCAGGTATATGAGATGCCTTGGTGCCTTAACCTCGACCAAAACCCATCCCCTTTGTATCTTTGATGACCTTGACCATATTGGAGTACATTTAGTCATCATAGATAGGCCCTAGGTGTCCCATTTGATCAACTCTACCTAGGTCTATATGAACCAGCTGGAGAAAGAAGAACTCAGCTCAGCATAGAGGGGACCCAGGCTGGTCCGACCGGTCAAGACCGGTCGGCCAGCATTCCTGCTGGAATTGCAAGGCCAGCCGACCGGTCAGGACCGGTCGGCCTTCACATGTGAAGGGGTACAGCAAGGTGGGCCGACCGGTCATGACCGGTCGGCCAGTTTTGGCTTCCTTCATTGATAAGCCTGTCCAGCAAGGGGGGCCGACCGGTCATGACCGGTCGGCCTGATGCATTTGGCCTGTCCAGTGAGGAGGCCGACCGGTCATGACCGGTCGGCCAGTTTATTTGGCCTGCATTATGGAAACCTTCCAGCGGGGGAGTCCGACCGGTCATGACCGGTCGGGACAGGTCGGCATATGGCCGTTTTATGACCGTTGGAGCCTCTTTTCTATATATATGGAGCTCCATTCTTTGGTCATTGTGAGAGGTTTTAGAGAGCCCTTTACCCACATCATTTGTACATCCTTTGGGGCCTCAAAGAGGAGGTTTTCAAGTCATATCCCTTGTGTTTCAAACACAAGTATGGGCATTCAAATGCTATCAAGAGATGACTTGATTCCTCTCTCAAGTCTAGAGGTGTGACACTATTCCACATAGGTATATCCCTTGTCCAAGACCTCTAGAAGACTCTCTAGGTGAATCTCCTAGTTGGAACAACCTACACATCCCATGTATGAGATTCACCCATCCTCCTAGCACCTTGGGCATTTCAAGGCATCGCATGCAAGGTGTTTGATCGAATGTGGCTGAGGCATTGGCAACGCAACGGCGGCATGATCGAGGGAGCAAAGGGACGCTGATTGAAGCACGGGAGAGCGGAGATCAAGCAACCCATTACGGCGCTAAACAAGGGGCTCATCCGACAAGTAAGTTGTCTCATTTGAGAGTCCATTTTAGAGTTTGTTTGTCAACTCGCCTTAGGGACGTTAGCCGTTCCTTGGCCCGTCAGCCGGGCCTAAACTAAGTCTCCAAGGGGGAGCCTCCGACACGGGAGTAAACGTGCGATAAGGTTGAGAGTTAGCCTATGTCTAAAACTCCGGATACGGTTGAGAGGTGAACCGATAAAACCTCCGTGTAAAGGTTGAGAGGTGAACCTCATTTAAAACCTCCGATAGTGAATGCCGGTGTGCTCAAAGGGGTTGAGTACTTGAACCGAGAGTGGAGTAGACACGTAGTCGAACCACTATACATCCTTGTGTTTGTGATTGTTGTTGAGCACATTCTATCTTTGCATTGTTTGTTTAATTGCTTAATTATGAATGATTGATAGGAATGCATGCTAGGCATTTTATAGGCATCCCCACACAAGATGTACCTTCACTACTTGTGTAGACTTGAGCTCATTGATCCACTCTCATAAGTCTACACAAGATGCATAGGTTAGGAGCTTGATTAGTTGTATAATTTACTTCCTATGCATGCTTAGACTAGGTTTGTTTATTGCATATCCTCTTGCTAGTCTTTTGATTGGACCCACCAAGGCTTGGAAGCCGAGGTGTTCTTGCTTACAAAGCTTATTTTATTGAATTGCATAAGTAGGCGAAAAGAATTTGAAAAAGGTCCATATCACCCCCTCTAGGTCCATAGACATATCTCCGAGTGTCTCATCTAGCGGTGAAAACCGCACTTTCAATTGGTATCAAAGCGGGTTCCTCTTTAAGGGCTTAATTGCCTAGAGGTAGATCCTAAAGAGAAACTTGAAAATATGTCTAGAGAGGACTCTTCATCCGTCACTAAGCCTCCCTTCTTTGATGGGTCAAATTATCCATATTGGAAAGCCCGAATGCGCATCTTCTTGGAATCCATAGATTCGGATGTGAGGGACATGGTTGATTTTGGATATGAACCCCCAATGGTTACTATTTCCAAGGAAGGTGAGCCGGATGTTCTCAGGCCAAAAGAAAAGGCATTATGGACTGCTCATGAAAAAGCTCAACGTATTAATAATGCCAAAGGCCTGAATGCCATATTTTGTTCAGTATCAAGAGATGAATTTGGTCGAATCCAAAACTGCACTACCAGTAAACAAGCATGGGATATTCTTGAAGTTACCCATGAAGGTACAAATGTTGTTAAAAATTCTAAACTCCAACGCCTCTCCACTCTATTTGAAAATATTATTATGGAGGAGGATGAAACGTTTACTGAATTTTATACCAAACTGAACAAAATCACAAATGATATGTGGGGCTTAGGGGATCCGGTTCCGGAACATAGGCTTTGTAGGAAAATCCTGAGATCTCTTCTGGATCGGTTCTCTTCTAAAGTCACCACCATTGAAGAGTGTAGGGATCTTAATACAATGAAAGTTGAAGAACTCATAGGTTCCCTACAAACCTTTGAGCTAGGCTTTAAAGCCCCCTCTAGAAGGAAAAACATCGCCTTCAAGTCCTCTCACAGACACAAGAAAATCAAAAGTGAGACGGAGGATGATAGCGATGATGAGGATGATGAGGAAGAACAATTGAACAAAAAATTTAAGAGATTCCTCAAATTTGATAGAGGGAATAGCCGTGACAAGAAGGACAAGAAGGGTGATAAACGTACAGGAAAATCATCCATACCATCATCCGTCCGTTGTTACGGTTGCGGTCGTCGTGGCCATATTGCCCCGGAATGTCCGGAAGGGCCTAAACCAAAAGGTAAAAAGGCAATGGCTGCCACTTGGGATGATACGGAGGAGTCCGAATCTGATGATGAGAGCCAACATAATGATCTTGCTCTCTCGGCCTCCATCACGACCCCTTTACCAGATTATCTAAGAGGGGATCCCAACCGCTATCCCTTCTAAAGTGAAGGTAGAGTTCCCAACCCCTCACCTCATGCTACATTTTATGAGGGTGTTGTGGAATTTTTGCTACCCTTTGGCTTTTTAAACTGAACATGGTTAGAGAGGGTAGTTAGTTATGCTTTTATTGGTAAATCTGAGGATTTCAGCCTCATTTATGTTTTAATGGGCAAATCAGAGGATTCCAGCCTCATTCGCCCAAATTTTGATGATTTAGCTTTGCTTTTATTGATACATTTGCTTGCTAGATTATCATCCTGCTTAGATTAGCTAACCATCTTGAGTTTTATGCTTCATGTATGCTAATCTTTGCTTAGTATTGGTCTTGATATACCATTAGGGGAGGTTGGTTGATTGGGCTACAAGCCCTTTTGTGCTTCATTGCAAATGTATATCCTTGACCAATTGCATGATTAACCTTGGCTGAATAGTTACATTTCTTGTTAATCATGTTTCTTAGCTTGCTCCATGTTTTTATGATTCATGCACCCTATACTCTCCTTTTAGCATGTGCTTATAGTTATAACTGCGACACACTATCTCCTCTTACCTTAAGTTCATTGGTATATCATTAAGGGGGAGAGAATAGTTTGTCAATTGCTAACAAAAAGGGGGAGAAAGATCAAATCCCACCAAAACTAGTTTGCTATGTTTTGTGATGCAGGGATTGACAGGTTGTGGGGGAGCAAACTGAAGCGGAGCAGCATAGTTTAGACATGTCAAGAGTCCTGTAATTTATGCTTTATCATTGTAATATCTTGAACATGTTATTTGTTTTGGTAGGTTAAGTTTTTGTAAGTAATTGACAAAGGGGGAGATTGTTAGTGCACTTTTCCGTGGCATACTAGTGCACCTTGTTTGTCAATCACTTACGTCAGTATGTCTAGAGTCGGTTGAGCCCAAAGAAGACGAAGACCGAAGACTCAAGACGTCCAGCCGCATCAAGGAAGAAGATTCAGGTATATGAGATGCCTTGGTGCCTTAACCTCGACCAAAACCCATCCCCTTTGTATCTTTGATGACCTTGACCATATTGGAGTACATTTAGTCATCATAGATAGGCCCTAGGTGTCCCATTTGATCAACTCTACCTAGGTCTATATGAACCAGCTGGAGAAAGAAGAACTCAGCTCAGCATAGAGGGGACCCAGGCTGGTCCGACCGGTCAAGACCGGTCGGCCAGCATTCCTGCTGGAATTGCAAGGCCAGCCGACCGGTCAGGACCGGTCGGCCTTCACATGTGAAGGGGTACAGCAAGGTGGGCCGACCGGTCATGACCGGTCGGCCAGTTTTGGCTTCCTTCATTGATAAGCCTGTCCAGCAAGGGGGGCCGACCGGTCATGACCGGTCGGCCTGATGCATTTGGCCTGTCCAGTGAGGAGGCCGACCGGTCATGACCGGTCGGCCAGTTTATTTGGCCTGCATTATGGAAACCTTCCAGCGGGGGAGTCCGACCGGTCATGACCGGTCGGGACAGGTCGGCATATGGCCGTTTTATGACCGTTGGAGCCTCTTTTCTATATATATGGAGCTCCATTCTTTGGTCATTGAGAGAGGTTTTAGAGAGCCCTTTACCCACATCATTTGTACATCCTTTGGGGCCTCAAAGAGGAGGTTTTCAAGTCATATCCCTTGTGTTTCAAACACAAGTATGGGCATTCAAATGCTATCAAGAGATGACTTGATTCCTCTCTCAAGTCTAGAGGTGTGACACTATTCCACATAGGTATATCCCTTGTCCAAGACCTCTAGAAGACTCTCTAGGTGAATCTCCTAGTTGGAACAACCTACACATCCCATGTATGAGATTCACCCATCCTCCTAGCACCTTGGGCATTTCAAGGCATCGCATGCAAGGTGTTTGATCGAATGTGGCTGAGGCATTGGCAACGCAACGGCGGCATGATCGAGGGAGCAAAGGGACGCTGATTGAAGCACGGGAGAGCGGAGATCAAGCAACCCATTACGGCGCTAAACAAGGGGCTCATCCGACAAGTAAGTTGTCTCATTTGAGAGTCCATTTTAGAGTTTGTTTGTCAACTCGCCTTAGGGACGTTAGCCGTTCCTTGGCCCGTCAGCCGGGCCTAAACTAAGTCTCCAAGGGGGAGCCTCCGACACGGGAGTAAACGTGCGATAAGGTTGAGAGTTAGCCTATGTCTAAAACTCCGGATACGGTTGAGAGGTGAACCGATAAAACCTCCGTGTAAAGGTTGAGAGGTGAACCTCATTTAAAACCTCCGATAGTGAATGCCGGTGTGCTCAAAGGGGTTGAGTACTTGAACCGAGAGTGGAGTAGACACGTAGTCGAACCACTATACATCCTTGTGTTTGTGATTGTTGTTGAGCACATTCTATCTTTGCATTGTTTGTTTAATTGCTTAATTATGAATGATTGATAGGAATGCATGCTAGGCATTTTATAGGCATCCCCACACAAGATGTACCTTCACTACTTGTGTAGACTTGAGCTCATTGATCCACTCTCATAAGTCTACACAAGATGCATAGGTTAGGAGCTTGATTAGTTGTATAATTTACTTCCTATGCATGCTTAGACTAGGTTTGTTTATTGCATATCCTCTTGCTAGTCTTTTGATTGGACCCACCAAGGCTTGGAAGCCGAGGTGTTCTTGCTTACAAAGCTTATTTTATTGAATTGCATAAGTAGGCGAAAAGAATTTGAAAAAGGTCCATATCACCCCCTCTAGGTCCATAGACATATCTCCGAGTGTCTCATCTAGCGGTGAAAACCGCACTTTCACTAAGGTGTTTTAAATCGGATTCACCAAACCGGAAAGTTTACAGGTCCCTTCCAACCTACACTTACACACCAGTATTGGTGGATTCCCTTAGAGACTTGTTTAGGCTATACAACCAAGCCAATGTCCTACAACCGAACCTCAATGGTTTTAGGCTTTACAACCAAGCCAAGGTTCTACAACTAAACCTGGCATTTACTCTTGCCGGAGGCTCCCAACTTGGAAACTAGATTCGACCCTACAACTGGGTCTAGGTCCTACAACCGAACCTATCGAGTTTGAAGACAAACTCTACACTCAATTCCCCATGGGAAGAGAGTGGAGCCAGACTCTTACAAATGACAACTTACTTGTCGGATTGAACCTCTTGTTGTGCCGCTTCGGATTGCTTGATCTCCGCTCTCCTGTGCTCGAATCAGCACCCCTTATACTCCCTTGATGTTATTGCCAATGCTTTGCCAATGCTCCAGCTCCAACGATCAATCCCCTTACATTTACTCTTCTTGAGATGTCCAAGGTAGATGGGAGGTGGTGAAACCTTTACAAATAGTAGGAAATGGAAAATAGGTTTTTCTAGAAGAAAACACTTATTTGGACTCCTAGGTGGTGTTTAGACAAATGATATACCAATGATTAAGGTGTCTAAACTCTTAGGAATCAAAAGGGAACAAGTTCATTCTCATTTTAGCATTGAGTGCCCTAAGCTTGTGATAAATCACAAGGAGAATGCCTTGTATGAGTTAGGATTAGAGCTCCTAATGATAAGCAATGGTGGTGGCTTCTAAATCCTCAAAATCCCCTCACTTAGCCCAAAAATCGCATCTCCCATATTTATAGATTTTCTCCCAACAGTCAAATAACGGGTAGAAAACGGGCAAATAATGACTATTTCGATCAATCATAATATAGTTCCGATCGATCGGAATATCAGTCTAGTGATTTCATCAGGTTATTAGACAAGATATCTGATCAATCGAATAGTGTTCCAATTGATCGAAAAATCATTTCCGATTGATTGGAGTTCGGATAAAAAATTGCTGTTTGGGCAGTTTTGTTTACAGCACTTCCACTTCTTTAATTAGTCTAATTTATTATGTTTTCCAAGGTGTTCCAAGGCTAATGATGATGACTAAAGGTATTCCTACTTGGTCTAAGTCATCTAAGAGGGTTTGAGTATTTTGGTCCAAAGGGTTAGGGTCACAAAGGTATCTCATTTACATGTTCTTCTTCCTCGATGCTTCTTGTCCAATTGAATCTTCGGTCTTCAGCTTGTCAAGGCTCAACCGACATTACGACACATGAACACACGTGCTTAATAAATAAGGTGCACTAGTACGCCACAAAAAAGTGCACTAACAATATCCCCCTTATCAATTATGTGACGAGAACCTAACATTTAGTGAAAAGGGTTAAAAACGACGGCCTATAGCCGTCGTTTTGTCAAAAATTCGATGAGACCAGCAACAATTTTATGCGCTATTTTGTTGCCAAAAACCATTTTCGGCATCCCAAGCTCAGCGTATAATATTCGACAAAAGTTGAAGACCGTTGAATAATCCATCGATTTTCAAGTTGGCCCTCCATTTTTAGTATTGGAGGCCGTCGAGTTTACGACATAAGCGACGGCTTCTAACCGTCGTTTTAATAATTCGACGGCTTAAAGCCGTCGTTTTAATCCTTATGTAGAATAAATTCTGTCGGCCTTGGCCACCATATTTTTTAAAAAAAACAGCCAAAGCCGCCGAATTTAAAAAATAAAATAAAATAATACCCGTTTATTGGTGCCTTAGGGCATCTAGCTAAGCTTGAAACCTTATAGACACATACATTTCAATCCAAATTCATATTCATTCCAATCAAATCTACATTCATTACAATTTAAATTCATACACATTCTTATAAGAGATACGAGAGTACCACCTTTTTAAGAGTCCAGATTCCCAAGTGACTTCTAATAGAACTAACTCAAGCATACTAGACATATCCAGCAAGATTGTAGTACTAAATTAAAGGAAAAAAAAAAGAAAAAGAAAAAAGAAAAAAAGAAAAGAAAAGTGTTCGCTTCCTCAAGTGTAGGGTTGCGATGTAGTAATAAACTCGGTAAGACCGAGGTCGATCCATAGGGACTTATGTAGGATTTCACAAACACATCCAAAAGTATCTATTGAAAGCTAATAACCAGATTTCTGTATGAATTTGATGTGAGTAACAAAATTGAATTAAATTGAAAGTAACTAATTATAGGAAGGCACTAGGGGTTCAAGGATCCACTTGTAGCAATCCTTGATGTTCAATCCGCTGTGGTTTTTCATTCTCTCAACTAGAATCGACATTAAGGTCTATCTAATCGGATGATAGAGCTGTTAAACCAAACAATCTGTCATATGTAAGTTCAATGCATAAGATTCACTCAATGTAGGCTGAGCTGAGCATGCTCAATTGCATAGGTCATTCCCCTTTCCAAAAGGTCCAGTTCACAATCATGACCATCCTCAAGTCCTGTCACAAGACAAGGCTAGATCATAATTTGAACTTGATTCAAATCACATGCACAATCCCTTACATAATTCAGAAAATCAGAAAAATAGAACTTTGGTAGGAAGTCCCTTCATGAAGATCATAATACTAGAGCGCACTCCGATTCCTCGGATCATACAGGTCTAGACTGATACAAACCAATTAAGAAGTTAAGTAATTCTCCCAAACATCCATGAGTCATCATAAGACTAAGAAAAGCTACTTAAAAACTTGTATAAACTTCAAACCATAGTTCATAATCATGAATTCCACACTTAAAACCAACTGAATACGAATTGAAACATCTTGGATCCACTACGAGCTTCACCTCTTAGCCCTAGCTAAGAGGTTTAGCTGCTCATGATCCAAGGAAACATGAAACAACTAAAAAAATCATAAAAACAGCAAAACAAACTAGAAGGAGTTGTGGAACTCCGAAATTCACTTCCGCCGCCTCCAAGCTTGCTTAAACCCTTCCAAGATACCTTAGGAACGATCCCTAGGTGTCCTTTTATAGTGAGGAGGCTTCGCAACTTCAGAAAGATCGAGAATCTGCGTAAGAGTTACGCAGTGCGCAGGGAAAATCGGCGCCAAAATAGCAGTTTCTATCCTGAATTACATGGCCGACCGGTCTGGACCGGTCGGACTGGGCTGGCCGACCGGTCACGAGCGGTCGTGCTTCAATAGGGAGACCATCCAATAGCCTCTGGAGAAAAGAAAACTCTGGCCCACCGGTCTTGACCGGTCGGCCTTGCTATTTGTTTGGGTCCAGCGAGCACAGCTGACCGGTCGAGACCGGTCGGCAGTCTTCATCAATTTCTTCTTTCTTTCTTCTTTTCTTCTTTCTTTACTTTCCTCTCTCCTTGCTTCCTTCTTTCTTTCGGCCCACCTTGGGTCTTCGTCCAAGGTTCTTAATAAGCACTTTTCATCTTCAATTAGGTGGAGTCCACTCTCAATCTTGCAATCACAAAACATGCATTAGATCTATAAACCATGCAAACCTCGCACAATGAGTGATGAATTGGGGTTAGAATATGGACAATTAAGAGCTCAACAAAAAGCAGCTCTGATGTTGCATGCAACTGAAAATCACACCATTTCTAAGCAAAGTTTCTATAGTCAATATTCATACGTTTTGTATGGATACATAGCTTAGTGGATGAATATTTTGAAGCCTGGAATCATTAATGTGGATATGTTTTCTTTTAATACTTTGGAGCCTTGACTTTTTATATAGACTAGTTTCTCTTTTCTTGGTTATGGCCATGGCCAACTTTATTACCAACATAACTCATTAGAAGAGCTTGCTTGGTTCTTTATTAAAACTGTCTTTTTCCCAGATTCTGGTAGATATGATTTCAGTTTTATCCAATGGCAATGTCTGGTGAGGAGTGCAAGGAAAAGATGTTCCAGTCTTTAATAACAATATGTTTAGGAAGTTTGCAAGCTTTAAATATCACTAGCAAGCACCCGGTCTTTCAAGAGGGAGATCTCTCTAATTACAGTACACGAGCCTTGTAAACAACACCGCAGGTCCCTTCCTCAATCTCTCAACTTTCTCGTACTACCAAAACTAAAGAATCAGCCAATATTTGGATTATCTTGTTCAAAAATCAGCCACATCCACTACCAAATCATTCATTAAACTAGGGTGTCAGCTCAGCAGTCTACAAAATCATGGCGTCTCGTCTAACAAGGAGGGCTCAATCTGGATGGAGGACAGCATGAGAAGCACAAACATTGAGTAGGAAATTTACTAGTCAGATCCAACATATAGAATATTCTACCAAATAAACATTGACAAAGGATGGTGATTTCGATGGAAATGAAAACATAAGGCTTGTGGTGCAGTCCCTACTGACACTATGATCCAAAATAAAGAAAGCAACACAAGCTTCCTTTCAAACCATATCATGATAAAAAGTGAAAACCAAAATAGCACCCAAGAGAAACTTTACAAGAGGCTAAAAGGATAGCAAGCTTTCATGCTAAGGGGCTATGTGAACTAAACAAATTAGAATCATGAGAATTTACAAAGTTAGCAAACAGATGCCACAAATTGAGCAAACTAATTAATCGCAAACCAAACTCAGCAAATTAGATTTATGAGGCACACCATGCATCTAGCTAGGATGCCTTATGGACCCAAGCTATGAACCACCCAAACTGAATTGAATCACAAACTTGGCGACTATGGATAACATATGTCAGACCTGCATTACCCTGCCCTTGGATGTATGCTTTGGTTTATAAAATAAAATGTTCCAATTCACTTGATCCATTCAAATGTTAAAATTAGTCACAATGAACAAACGCAATGAATAGATCAGTCTCAAATGCCAAACCTACATATCCTATGGCCCATCTGGTGGGCTGCACGTGTTTTAGCTGCAACAAGAGCTAATGGCCAAATCTGGAGCAGACACTATGAAGTGCTTCCAAATCAATGTGTATGTACTTCAAGCTGCTTCCAACCATATTTAATAGATCCACTCTCACAAGCTGCAACAAAGATCCACCATGCTCCTACCTTTACGACAAAGAAGCATTAATTAACGAAGAAAAGCAAAACACAAGAAAAACAGAAAACTTCATGCCTAGCAAGGAATTGTGCATCTATACCAGTAATTGAAGAGTAAAAGAAGCAAAATGAAAAAGAAAGAAAGAAAAAAGATAAAAAGTAAAACCAATATGATAGCCAGTTGTAGATGATTTTCCTTTTTTTTTTACAACCACTTGAAAATTTGAGAAAAGGACCACTTTTCTGGAAATTTAAGAAAATAGAAAATGAGTTTTCATGAAATTTTTGAAAAACAAAAACACAAAGAATTTTATTTATGTGGAAAATCAATTTCCACTTCACATTTTCAACGAGTCCACACAGGCCCTTATGCCCATTTCTGTGGAAAATCAATTTTCACTTCACAGTTGAACAACCAGCTAAGGACAACTAGTAACCATCACAATTGATTCCAAGATTGAATTCAATCAACTTAGCAACTTAGCTTTCAACAAGTCAATCTGACAGATGCCATTCACACCAAGGAGTGGTATTATAGACCATATAATACACAACAAAAACACACAAAAAATAAAAAGATAAATTCTTGAGTTTTCTTTTTCCCTTTTTCCAAAATTTTCTCTTGGTAAAAGTTTAACCATGACGAGCCAATACAGGTCTGATATACCTGTTTACAGTTTGGGCCGAGCCAACATTCATAACCATGATCTAGAGGCGAAGGCATTAACTCTCAAGGGTTGGAGTCAACTGCATAATCCTTGTTCCTTTACTGACAACATAGGGCAAGAGGAAATTCTTTTTTATCTATAGATTAAACTCTCCTACTAGAAGTAGCTTCCTTGCAAGAATAAGAGAGGATATAGGAAGAGAAAAAAGGCACAGGAATGATGAGTAGCAGGAGTTAAGGCTCGGGTCAAGGTGCTCTAGCTTGCTCAATCTGGACCATCTTTTAAAACCTGCATATAGGTGACATCATGTGTTTGGGCCTGTTTAGACCCCCATTTCACATGGCTCATGTCTGATTTATGCAGTTGTCATTATCTACAATGAGTTGCTCATATATCTCATTTAAGGCCTCATAATATTGGAAAATGCAAAAAAAAAAAAAAAAAAGAAAAAAAAAAAAGAAAAAAGAAAAAAGTGTGCATAGAATGAGAGCCAATCAAAGATGTTCACTGGCACTGTCAGATGAAAAAGGCATTACCACAATCCACACCATTCATTGATGAATAATTCAGATTATCCACAATCCACACCATACAGATGAATAACTCAGATTATCCAACGTTGATGATTCAACTCCAGATGGTGAGTCACCATCCACACCATTCATTATGCAAAGTCCACCAGCCAAAGCTGTATCCCCACACATCATCATGCAAACTCCAGCAGCCAAAGCTAACACTTCCGACTCCCAGCCTACAACCTGGCCTTGCACCAATAACAGCCCCCCAATACCATTTTCAATTGGAACGCACCCATGCTGACAACAACATGCACGAGCCACCATACATTCACCAACATTGCCTGAATCCCCATCCAACATTCACATAGCAAAGAAATTCCATATCCTCAAGAGAACTACAAGGTATTAGAACTTTCAAGCAAGAATGTAAAAAAATTTCATAAATTTTCAGCCGAGGGATGCAGAATGTGAATGGCTTCAATCATGATAAACAATAACAAGACAATCTAAAAATATGAGGATGGAAAAACATATTTACACCCGACATTACGCACCTTCTGCTTGGCAATGGCATCATCTAGATGTTGGAGCTCAATTCGGTTACAAAGGTTCATTTCCTCAAGCTCAAACAATGCCTTCTGAAGGTTTATGCATTCCTGAACATTTTCATCAGTTTCATGGCTCAAAACATTCAACCAAGACAGCTCATCATCCCCTGTTTTTTCTGCATTTCAAGAAGTCAGAGAGAGTGTGTACAACCAAACTGAAAGCATATCATTCTCCACAATATCACATCTCTTTGGCATTTTAACAAACAAATCCTACCCTTTTTTTTTCTAATACTAAGAGATATATATATATATATATATATATATATATATATATATATATATGCAACTTACTTCCGAATGTTGCAGGTAAGAAATTAAGAATTATTCTTTCTATTTTTCACAAGGTACAGAGCAAACCTGTTACTTGAAGAGTCTCAAGCCATGAGTAGCCTCTGCTCCATTCTCCCGTAAGACCCCGACACCATTAAATCCGACAACCCACAACATTAAATCCAGCAACCCAGTTGCTGCAGCCCATCTCCGCTCCCAATATCAATACGAAAACCCCCAAATCTAGAAACCCCTAAATCCGAAAACCTCCATATTCGAAAACCCCCAAATCTATTAACCTTCTGCTTTCGAATCAACTCACACCGTCCAATGACCCGTTTTCTTGTACTGAGGGGGAGAGAGGGGAGAGGGGGGAGGGGCGGTTTGCGCTCGGGCGGCGCGCTGACAACTGCCGGTGCGGCAGGGAGGAGAGAGAGAGAGAGAGAGAGAGAGAGAGAGAGAGAGAGAGAGAGAGACGAGGGTGAGGAAGAGGGGAGATCGGGCGGGAGAGAGAGACAGTGAGGAAGAGGCGGTCGAGCGGGGGAGTGATTTTAGGTTTTTTTTTTTTTCCCCTAAACTGGCTAAAATTCGGCGGCCACATTTCGTCCGCCCTGGCCGACGCATTTTCCCGGTTTTTTTATTTGTCAGCCATGGCTGACAATTTTTGCTTGTTTTGGTGGGATTATCTTTTTCTTCTCTTTTGTCAAAAATTGACAAACCAATCTCTTCCTCTCTTAATAATACATTAATTAAGATTAAGATAAGGGAGGTTAGTATGTCGTAGTTATAACTATAAAAACATGTTAACTATATAGAGTATATAGTGCATAAACATATAAAATATGGAGTATATATGAGAACATAATTAACAAGAAAATGTACTATTCTAAGTATAGTTAATCATGCACAATTGGTTATTCTAGGTATACATTTAAGCATTGAAAGCTCAAGGGCTTATAACTCAATCAACCAACCTCCCCAAATTATGTATATCATTACCAAACCTAAGCAAAGATTAACATGCACTAAAGTATGAAATTCAACAATATTAACTAATCTAAGCAGGATGATAATCTAGTAGCAAATATATCAAATAAAAACAAGGCTAAATTACTAAATTTGGGCTTATGGGGCTTGAATCCTTTGATTTTCTCATACATACAAAAATGAAGCTGAAATCCTCAGATTTACCTATAGTACCATTTATAGCTATCCTTACTAACTATGTTTAATTTGATTAGCCTACAGATAACTAATTTCCACAATACTCTTATAGAATGTATCATGAGGTGAGGGGTTGGAAACTCCTTCACCCATAAGGGATAACGGTCGGGATCCTCTCTTAGATTTAGAGGAAGAGAGGTAATAATGGAAGTCATGAGAGCTCTCACTATTTTTTTGCTCCCATCACTATTGGAGTCATTAGATTTAGATTTTGACTTATCTGTATCATCTCATATTGCTGTCATAAGCCATTTTGCCTTTTCTTCTAGGCTCTTTTGGACAATCAGTGGCAACATGACCACAATTATCACAATTCTTTTATATTTATCCACTTTCTTGTTTTTCTTATCACAATTTTTTCCTCTTTCAAATTTGAGGAATCTCTTAAATCTTTTATCAAGATCATCATCCTCATCATCACTATCTTCGAAAGACTCACTCTTAATTGCTTTTTGCTTATGTGAGTGTCTATGTAAGGTCTTCAAGGCGATGTCTTTCTTCTTAGAGGGGACCCTAAAGTGTAGTTCATGAGTTTGTAGGGAACCTATAAGTTTGTTGAGCTCTTAAATGCGTATATTCTAACTCCATTTATTCACTAACTATGCATGATTCACATGTTTAAAGACTATCCTAATTCATGGTTTTATGATTGTAGGAATGAGAGAGACTTCACCTAATTAGTGACTAAAAAGATCCATTTAGAGCCCTTGGATGAAGACCCAAGGTGGGTCAAAGAAGGAAGAAGAAAGAAGGCCAAAGAAGAAAGAATAAAGAGAGAAAAATGAGCCACAATGGGGCTAGACCGGTCAAGACCGGTCAGCTAAGAGGGCCACGACCGGTCAAGACCGATCGACAAGCAGGTTGGCCTCCCCTTTGTGTACTCTGGACCTTTACCAGGCAGGTCTGACTGGTCAAGACCGGTCGCCCAACAGGTCAGCCACAACCCCTCTGCTCCCTGGAACTCCCTGGACTGTCCACTGGACAGGACCGGTCGGCCATGTGTAATTTTGCAGAATATCTGATTTTCCAGTAACTTCTTCAACAAGATCCAATTTTTTTACGCAATTGTGTAAGTGTTGCGCAATTCTGGAAGATTCTGAGGCGGTAGGGCCTCTCCACTATAAAAGGGACACCCAGGGTTCATTTCTAGGGCATCCTATAAAAGATCTACGAAGGTAGGAGGCGGAGAAAGACGAATCGAGAGTTCTAAAACTCCATCTAGTTTGTTTCCTTTACTTTTCATTTTCTTTAATGGATTTCATATTTCCTTAGATCATGATCGGCTAAACCTCTTAGCTAGGGCTAAGAGGTGAAGCTTGTAGTGAATCTAAGATGCTTTAATTCGTTTATTTGGTTTCAAGTTTGAATTTTTATTGAAGAACAATGATTCATGAAAGTTTGAATAAAGTTCTAAGTAGTTTTTCTTAATCCTATGATGGCTCATGGATGTTTGGAAGGATTACTTTAGTTCTTAATTGTTTTGCATGGATCTAGACCTATACGCTTCGAGGAATCAGATCGAATACGCTCTAGACTTAGATTCTCATGTGGGAACTTCAAACCAATGTTCTACCTTTTGTTCTAAAGTCCAATTTGAGTGTTGCTTATGCATGTGATTTGAATGAAATTCAAATCGTGATATAGTTAAGTTTTGTGACAGGGTTTGATGATTATTATGATTGTGATCTTAACCTATTGGAACTAGGATTAACCTATGTAATTGAGTGTGCTCAAGTCCTAACTTGAATTGAGGGAATCATGTTTATGAACAACACATGAATTGGACTGTTTTGATGAATTAACTGCTCTATCATTTGGCTAGATAGGATTTGATTTCGATTTTAATTGTGTAATTAGGAAATCATAGCGAATTATGCATCAAGGATTGCTACAAGGGGATCCTTAATTAAACCCCCAATGTTCTTTTATTATTAAAATCACTTTTAGTTTAAGGATACTTCTCTACATTCAAATTCTAAAATCTGTTTAGTTTGATCTCAATTAAAGAATATTAAAAGTAGTTTTGTGAATTCCTAACAAGTCCTTGAGAACGATCTCGATCTCTACCGAATTATTACTACATCGCAACCCTACACTTGGGGAAGCGAACAAGTTTTTGGCGTCGCTGCCGGGGATTTTTTACGATTTTTCATAAAATTTCTGAAAATAGTTTCTATTTGAGATTTTTAGGAATCCATACTAACTTAATTTACTTTGTTTTGTTTTGTTTTTATAGGGATTCTAGGAGTCGAAGTAGTCACTTCAATCAGGTTTTTCTAACTCTTTTTAATCTTTTAATTTTTCTAAGATTTGCATGCTACATTGGATTTGGGATTCTAATAACCGACTGATTAGTGATGGAGGGATTGTTAAGGGGATTGATAAGGAACCCTATGTTAAGAAATGTTTAGATTCCCAAATTTTTTATGAAATTATGGCTGAAAATTGACCCGATCTAAGGCCCAATCAAAATTTAGGCCAAAACCAAACTGAAACGGGTGAGAATGAAGTTGAGAATGTTCCTCGACCTAGAACTTTACGTGATTACTTGCAACCTGCAAGAGCAAGTACTCCCTCATGCATAATTTTTCCATACAATGTAGGGAATATTGATCTAGAACCGGGAGTAATCCAACTCCTTCCCAAGTTCCTTGGATTAGACAGTGAAAGCGCATATCAACATTTCAAGGAATTCGATGAGGTAATAGCCACATTGCACTTTGCCAATGTATCTAATGATGTTGTGCGACTTAGGTTATTTCTTTTTTCTCTGAAAGAGAAGGCTAAGGCTTGGCTTCATCCGTTAGGACCAAGCTCAATTGACACATGGACAGAGATGACTAGGGAATTCATTAAAAAGTTTTTCCCTATTCATAAAACAAACATGTTGAGGCGCCTAATAATGAATTTAGCTCAAAAAGAGGATGAGACATTCTTCCAATGTTAGGAGAGGTTCAAAGACTTATTATACATATGCCCACATTATGGCTATGAAATTTGGCGGGTAATAAGCTTTTTCTATGAATGACTGACTTCGCCCATGCGTCAATTCGTAGAGATGATGTATAATGGAGAATTCATGAATAAGGAAGCTGAGGAAGAATGGGAATATTTTGATATGTTAGTCAAGAATGCACAATCTTGGGATATAACTAAACTAGCAAATCCCAAAATAAACCAATAAAGAGAAAATGGAGGAATATATGTCCTATCCGAAGAAGATAACATAAGTGCACGTGTGGCTAGCCTCACAAGAAAAGTTGAGGCCATGGAACTAGGAAATGGGGAAAAGACTAAGGAAGTTGAGAATATTTGTGGAATTTGTTCCAGTAACCAACATGCAACACAAGATTGTCCTATAATTTCTGTGTTTCAAGAAGTTCTATAAAAACAATCAAATACCATAAATAATTATCAACAACCATTTATTAATCTAAACTCGAACATGTATAATTCTAGTTGGAAGAACCATTCCAAGTTCAGTTGGAGGAATGAGCCATCTGATAATGCAAACAATAACCCAAAAGCTACGCTTGAGGAGGTATTGGGCACATTCGTCTTGGCCCAAGCTGAGTATAACAAGAATAATTCTCAGAAAATCGAAGGGTTCATGCAAGAACAATTAAAATTCAACCAGAATTCATCTCAAGCCATAAATGATTTGAAAACCCCAATGGCTAGAGTTGAATCTCATCTGAGCGTTAGGGAGAAAGGCACACTTTCTACCCAACTTCTCCCTAACCCAAGAACCCAATTTGAGATACAAGACCTCAGCCCATCCTCCCAAAATACGGAGCATGTTCAAGCTATCACCACTGTGAGGTGTGGCAAAATAATTGATAAATCCAATCCGGTGAAGGCCCCAAAGCCTAATGATCTGAAAATTGCTAATAAGGATGATATCTTGAACAACACTCCACATGAGAAAGAACAAAAAATGCAATATAAGCCGGTTGCCCTATTTCCTCAAAGGTTGATTTCATCTAAACCTTTAGATAAAAATCTGAAAATCCTAGAGGTTTTTAAGCAAGTGAAGATCAACATTCCGTTGTTGGATGCCATAAAACAAATACCATCATATGCTAAATTTCTAAAGAAATTATGTACAGTCAAAAGGAAGCACAATGTATACAACAAAGTACTTTTGACTAAGAATTTAAGCGTCATCATCAGACAAGAGGTGCCCCAAAAATATAAGGATCCGGGTAGTCCTACCATCTCATGCATCATAGGTGACTACCGGATCAAACAAGCGTTACTCGATCTTGGGGTGAGTGTTAACCTCATCCCATACTCGGTCTATGAACAACTTGGGTTAGGTGAATTAAAACCCACCAAAAGCACACTTCAACTCGCTGATAAATCTATTCGTATACCGAGATGGATGATTGAAGATGTCCTTGTCCAAGTTGATAAATTCTACTATCTATTGAATTTTATTGTCTTTGATACACATCTTGTGATGGGAACCGGTGCTCAAATTCCTGTCATACTTGGCCGCCCTTTCTTAACCACTTTAAATTCGATTATCAATTGTAGAAACGAGTTGGTACAAATGTTCTTCGAAAATATGACACTTAAGTTGAATATTTTCAATTTATGCAAACAACCACAGGATGTTGATGATGAGGTCCACGAAATAAATCTGATTGAATCATTTGTGGAAGACACTTCTCTCTTGACATTCTATTCTGATCCATTGGAGGCATGTTTAGCCCACTCTCATGAAATTGATATGACATGATAAGAGAGATGGATGCCATTTTGGATTCTATGCCGGTACTTGATAATAAAAGATGGAAGACACCATTTGAACAATTGCCTCTAATTGAAAATAAGCCTCTTCCATCTAGTATCAAGGCTCCGAAGCTCAACCTAAAACCCTTACCTACTGAATTGAAATATATATACTTAGGTCGAGATGAGACATAACCGGAGGTGATTTCTTCTCACTTAGATGAAGAATAAGAGAGTAGGCTGATAGCCACTCTTAAAGAGCATAAGAGCGTCATTGGGTGGTTAATTGCTGATCTCAAAGGTATAGACCCCCTGATTTGTACTCATCGCATACACTTTGAGGAAAATGCGAAGACATCTAGGCAACCACAAAGACACCTCAATCTAAACATGAAGGAGGTGGTTAAAGCCGAGGTGTTGAAACTATTGGATGTGGGTATCATCTACCCAATATCCGATAGTTAATGGGTGAGTCTAACTCAAGTGGTGCCTAAGAAATCCAGAATAACTATCGTAGCTAATGCCAACAATGAACTCGTGCCAACCAGAGTTACTACCGGTTGGAGAATGTGCATTGACTACCGGAAGCTAAACACAGTTACGAGGAAAGACCACTTCCACTTACCATTTGTTGATCAAATTTTAGAAAGGTTGGTGGGTCATTCCCACTTTTACTTGATGAATATTCAAGATATAACCAAATAGAAATCACCCTAGAGGATCAAGAGAAGACTACATTCACATGCCTATTCGACACTTTTGCCTATAAAATAATGTCGTTTGGACTGTGTAATGCCCCTGCCACGTTTCAGCGTTGTATGTTGAGCATTTTTTCTGATATGTTGGGATCGATTCTCAAAGTCTTCATGGACGATTTCTCGATATTTGGTTGTAATTTTGATGAGTGCCTTATGTACTTAAAAACTGTTTTAAAAAGATGTGAAGAGAATAACCTCATTTTGAATTGGGAGAAATATCATTTCATGGTTCAAAAAGGAATAGTCCTTGGTCACATCATCTCAGAAAAAAAGAATCGAGGTGGACAAGGCTAAAATCAATCTTATCTCTAACCTTCCACCACTCAAGAGCGTACGAGATGTGTGGTCCTTTTTAGGACACGCCGGATTTTATAGAAGGTTCATAAAGGACTTTAGTTCACTCTCTCGTCCTTTATGTAACTTCCTTTAAAAGGAAACCTCATTCAACTGGAATGAGGATTGTCAAAATGCCTTTATAAAACTTAAAGGAACGTTGACAAGTGCTCCCATAATGTAACCACCTAATTGGAGCCTTCCTTTTGAAATTATGTGCGATGCGAGCGACTACGCTATTGGGGCAGTGTTAGGCCAAAGAAAAGAGAAGAAGCTATACGTCATATACTATGCAAGTGAACTCTAAACTCGGCTCAAGCAAATTATACCACTACGAAAAAGGAACTCTTAGCCGTAGTATTTGCTTTAGATGAGTTTCGGTCCTACTTGATTGGATCCAAGATGATCATATTTACCGATCATGCCGAGCTTAAGTACCTTCTCTCTAAGAAGGATGCTAAACCGCGCTTGTTGAGATGGATCCTCTTACTCCAAGAATTTGACATAGAAATACGAGATAAGAAGGGAGTAAAAAATGTAGTGGCTGACCATCTCTCACGACTTTTTCTCACCGATTCTCTTGAGACAACCGCGATTAATGACATGTTTCCTAATGAACAACTTTTCAAAGTCTCCTAATTACCATGGTATGTAGACATTGCTAACTATCTTGCTACAGGTACAATTTCAAGACATTGGAAAAGGTAAGATAATGATAAGTTCTTCGACGAGGTGAGAAAATTCCTATGGGACTCATACTTATTCAAGTATTGTCCCGATCAAATTATAAGGAGGTGTGTGCTGGATGATGAGCAACAGAGTGTCATCTCCTTTTGTCATTCTCCGGCATGTGGTGGCCACTTTTCGGTTAAGAAGACCACAGCCAAAATTCTGCAATATGGGTTTTATTAGCCCACCATGTTCAAAGATACCCATGAGTTTTGTAAAATGTGTGAGCCTTGTCAGAAATTGGGAGGAATATCTCGTAGAAATATGATGTCACTCAATCCCATCTTACCAATCGAAATTTTTTATTATTAGGGCATCGATTTCATGGGTCCATTCCCATTTTCTTTTGAAAATTTATATATTTTGCTTGTCGTCGATTATGTTTCAAAATGGGTCGAGGCGATTCCATGCCGGAATAATGACCATAAAATAGTCATTCGATTCTTAAAAGAAAACATTCTTTCCCGGTTTGGAACCTCTCGAGTCATTATAAGTGATGGAGGGTCTCACTTTTGTAATTGCCCATTTGAAGCTTTAATGAAGAAATATGATGTCAATTATCAAGTGAGCACTCATTATCACCCACAAACAAGTGGACAAGCTGAGATATCCAACAAGGAAATCAAACATATCTTAGAGAAAACAGTAAACCCCGATCGCAAGCATTGGTCACTTTGACTTACAGATGCACTCTAAGCTTACCGTACAGCTTTTAAGACCTCCATTGGAATGTCTCCCTACAGACTTGTCTATGGAAAAGCTTGTCACTTACCTGTGGACTTGGAACATAGGACATATTGGGTGATAAAGAAAATGAATTTTGATTCTGATAAAGAAAGCTCGTTGCGCAAACTTCAATTGAATGAACTTGTGGAACTCCAAAATGAGGCATATGAAAATGTCAGAATTTACAAAGACAAGACGAAAGTGTTCCATGATAAGAACATCTTTCGTAAGATTTTCACAATTAATCAAAAGGTCCTTATATATAATTCTTGGCTACATCTATTTTTAGGGAAATTGATGTCTCGATGGACCGGTCCCTTCATTGTGAAAACTGTTTATCCTTATAGGACTGTCGAGTTGTTGAATCCAAGGAACGACAATATCTTTAAAGCGAATGGTCAACGTTTAAACCCGTTTTTTGAGAACTTTTCCTCAGAAGGTATGTCCATACCTCTAGTTGATCCTGTGTATCAGGATATTTGATCTCCTAGTCTGATGGAGGTATAACATAGTTTAGGACTATGATTTTGTTGCTTTTTACATTATTTATTTTTCATGGGTTGTTAGAAGGAGGTAGAATTCCAACTCTTACTCTCTCGGGTACTCTTAGTCCTCACTCTTATTTTTATCATTACTCTCATATTTTGCTCATTGAATATCATTTACATTGAGGACAATGCAAGATTTGGTTAGAGGCCAGACTTCTAGATCAAGCTAGTGTTTTGTAACATTTTGAGCAATGGTATGTCGATTTTTTTTTAAATTTTTCTGAAAAGTCAAAATTCCTTTGGAAAACTTCGTTTCTATGCATTCGGGATGATAAGAGTATAAGAAAAAGAGATACGAAGTGAGTGATGTTGAGCATCTTGATATATCTCTAAGATAATGGTTTTCTATGTGCATTCCCCTATTTATCTGAATGAGAATGGATGTTTGGAAAGATTACAACTTTAATAGGGAAAGATTACACACTAGGTAAATGGCTCATGGATGTTTGGAAAGATTACTTTAATTCTTATTTGTTTTGCATGGATCTAGACCTGTACGCTCTGAGGAA
Source organism: Liriodendron chinense (assembly GCA_003013855.2). Classification (NCBI taxonomy): domain Eukaryota; kingdom Viridiplantae; phylum Streptophyta; class Magnoliopsida; order Magnoliales; family Magnoliaceae; genus Liriodendron; species Liriodendron chinense. The sequence continues at coordinate 720,517 of PVNU02001992.1, read as the reverse complement.
TCGGATTCAATACGCTCTAGAGTTGGATTCTCATGTGGGAACTTCAAACCAATGTTCTACCTTTGTTCTAAAGTCCAATTTGAGTGTTGCTTATGCATGTGATTTGAATGAAGTTCAAATCGTGACATACTTAAGTTTTGTGACAAGGTTTGATGATTATTATGATTGTGATCTTAACCTATTGGAACTAGGATTGACCTATGCAATTGAGTGTGCTCAAGTCCTAACTTGAATTGAGGGAATCATGTTTATGAACAACACATAAATTGTACTGCTTTGATGAATTAACTGCCTTATCATCCGGCTAGATAGGATTTGATTTCGATTCTAGTTGTGTAATTAAGAAATCACAACAAATTATGCATCAAGGATTGCTGCAAGTGGATCCTTAAACCCCTAGTGCTCTTTTATATTATTAAAATCACTTTTAGTAAGGTACTTCTCTACATTCAAATTCTAAATTCTGTTTAATTTGATCTCAATTAGCGAATATTAGAAGTAGTTTTGTGAATTCCTAACAAGTCCCTAAGAATGATCTCGGTCTCTACCGAATTATTACTACATCGCAACCATACACTTGGGGAAGCGAACAAAGTTCTTCTACTTTCATGTTATCAATGTCTTTACACTTTTCTAAGGATACTACTTTGGTGCTAAATCTTTCTGGGAGGGACCTAAGTATTTTTCTACAAATCCTTCCTTTCGGAACCCTTTCCCCAAGGTAAACATGGAGTTATAAATATCAGAAAATTTTGTGTAAAACTACATGAAAGTTTCAGTCTCTTCCATCTTAATGTTTTCAAGTTTGGTGGTTAAGAGTTGAAGCTTCGAGCGTTTTACTATATTAGTTTCCTCGTGGGTTACCTGAAATATATCCTACACTTCGTTTGCAGTTGCACATGTGAGAATGCGCTGAAATTCTTTTGGAGAAATTGCACAGCAAATTGCATTGAGAGCTTTGGCATTTGCCACATATAGAGATCTCTCATTGTCATTCAATTTTTCATTATCTTTGAGAATGACAATGATCTTACCATCAACCTCCACTTGTTCCGTGGGCAAGGAATATCCATTTAGTGTGCTTGCTCACACGGATCGGTCTATGAAATGAAGAAAAATCTTCATTCTAGCCTTCCAATAGGCATAGTTGGACCCGTCAAAGTATGGTGGACGGTTGATAGTATTCCCGTCTCGGGTAATCATGATGCTAGTGCTCCGGTATCGGATCTCACTCTAGACGGTTAAGTCCTTGAAGAGCAACCCTCTCTGATACCAACAGAAATTACGTCGGGTGGTCTAACACAACACCAACGCATATGCGTGTGGAAGCTTAAGAGCGAAGCAACTAGAATTATGGCTAAGTCCTAGAGGTGGGGTGATTAGGATCTTTCTTTTCGCCTACTTAACAATTTTATCAAATTAAATAAGTAAGAACACTTCGGCTTCCAAGCCTAAGTGGGTCCAATCAATAGGCTAGTATATGGTTTAAGTAATAAACAACCTAGTCTAAGCAAGCATAGATTATCAAATGATTATACTAATCAAGGTCCTAATCTATGCAACCTAAGTAGACTATAGAGGATGGATTAAATAAGCTCTAGTCTACTCAAGTAATGAAAGTACATCATGTGTGTGTGTGGATGTGCCTATTTAATGCATATCATACATTCTAATTAATCTTTCATAATTAAACAATTAAACACAATGCATAATAAGAAATGTACTCAAATACAATCACAAACACAATAATGTATAGTGGTTTGATTTTGGGTCTACTCTACTCCCGGTTCAAGTACTCAACCCCTTTGAGCACATCGGCATTCATTAGGGAGTTTAAATTTGGTTCCTCCCAACCAAGGTATTTTAAATTGGATCCACCTAATCAGGAAGTTTACAGGTTCCTTCCTACCTACACGTACACACCTATATTGGTGGTTCCCCTTAGAGACTTGTTTAAGCTCTACAACTAAGCCAAGGTCCTACAACCGAACCTCAATTTAAAATCCATTCATGAGTTAAAGTCGTACATCCGAACCTCAATGGTTTTAGGCTCTGCAATCGAGCTAAGGTTCTACAACCGAAACTTGTATTTACTCCCGCCGAAGGCTCCCCACTTAGAGACTAGATTAACCCTACAACCGGGTCTAAATCCTACAACCGAACCTATCGAGTTTGAAGACAAACTTTACACTCAATTCTCCACGGGAAGAGAGTGAAACCAGACTCTTACAAATGACACTTACTTGTCGGATTGAGCCCCTTGTTGTGCCACTCCGAGATGCTTGATCTTTGCTCTCCCGTGCTCGAATTAGCTCCCCTTGTGCTCCCCCGATGTTGTTGCGATGCTTTGCCAATGCTCGAGCTCCAACGATCAATCCCCTTACATTTACTTTTCTTGAGATGTCCAAGGTGGATGGGAGGGGGTGAAACCTCTATAAATGGTAGGAAATGGATTTCCTAGAGGAATACACTTATTTGGACTCCTAAGTGGTGTTTAGACAAAGGATATACCAATGATCAAGGTGTCTAAACTCATAGGAATCAAGAGGGAACAAGTTCATTCTCATTTTAACAATGAATGCCTTAAGCTTATGATGAATCAAAAGGAGAATGTCTTGTATGGGTTAGGATTAGAGCTCCTAATGATAAGCAATGGTGGTGGCTTCTAAATTAATCCTCAAAATCCCCCCACTTAGACCAAAAATCGTATCTCCCATATTTATAGAGATATTTGATGCATACCCATCGGGAAACTTCACCGATCTCAACCATTCACATAAACGCTTTTTCTCTAGTTTTGTCAATGTGTAGCAGGCTGCTGGTATAGATATGAATTTTCATGTGGTTGCAAGTGCAACTCTTTCCTTAAACCCATTGCTTGTAGATCCAATCGAGTCTTAAAACTGTCTTTTGTTTTCTTCTCTATATTCATCAATGTTCCAAAGACATTGTCACATATATTCTTCTCAATATGCATGACATCCAAGTTGTATCGTAATTTGAGATCACCCCAATAGGGCAACTAAAAAAATGCTCTTCTTCCTCCAATTATACTCCAATACTGCACGTTTTCTCTTCTTCAAGTGTGGTTTCTTATCAAATCTAACTTCTTCATTGTTACTCAGTTGTTGTATCACATCTTCTCCAGATAGTTCTTTTGGTGGTGGCCTATGAACTTGTTTACTATCAAAGATCATCGTCTTCCTGCGCCAATTATGATCCCTCGGAAGGAAGCAACGATGGCCCATATTACACATTTTTTTTACCATGCTTCAATGACAATGAACAAGTCTCAGTACTACATGTAGGACAAGCCAACTTTCCGTTCGTGCTCCACCCAGACATATTCCCATACGCAGGGAAGTCATTTATTGTCTACAAGACCGCTGTATGCAGTCGAAATGTCTGTTCTGCAAAAGTGTCATATTTCTGGACACCTTGACTCCACAACTTGTTTAACTCATCTACTAACGGTCGCAAATACACATCAATGTCATTCCTCGATGACTTAGGTCTAAGAATAAGCAATGACATCATGAAAAATGACTCCTTCATACACAACCAAGAAGGTAAATTGTAGGGCATAAGTATCACTGGCCACATACTGTACGAGCTACTCATATTACCAAATGGATTAAAACCATTACTTGCAAGACCTAACCGAACATTGCGAGAATCCTCTGCAAACCAATCATATTGCTTGTCAAAATTTTTCCAGGCTTCAGAGTCAGCAGGGTGCCTCAATGTATTATTATCATGATCGCGTTTCTCCTTATGCCACCTCATATCTTTAGCCGTCTTACTCGACGTAAACAATCTTTGTAATCTGGGTTTCAATGGAAAGTACCTTAACACCTTTTGTAAAATTTTCTTACACTTGGCTTCGTCATATTTCCACCTAGACTCTCCACATTCTGGACACTCTTCAACACTTTCATGTTCTTTCCAATACAATACACAATCATTTATACATGCATGTATGAGGATGTAACCAAGGCCCAAGTCTCGCATTAAAGATTTTGCCTCGTAATGAGACTTAGGCAATGTCTCACCGTCCGGTAATACTTCTTTCAACAAGCCAAGTAACATATCGAACGATTTGTTACTCCAACGATTTATTGTCTTCAAATGAAGTAACCTTGTAAGGAAATTCAACTTGGAGAAGTTCCCACACCTCAGATAGAGTGGACGTTGCACATCCCTCAACAACCTACTAAACTTTTCTGATTCGGCATCACCTATAGGAGGAATAACCTGGCTACTACTTGTCACTGCAAAATCAGTATCCGCAATTATTCCCCTTAACACATCCCCTATGATATCTTGTATTTCATCAACGTCTTCATCCTCTTCATTAGGCACAATTGGGTCTGCAAGGACTTCAATGGCCTCAACTCCTTGGTGGAACTCTTCACCATGATGAATCCACCAAGTGTAACCTTGGTCAATCCCAACTATGAACAAATCGTCTTCTACTTTGTCTAAAGTCTTGTGAACCATGTTCTTGCATTTTCGTCATGGACACCTATTTCTATTACCTGAATCTGCCCGATATCGCACAAATTCCATGAACTCTTTAACACCTTATTTATACTCTGGGGCAAACCAATTCTTAGCTCGCATCCAACTCTTATCCATATCTACAATGCAAAGTTTAGAGTCAGTTTACATTTAGGTTAGGTGAATTAAGTTTAGGTTTAGGTTTAAGCATAAGTTTAGGTTTAGGTTTAGGTTCGAGTTTAGGTTTATGTTTAGGTTCGAGTTGTAGATTTAGGAATAGGTGTAGGTTTAGGTTAGGTGAATTGAGTTAAGGTTAGGTTAATTGAGTTTAGGTTTAGGTTTAGGCGTAGGTTTAGGAATTCGGGTTCGGAATCGGGTTTAGGTTTAGGAATTCGAGTTTAGGTTTAGGTTTAGGTTTAGGTTAGAGTTCTAGATTTAAGAATAGGTGTAGGTTTAGGTTAAGTGAATTGAGTTTAAGTTTAGGTTTAGGCGTAGGTTTAGGAATTCAGGTTCGGGATCGAGTTTAGGTTTAGGAATTCGAGTTTAGGTTTAGGATTAGATTAGAGTTGTAGATTTAGGAATAGGTGTGGGTTTAGGTTAGGTGAATTGAGTTTACGTCTAGGTGTAGGCATAGGTTAAGGAATTTGGGTTTGGGATCGGGTTTAGGATTAGGAATTCGAGTTTAGGTATAGGTTTTGGTTAGAGTTGTGGATTTAGAAATAGGTGTAGGTTTAGGTTAGGTGAATTGAGTTTAGGTTTAGGATTAGGTTAGGTGAATCGAGTTAGGAATAGGTGTAGGTTTAAGTTAAGTGAATTGAGTTTAAGTTTAAGTTTAGGCGTAGGTTTAGGAATTCGGGTTCGGGATCGAGTTTAGGTTTAGGAATTTGAGTTTAGGTTTAGGATTAGGTTATGTGAATTGAGTTAGGAATAGGTGTAGGTTTAGGTTAAGTGAATTGAGTTTAGGTTTAGGTTTACGTGTAGGTTTAGGAATTCGGGTTCGGGATCAAGTTTAGGTTTAAGAATTCAAGTTTAGGTTAGAGATGTAGATTTAGGAATAGGTGTAGGTTTAGGTTAGGTGAATTGAGCTTAGGTTTAGGTTTAGGTTAGGTGAATTGAGTTTAGGTTTAGGTTTAGGTTTAGGCATAGGTTTAGGAATTCGGGTTCGGGATCGGGTTTAGGTTTATGAATTCAACTTTAGGCTTAGGGTTAGGTTAGAGTTGTAGATTTAGGAATAGATGTAGGTTTAGGTTAAGTGAATTGAGTTTAAGTTTAGGTTTAGGCGTAGGTTTAGGAATTCGGGTTCTGGATCGAGTTTAGGTTTAGGAATTCGAGTTTAGGTTTAGGATTAGATTAGAGTTGTAGATTTAGGAATAGGTGTGGGTTTAGGTTAGGTGAATTGAGTTTACGTTTAGGTGTAGGCGTAGGTTAAGGAATTCGGGGTTCGGGATCGGGTTTAGGTTTTGGAATTCGAGTTTAGGTTTAGGTTTCGGTTAGAGTTGTAGATTTATAAATAAGTGTATGTTTAGGTTAGGTGAGTTGAGTTTAGGTTTAGGATTAGGTTAGGTGAATCGAGTTAGGAATAGGTGTAGGTTTAGGTTAAGTGAATTGAGTTTAAGTTTAGGTTTAGGCGTAGGTTTAGGAATTCGGGTTCGGGATCGTGTTTAGGTTTAGGAATTTGAGTTTAAGTTTAGGATTAGGTTATGTGAATTGAGTTAGGAATAGGTGTAGGTTTAGGTTAAGTGAATTGAGTTTAGGTTTAGGTTTACGTGTAGGCTTAGGAATTCGGGTTCGGGATCAAGTTTAGGTTTAAGAATTCAAGTTTAGGTTAGAGATGTAGATTTAGGAATAGGTGTAGGTTTAGGTTAGGTGAATTGAGCTTAGGTTTAGGTTTAGGTTAGGTGAATTGAGTTTAGGTTTAGGTTTAGGTTTAGGCATAGGTTTAGGAATTCGGGTTCGGGATCGGGTTTAGGTTTATGAATTCAACTTTAGGCTTAGGGTTAGGTTAGAGTTGTAGATTTAGGAATAGATGTAGGTTTAGGTTAAGTGAATTGAGTTTAAGTTTAGGTTTAGGCGTAGGTTTAGGAATTTGGGTTCGGGATCAAGTTTAGGTTTAGGAATTCGAGTTTAGGTTTAGGATTAGATTAGAGTTGTAGATTTAGGAATAGGTGTGGGTTTAGGTTAGGTGAATTGAGTTTACGTTTAGGTGTAGGCGTAGGTTAAGGAATTCGGGTTCGGGATCGGGTTTAGGTTTTGGAATTCGAGTTTAGGTTTAGGTCTCGGTTAGAGTTGTAGATTTAGAAATCGGTGTATGTTTAGGTTAGGTGAGTTGAGTTTAGGTTTAGGATTAGGTTAGGTGAATCGAGTTAGGAATAGGTGTAGGTTTAGGTTAAGTGAATTGAGTTTAAGTTTAGGTTTAGGCGTAGGTTTAGGAATTCGGGTTCGGGATCGTGTTTAGGTTTAGGAATTTGAGTTTAAGTTTAGGATTAGGTTATGTGAATTGAGTTAGGAATAGGTGTAGGTTTAGGTTAAGTGAATTGAGTTTAGGTTTAGGTTTACGTGTAGGCTTAGGAATTCGGGTTCGGAATCAAGTTTAGGTTTAAGAATTCGAGTTTAGGTTTAGGTTTAGGTTAGAGATGTAGATTTAGGCATAGGTGTAGGTTTAGGTTAGGTGAATTGTGTTTAGGTTTTGGTTTAGGTTAGTTGAATTGAGTTTAGGTTTAGGTTTAGGTTTAGGTTTAAGCGTAGGTTTAGGAATTCGGGTTCGGGATCGGGTTTAGGTTTATGAATTCAACTTTAGGTTTAGGTTTAGGTTACAGTTGTAGATTTAGGAATAGGTGTAGGTTTAGGTTAGGTGAATTGAGTTTAGGATTAGGTTTAGGCGTAGGTTTAGGAATTCGGGTTCGGGATCGGGTTTAGGTTTAGGAATTCGAGTTTAGGTTTTGGATTAGGTTAGGTGAATTGAGTTAGGAATATGTGTAAGTTTAGGTTAAGTGAATTGAGTTTAGGTTTAGGTTTTGGCGTAGGTTTAGGAATTCGGGTTCGGGATCGAGTTTAGGTTTAGGAATTCGAGTTTAGGTTTAGGTTTAGGTTAAGTAATTGAGTTAGGAATAGGTGTAGGTTTAGGTTAAGTGAATTAAGTTTAGGTTTAGGTTTAGGTGTAGGCTTAGGAATTCGGGTTCGGTATTGAGTTTAGGTTTATGAATTTGAGTGTAGGTTTAGGATTACGTTAGGTGAATTGAGTTAGGAATAGGTGTAGGTGTAAGATACGTTGATTGAGTTTAGGTTTTGGTTTAAGCATAGGTTTAGGAATTTGGGTTCAGGATCGAGTTTAGGTTTAGGTTTAGGTTAGAGTTGTAGATTTAGGAATAGGTGTAGGTTTAGGTAAGGTGAATTGTGTTTAGGTTGAGGTTTAGGCGTAGGTTTAGGAATTCGGGTTTGGGATCGGGTTTATGTTTAGGAATTCAAGTTTAGGTTTAGGTCTAGGTTCGAGTTGTAGATTTAGGAATAGGTGTAGGTTTAGGTTAGGTGAAATGAGTTTAGGATTAGGTTTAGGCCTAGCTTTTGGATTTCGGGTTCAGGATCGAGTTTAGGTTTAAGATTAGGTTAGGTGAATTGAGTTAGGAGTAGGTGTAGGTTTAGGTTAAGTGAATTGAGATTTGGTTTAGGTTTAGGCGTAGGTTTAAGAATTCGGATTCGGGATCGAGTTTAGGTTCAGGAATTCGAGTTTAGGTTTAGGTTTAGGTTAGAGTTGTAGATTTAGGAATAGGTGTAGGTTTAGGTTAGGTGAATTGAGTTTAGGTTAGGTTAAATGAGTTTAGGTTTAGGTTTAAGCGTAGGTTTAGGAACTCGGGTTCGGAATCGGGTTTAGGTTTAGGAATTCGAGTTTAGGTTTAGGTTTAGGTTAGAGTTATAGATTTAGGAATAGGTGTAGGTTTAGCTTAAGTGAATTGAGTTTAGGTTTAGGTTTAGGAGTAGGTTTAGGAATTCGGGTTCGGGATTGAGTTTAGGTTTAGGAATTTGAGTTTAGGTTTAGGATTACGTTAGGTGAATTGAGTTAGGTATAGGTATAGGTGTAGGTTACGTTAATTGAGTTTAGGTTTTGGTTTAAGCGTAGGTTTAGGAATTCGGGTTCAGGATCGAGTTTAGGTTTAGGTTTACGTTAGATTTGTAGATTTAGGAATAGGTGTAGGTTTAGGTTAGGTGAATTGAGTTTCGGTTTAGGTTTAGACGTAGGTTTATGAATTCGGGTTTGGGATCGGGTTTATGTTTAGGAATTCAATTTTAGGTTTAGGTTTAGGTTCGAGTTGTAGATTTAGGAATATGTGTAGGTTTAGGTTAGGTGAATTGAGTTTAGGATTAGGTTTAGGAGTAGCTTTAGGAATTCGGGTTCGGGATCGAGTTTAGGTTTAGGATTAGGTTAGGTGAATTGAGTTAGGAATAGGTGTAGGTTTAGGTTAAGTGAATTGAGATTAGGTTTAGGTTTAGGCGTAGGTTTAGGAATTCGGGTTCGGGATCGAGTTTAGGTTTAGGAATTCGAGTTTAGGTTTAGGTTTACGTTAAAGTTGTAGATTTAGGAATAGGTGTTGGTTTAGGTTAGGTGAATTGAGTTTTGGTTTAGGTTTAGGCGTTGGTTTAGGAATTCGGGTTCGGGATTGGGTTTAGGTTTAGGAATTCAAGTGTAGGTTTAGGTTTAGGTTAGGGTTGTAGATTTAGGAATATGTGTATGTTTAGGTTAGGTGAATTGAGTTTAAGATTAGGTGTAGGCGTAGCTTTAGGAATTCGGGTTCGGGATCGGGTTTAGGTTTAGGAATTCGAGTTTAGGTTTAGGTTTAGGCGTAGGTTTAGGAATTCGGGTTCGCGATCGAGTTTATGTTTACGAATTTGAGTTTAGGTTTAGGTTTATATTAGAGTTTGTAGATTTAGGAATAGGTGTAGGTTTAGGTTAGGTGAATTGAGTTTAGGTTTAGGTTTAGGCGTCGCTTTAGGAATTCGGGTTCGGGATCAAGTTTTGGTTTAGGAATTCGAGTTTAGGTTTGGGATTGGGTTAAGTGAATTGAGTTAGGAATAGTTGTAGGTTTAGGTTAGGTGAATTGAGTTTAGGTTTTGGTTTAGGCGTAGGTTTAGGAATTCGGGTTCGGGATCGAGTTTAGGTTTAGAAATTCGAGTTTAGGTTTAGGTTTAGGTTAGAGTTGTAGATTTAGGAATAGGTGTAGGTTTAGGTTAGGTGAATTGAGTTTAGGATTAGGTTTAGGCGTAGGTTTAGGAATTCGGGTTCGGGATCGGGTTTAGGTTTAGGAATTCGAGTTTAGGTTTTGGATTAGGTTAGGTGAATTGAGTTAGGAATATGTGTAAGTTTAGGTTAAGTGAATTGAGTTTAGGTTTAGGTTTTGGCGTAGGTTTAGGAATTCGGGTTCGGGATCGAGTTTAGGTTTAGGAATTCGAGTTTAGGTTTAGGTTTAGGTTAAGTAATTGAGTTAGGAATAGGTGTAGGTTTAGGTTAAGTGAATTAAGTTTAGGTTTAGGTTTAGGTGTAGGTTTAGGAATTCGGGTTCGGTATTGAGTTTAGGTTTATGAATTTGAGTGTAGGTTTAGGATTACGTTAGGTGAATTGAGTTAGGAATAGGTGTAGGTGTAAGATACGTTGATTGAGTTTAGGTTTTGGTTTAAGCATAGGTTTAAGAATTTGGGTTCAGGATCGAGTTTAGGTTTAGGTTTAGGTTAGAGTTGTAGATTTAGGAATAGGTGTAGGTTTAGGTAAGGTGAATTGTGTTTAGGTTGAGGTTTAGGCGTAGGTTTAGGAATTCGGGTTTGGGGTCGGGTTTATGTTTAGGAATTCAAGTTTAGGTTTAGGTTTAGGTTCGAGTTGTACATTTAGGAATAGGTGTAGGTTTAGGTTAGGTGAAATGAGTTTAGGATTAGGTTTAGGCCTAGCTTTTGGATTTCGAGTTCAGGATCGAGTTTAGGTTTAGGATTAGGTTAGGTGAATTGAGTTAGGAGTAGGTGTAGGTTTAGGTTAAGTGAATTGAGATTTGGTTTAGGTTTAGGCGTAGGTTTAGGAATTCGGATTCGGGATCGAGTTTAGGTTCAGGAATTCGAGTTTAGGTTTAGGTTTAGGTTAGAGTTGTAGATTTAGGAATAGGTGTAGGTTTAGGTTAGGTGAATTGAGTTTAGGTTAGGTTAAATGAGTTTAGGTTTAGGTTTAAGCGTAGGTTTAGGAACTCGGGTTCGGAATCGGGTTTAGGTTTAGGAATTTGAGTTTAGGTTTAGGTTTAGGTTAGAGTTATAGATTTAGGAATAGGTGTATGTTTAGCTTAAGTGAATTGAGTTTAGGTTTAGGTTTAGAAGTAGGTTTAGGAATTCGGGTTCGGGATTGAGTTTAGGTTTAGGAATTTGAGTTTAGGTTTAGGATTACGTTAGGTGAATTGAGTTAGGTATAGGTATAGGTGTAGGTTACGTTAATTGAGTTTAGGTTTTGGTTTAAGCGTAGGTTTAGGAATTCGGGTTCAGGATCGAGTTTAGGTTTAGGTTTACGTTAGATTTGTAGATTTAGGAATAGGTGTAGGTTTAGGTTAGGTGAATTGAGTTTAGGTTTAGGTTTAGACGTAGGTTTATGAATTCGGGTTTGGGATCGGGTTTATGTTTAGGAATTCAATTTTAGGTTTAGGTTTAGGTTCGAGTTGTAGATTTAGGAATAGGTGTAGGTTTAGGTTAGGTGAATTGAGTTTAGGATTAGGTTTAGGAGTAGCTTTAGGAATTCGGGTTCGGGATCGAGTTTAGGTTTAGGATTAGGTTAGGTGAATTGAGTTAGGAATAGGTGTAGGTTTAGGTTAAGTGAATTGAGATTAGGTTTAGGTTTAGGCGTAGGTTTAGGAATTCGGGTTCGGGATCGAGTTTAGGTTTAGGAATTCGAGTTTAGGTTTAGGTTTACGTTAAAGTTGTAGATTTAGGAATAGGTGTATGTTTAGGTTAGGTGAATTGAGTTTAAGATTAGGTGTAGGCGTAGCTTTAGGAATTCGGGTTCGGGATCGGGTTTAGGTTTAGGAATTCGAGTTTAGGTTTAGAATTAGGTTAGGTGAATTGAGTTAGGAATATGTGTAGGTTTAGGTTAAGTGAATTGAGTTTAGGTTTAGGTTTAGGCGTAGGTTTAGGAATTCGGGTTCGCGATCGAGTTTAGGTTTACGAATTTGAGTTTAGGTTTAGGTTTATATTAGAGTTGTAGATTTAGGAATAGGTGTAGGTTTAGGTTAGGTGAATTGAGTTTAGGTTTAGGTTTAGGCGTCGCTTTAGGAATTCGGGTTCGGGATCAAGTTTTGGTTTAGGAATTCGAGTTTAGGTTTAGGATTAGGTTAAGTGAATTGAGTTAGGAATAGTTGTAGGTTTAGGTTAGGTGAATTGAGTTTAGGTTTTGGTTTAGGCGTAGGTTTAGGAATTCGGGTTCGGGATCGAGTTTAGGTTTAGGAATTCGAGTTTAGGTTTAGGATTAGGTTAGGTGAATTGATTTAGGAATATGTGTAGGTTTAGGTTAAGTGAATTGAGTTTAGGTTTAGGTTTAGGCGTAGGTTTAGGAATTCGGATTCGGGATCAAGTTTAGGTTTAGGAATTCAAGTTTAGGTTTAGGTTTAGGTTAGAGTTGTAGATTTAGGAATAGGTGTAGGTTTAGGTTAGGTGAATTGAGTTTATGTTTAGGTTTAGGCGTAAGTTTAGGAATTCGGGTTCTGGATCTGGTTTAGGTTTAGGTTTAGGATTTTGAGATTAGGTTTAGGTTTAGGCCTAGGTTTATGATTTAGGGATTTGGATTCAGGTTCGGGTTCGGGAACGTGTTTCGGCTTAGGTTTTTGGGTTTAGGTTTAGGATTAGGTTAGGGTTATGGGTTTAGGCTTAAGTGTAGGTTTAGGTTTAGGGATTTGAGATTAGGTTTAGGTTTAGGTGTAGGTTTAGGGTTTAGGGATTTTGGTTAGGGTTATAGGTTTAGTATTTGTTTGACCTTATCAACTTGGTTTTTCAAATGTAAATAAACATTGTCGTGGGCCCTACAAAGTTTTTAATGCTGGCATTCAATCACCATTGTTTTCCTATGGTGTGATCCACACTTGATCTGAGGATGTGCCTCAATTTGGGACGTCCTCTAAAATAAGCTGCTGCAAATGCAGGTGGACGACGTAGATGTACAACACATAGATCGAGTTGGGTCCCACAGTCAAGTCCTAACTCACTAAGCTAGTTATGCCTGAAATCGGATTGCATCCTGAGTTACTCAGTACGCTTAGTTGGGGCTACTGTAAATATATGTAGTTTATCTACACCGTCCATCTGCTTTTCCAGATCATTTAAGGGGTTGATACCAAAATTGAATCATATCCAAAACTCAGGAGGACCATATGTTGAGCTCTTAATTGTGCATATTCTAACCCCAATTCATCACTCATTGTGCATGGTTTATATGGGTTGAAAGCTAATTCAATGCATGTTTTGTGACTACAGGATTGAGGGTGGACTCTACTCAATTAAAGACACAAAGAGATCATTTTGAACTATTCTAATGGAGATTACTTGAGGACCAAAGAAGAAAAGAAGAGAGAAAGTGAAAGAAAGAAGCAAGGAAAGAAAGAAAAGGAAGAATGTAGATGCATGAAGACTGCCGACCGGTCATGACCGGTCGGCCAAGAGGGCCAGACCGGTCTTGACCGGCCAGCTATGAACAACGGACTAGTATTGCATAAGGCCGACCGGTCATGACCGGTCGGCCATGATCGCTGGATAGAGAGGCTGGAATTTCAATGAACTAAGGCCGACCGGTCATGACCGGTCGGCCATGGCTGCTGGTATGAGAAGAAAAACGTCCGACCGGTCATGACCGGTCGGCCATGATCGCTGGATAGAGAGGCTGGAATTTCAATGAACTAAGGCCGACCGGTCATGACCGGTCGGCCATGGCTGCTGGTATGAGAAGAAAAACGTCCGACCGGTCATGACCGGTCGGACATCATTGTTGGAATGAAGACTGCTGGAGTGCTTTCACTTGAGGCCGACCGGTCTTGACCGGTCGGCCATGCGTACTAAGTTAGAACTTTCTAATTTCTTCCCGAAATTCTCTGCGCTGCGTAAGTGTTACGCACTTTCTCGATTCTTCCGAAGTCGTGGAGCCTCCAGACTATAAATAGACACCTAGGGATTGTTCCTAGGGCATCCTGGAAGGGCTCAAGCGAGGTTGGAGGCTGTGGAAGTGAAGATTGGAGTTTCACAACTCCTTTTGGTTTGCTTTGCTGTTTTCATGCTTTTTGTAGTTGTTTCATGTTTCCTTGGATCATGAGCAGCTAAACCTCTCAGCTAGGGCTAAGAGGTGAAGCTTGTAGTGTATCCAAGATGTTTTAATTCGTAGTTAAGTGGTTTTCAGTTTTGGAATTCATGATTATGAACTAAGGTTTGAAGTTTATACAAGTTTTTAAGTAATTTCTCTTAGTCTTGTGATGACTCATGGATGTTTGGATGAATTACTTATCTTTTTATTTGGTTTGCAACGGTCTAGACCTGTATGATCTGAGGAATCGGAGTGCGCTCTAGCACTAAGCTCTTCATGAAGGGACTTCATGCCAAAGTTCTAGTTTTGGTTGATTATCTGGAATATGTATGGACTGTGCATATAATTTGAATCCAGTTCAAATCATGATCTAGCCTTGTCTTGTGAGAAGACTTGAGGATGCTTATGATTGGGAATTGGACATATAGAAAAGGTGAATGACCTATGCAATGAGCATGCTCAGATCAGCCTAGAGTTGAGTGAACTTTATGCACAGAACTTACATGTTGCAGACTTCTGGTTTAACAGTTCTATCATCCGACTAGATAGACCTGACTGGTGACTCTAGTTGAGAGAATGGGAAACCACAGCGGATTGAACATCGAGGATTGCTACAAGTGGATCCTCGAACCCTTAGTACCTCTTATAATTATTTACATTCAATTTAGCTTAAACTGTTAATCACACACATTCTATTCAAACTTTGATTGTTAGCTTCAATAGAAACTTGTGGATGAGTTTGTGACATCCTACATAAGTCCCTGTGGATCGACCTCGGTATTACCGAGTTTATTACTACATCGCAACCCTACACTTAGGGAAGCGAACAAGTTTTTGGCGCCGCTGCCGGGGACTTTTGACGGTTTTCACAAATTTCTGAAATTAGTGTCTATTTAGGATTTTTTTATTTTTAGACTAACTTAGTTATTTATTTGATTTTTCTTTTCAAGGATTTTTAGGAAGCCGAAGAAGAGTCAAGGATTTCAAGTGCAATTCAGGTGCTATCCTTCTAAAACCTTACTCTTCTCCTTCTCCTAGTCATTCTTATTTTATTCATCTCTTATAGAGTGGGTGGAGACTCCTTTTGGATCTCTGAAAGGTCGGCCTTTTTGCCACCTGGATTCCTATTGGTCGGCTCTGCCGTCTTGGATCACCTTGTGCTCAGGGATTTCTTTTCTCATCTCTACTCCTCTTTCTCCTTTTTCTGCACCTTTTCTCAAAAGATTTAAAGGGTGGGTGGGGTGTTCTCTGAACCCCTATTGACCAGGAGAAATCGGTCTCTATCTTTGTTTCTGGCCTAGCCATTGCAAGACACCTTGTGCTTCGGTCTTAGAGAAGAGTAAAGAAAAAGAAGGAAGAATTCTTTTTCCTTTTTGTTTCTTATTTTTTATTTTGCATGCCACATTGGGCTCGGGATTCCAATAACCGACTCATAAGTGAAGGGGGGATAGTAGAAGGCATTGATAGAGAGCCACGTGTTAGGAGACATCTAGATTCTCCAATTTTATCTGAAAGTATGGCTACAAATCAACCTAACCCGGTTCAAAATCAAACCGAAACAGGGGAGAATGTGGTTGAGAATGTTCCCCGACCTAGGACTTTACGTGATTTCTTGCAACCTGCAAGAACGAGCACTCCCTCATGCATAGTATTTCCACCAAATGCAGGGAATGTGGATTTGAAACCGGGAGTGATCAATCTTCTCCCTAAATTCCATGGTTTAGACAGTGAAAGTGCCTATCAACACCTTAGGGAGTTTGATGAGGTAATCACCACCATGCACTTTGCAAATGTGACTGAAGATGTAGTAAGACTTAAATTCTTCCCTTTCACTCTTAAGGATAAAGCCAAGGGTTGGCTTTATGCATTGAGGCCAAGATCAATTGGGTCATGGAATGATATGCACAGAGAATTTATAAAAAAATTCTTCCCTACTCACAAAACGAACATGCTTAAGCGCCTTATCATGAACTTTGCCCAAAAGGAGGATGAAACATTTTTCCAATGTTGGGAGAGATTCAAGGACCTATTAAACGCATGCCCACATCATGGCTATGAAAATTGGCGGATTATAAGTTTTTTCTATGAAGGACTGATTCCATCCATGCGCCAATTTATAGAGATGATGTGTAATGGGGAGTTCATGAATAAGGAAGCTGATGAAGCATGGGATTATCTGGAAGAATTGGCTGAAAGTGCACAATCTTGGGACACATCTAAACCAACAAATTCCAAGATTGGCCAACAAAAGGAAAAGGGAGGAATGTATGTCTTATCAGAAGAAGATAGCATAAGTGCACGGTTGGCTAGCCTTACAAGAAAGGTCGAAGCCATGGAATTAAGGAAAGGAGAAACAATCAACTCCACTGAGGTTGAAACTGTTTGTGGAATTTGTGCTGGAAATCAACATGCTACACCAGATTGTCCCACAATTTCAGCAGTCCAAAGCATCCTACAAGAACAAACAAATGCCATAAACAGTTATCAGCAGCAATATGGTGCTTCAAACTCAAACACGTATAATCCTAATTGGAAGAACCATCCCAACTTCAGTTGGAGGAATGGACCCACTGCAAATGCAAACAACACTCCAAAAGTATCACTAGAAGAGATGTTGGGTGCATTCGTATCGGTCCAGAATGAGTATAACAAGACAAATTCTCTAAAAATAGATGGGTTCATGCAAGAGCAATTGAAATTCAATCAAAATTCAAACCAAGCCATTAATGAATTGAAAACATCTCTGGCTAGAGTTGAAGCTCACCTGAGTGGTAGAGAGAAGGGCACACTTCCTGCTCAAACTCTTCCTAACCCAAGGACCCAGTATGAGATACAAGATGCATGCTCATCCTCCCACCATACGGAACATGTCCAAGCTATCACCACTTTGAGAAGTGGGAAAGAAATTGATAAATCCAATCCGGTGAAGGCTCCCAAGCCTAAGGATCCGGAAACTCCCAAAGAGGATGATAGCCCAAACAATATTCCACAAGAGAAAGAACCGGAAAGACAATACAAGCCGGTTGCCCCATTTCCACAAAGGTTGATTTCACCTAAACCTTTAGATAAAAATCTGGAAATTCTGGAAGTTTTCAAGCAGGTGAAGATCAACATTCCGCTGTTGGATGCAATAAAACAAATACCATCTTATGCCAAATTTTTAAAGGAATTGTGTACAATCAAAAGAAAACATAACGTCCACAACAAAGTGCTTTTGGCTGAGAATTTGAGTGCCATCATCAAACAAGAGGTGCCCCAAAAATACAAAGATCTGGGTAGTCCAACCATATCATGCATCATAGGAGACTACCAAATTAAACAAGCCCTACTCGGTCTATGAACAACTTGGGTTAGGTGAATTGAAACCCACCAAAACCACACTCCAACTTGCTGATAGATCCATCCGGATACCGAGAGGAATGGTAGAGGATGTTCTAGTCCAAGTTGATAAATTCTACTACCCAGTAGATTTTATTGTCTTGGACACACATCCTATGATAGGCACCGGTACTCAAATTCCCGTCATACTTGGACGACCATTTCTAGCTACCTCAAACGCCATTATCAATTGTAGAAACGGACTTGTACAAATGTCCTTTGGAAATATGACCCTTGAGCTTAACATATTTGAGTTATGCAAACAACCGCGGGAAGTTGATGATGATATCCACGAATTAAACATGATCGAATCATTCGTGGAAGGTACAATCCCCTTGTCACTATTTTCCGACCCTTTGGAGGCATGTGTGGCCCATCTCCATGATATGAATGATGATACAACACAAGAGATGGATGCCATTCTAGATGTGATGATGGTGCGTGAAAATAAAAGATGGAGGACCCCAATTGAACCTTTGCCTATAAATGAGAACAAGGCCCTCCCATCCAACATTAAGGCACCAAAACTCGACCTAAAACCATTGCCAAGTGAGCTAAAATATGTTTATTTAGGTCGAGATGAGACATATCCAGTGGTGATTTCTTCCCACTTGGATGAGGAACAAGAGAGTAGGCTAATAGCCACTCTATTAGAGCACAAGAGTGCCATCGGATGGACAATTGCGAATCTCAAAGGCATAGACCCACTGATTTGCACTCACCGCATACATCTTGAGGAAAATGCAAAAACATCCCGGCAACCACAAAGACGACTAAATCCAAATATGAAGGATGTGGTTAAGGCCGAAGTGGTGAAACTATTGGATGTAGGTATCATTTACCCAATATCTGATAGCCAATGGGTGAGCCCAACTCAAGTGGTGCCTAAGAAATCCGGAATAACCATTGTAACCAATGCCAATAATGAACTCGTACCAACTAGAGTCACTACCGGTTGGAGAATGTGCATTGACTACAGGAAGCTAAACACTGTCACGAGGAAAGACCACTTCCCCCTACCGTTTGTTGATCAGATTTTAGAACGGTTGGCGGGTCATTCCCACTTTTGCTTCCTTGATGGCTATTCAGGGTACAACCAAATAGAAATTGCCCGTGAAGACCAAGAAAAGACTACATTCACATGTCCATTCGGCACTTTCGCCTATCGACGGATGCCGTTTGGACTATGTAATGCCCCTGCCACCTTTCAGCGTTGTATGATGAGCATCTTTTCTGACATGGTGGGGACAATTCTCGAAGTCTTCATGGATGATTTTTCCGTATTCGGTTGTAGCTTTGATGAGTGCCTTGAGCACTTGAAATCTGTGCTAAAAAGATGTGAAGAGAAGAACCTTGTGCTCAATTGGGAAAAGTGTCACTTCATGGTTAAAAAGGGAATTGTACTTGGTCACATCGTTTCACAAAATGGAATTGAGGTGGACAAGGCGAAAATTGACCTTATCTCTAACCTTCCACCACCCAAAAGCATACGAGATATACGGTCCTTTTTAGGACACACAGGATTTTATAGACGGTTCATAAAGGATTTCAGTTCACTCTCTCGTCCTTTATGCAACCTACTTCAAAAGGAAAATTCATTTGAGTGGAGTGAAGAATGTCAAAAGGCCTTTACCACCCTTAAAGGCATGTTGACATGCGCCCCAATAATGCAACCACCTGATTGGAGCCTTCCTTTGAGATTATGTGCGATGCTAGCGACTATGCTATTGGGGCCGTGTTAGGCCAAAGAAAAGATAAAAAGCCATGTGTTATCTACTATGCAAGTAGAACCCTAAACTCAGCCCAGGCAAACTACACCACTACTGAAAAGGAACTTTTAGCCGTAGTTTTTGCCTTGGAGAAGTTCAGATCCTACTTGATTGGATCCAAGATCATTGTATTCACTGACCATGCCGCGCTTAAGTATCTTCTCTCTAAGAAGGATGCTAAACCACGGTTATTAAGATGGATTCTCCTACTCCAAGAATTCGACTTAGAAATACGTGATAAGAAAGGAGTAGAGAATGTAGTAGCTGACCACCTCTCTCGACTTGTCCTCACTGATTCCCCTGAAACGACTGCAATCAATGACATGTTCCCTGATGAACAACTTTTTGCTGTTTCCCAATTGCCATGGTATGCGGACATTGCTAATTATCTTGCTACAGGTACAATTCCTACATATTGGAAAAAGCAAGATAAGGATAGATTCTTCTCAGAGGTACGGAAATTTCTATGGGACGACCCATACTTGTTCAAGTATTGTCCCGACCAAATCATAAGGAGATGTGTCCCAGATGATGAGCAACAAAGTATCATCTCCTTCTGTCATTCTCAAGCATGTGGTGGCCATTTTTCGGCTAAAAAGACCACAGCGAAAATTCTGCAATGTGGGTTTTATTGGCCCACCATGTTCAAAGACACACATGAGTTTTGCAAAGCTTGCGAACCTTGTCAGAAATTAGGAGGAATCTCCCGTAGAAATATGATGCCACTCAATCCCATCTTAATTATCGAAATTTTTGATTGTTGGGGCATCGATTTCATGGGCCCATTCCCATCTTCTTTTGGAAACTTATACATCTTGCTCGCCGTTGATTATGTTTCCAAATGGGTCGAGGCCATCCCTTGCCGGAATAATGACCATAAAACGGTCATTCGATTCTTAAAAGAAAACATTCTTTCCCGGTTTGGAACGCCTCGAGTCATCATAAGTGATGGAGGATCTCACTTTTGCAATCGCCCTTTTCAAGCATTAATAAAGAAATATGGCGTAACGCACAAAGTGAGCACTCCCTATCACCCACAAACTAGTGGACAAGCTGAGATATCCAATAGAGAGATTAAACACATTTTAGAGAAAACGGTGCATCCTGATCGCAAGGATTGGTCACTTCGACTTACCGATGCGCTTTGGGCCTACCGTACTGCCTTTAAAACTCCTATTGGAATGTCTCCCTATAGACTTGTCTATGGGAAGGCTTGTCACTTGCCTGTGGAGTTGGAACATAAGGCATATTGGGCTATTAAGAAGATAAATTTCAATCCTGACAAGGCAAGCTCGTTACGCAAACTACAATTGAATGAACTTGCAGAAATCCGTAATGAAGCTTATGAGAATGCAAGAATTTACAAGGACAAGACGAAGATATTCCATGATAAGAATATTCTTCGCAAGACATTCACGATAAATCAAAAAGTCCTCATGTATAATTCTCGCTTACATCTATTTCCGGGAAAATTGAGATCTCGGTGGACCGGTCCCTACATTGTGCAAACTGTCTATCCATATGGGACTGTTGAGCTATTAAATCCAAGGAACGGCAACATTTTTAAAGCAAATGGGCAGCGATTAAAGCCGTTCTTTGAGAACTTCCCTTCGGAAGGTATGTCCATACCTCTGAATGATCCTGTGTATCAGGATGATTGATCTCCTAGTCTGATGGAGGTATAGAGTAGTTAGGATTAGGATTTTGCTGCTTTTGTTTTCGTTTTCATAGGTTTGTTAGAAGGAGGAAGATCTTCACTTTTCTCTCTCTCAGGTACTATCTCTCCTCACTCCCTTTTATTTTCAAATTGCTCTCATGTTTTGCTCATTGCACATCTTTTACATTGAGGACAATGCAAGATTTGGTTGGGGGTGTAGGATCTCTTGGATGAATTCAGCGATTTGCAACATTTCAAGCAATCATGTGGAAATTTTTTTCGATTTTTCAAAAATTTGAAACTCTTTTGGAAAACACTGGTTCTAGGCATTCGAGTTGATATGAGCATAAGAGGAGGAGATATGAAGTGTATAGGGCTGGAAGTCTGGAATTCCTCACAGCATAATGATTTTTATATGTGAACTCCCCTATTTTTGTGATTGATAGAAAATCTGAACACTTTTACACCTAGTTCACATTACACGATTTTCATGAGTTGAAGGGATTATGTGACTTATGAATTAGCTAAACTTTGAATTAAGGTATTGAGAAATCAGGCCGGGGTACTTTGTCCATCCTTGTCCATGGGAAAATAATGAAAGATATGGATTTGTAAAAATCCTATCTAATTTAAAAAGGAAAAGGAAGGATGAAATTGGGAATGTGGAAAAATGGTGGAGAATTCCGATTAGGGCTACCTACTACCAACCGGGGGATGGTCTACCCGTAACCAAAGCCGGAAATGGGACGTAGTGTGAAAGTCGTCGGAAGGACGGTAAGGCAAATTCCTGTCATTGGCTTGATGTGGCTCTATGTACCTTGAGTTCTATAGTCTAGTTGATCTATGAAGAAGATAATCCTAGAAACTCGTGGAATGAATTTTCACTACCCACACTAGGTGAAATTTGTTCAAGTCTTTCTATTTATCAACCAATCAGCGGGAATTTCATATAAATGCTTATTATGTTTTGAGGGTTTACGGTTTTCAACCTCTGTCGCCTAATATTTTTGAATCTTATGCTTATGTACCTTGGAATGTATAGAAGGAGGGTTTCTGAAGGAGAGTTGAGTTTTTGAAGAATAGGATTAGTTTCACACATGTTTTGCTCGGGACTAGCAAAATGCTGGTTGGGGGGTGTGTTGAGCTCTTAATTGTGCATATTCTAACCCCAATTCATCACTCATTGTGCATGGTTTATATGGGTTGAAAGCTAATTCAATGCATGTTTTGTGACTACAGGATTGAGGGTGGACTCTACTCAATTAAAGACACAAAGAGATCATTTTGAACTATTCTAATGGAGATTACTTGAGGACCAAAGAAGAAAAGAAGAGAGAAAGTGAAAGAAAGAAGCAAGGAAAGAAAGAAAAGGAAGAATGTAGATGCATGAAGACTGCCGACCGGTCATGACCGGTCGGCCAAGAGGGCCAGACCGGTCTTGACCGGCCAGCTATGAACAACGGACTAGTATTGCATAAGGCCGACCGGTCATGACCGGTCGGCCATGATCGCTGGATAGAGAGGCTGGAATTTCAATGAACTAAGGCCGACCGGTCATGACCGGTCGGCCATGGCTGCTGGTATGAGAAGAAAAACGTCCGACCGGTCATGACCGGTCGGACATCATTGTTGGAATGAAGACTGCTGGAGTGCTTTCACTTGAGGCCGACCGGTCTTGACCGGTCGGCCATGCGTACTAAGTTAGAACTTTCTAATTTCTTCCCGAAATTCTCTGCGCTGCGTAAGTGTTACGCACTTTCTCGATTCTTCCGAAGTCGTGGAGCCTCCAGACTATAAATAGACACCTAGGGATTGTTCCTAGGGCATCCTGGAAGGGCTCAAGCGAGGTTGGAGGCTGTGGAAGTGAAGATTGGAGTTTCACAACTCCTTTTGGTTTGCTTTGCTGTTTTCATGCTTTTTGTAGTTGTTTCATGTTTCCTTGGATCATGAGCAGCTAAACCTCTCAGCTAGGGCTAAGAGGTGAAGCTTGTAGTGTATCCAAGATGTTTTAATTCGTAGTTAAGTGGTTTTCAGTTTTGGAATTCATGATTATGAACTAAGGTTTGAAGTTTATACAAGTTTTTAAGTAATTTCTCTTAGTCTTGTGATGACTCATGGATGTTTGGATGAATTACTTATCTTCTTATTTGGTTTGCAACGGTCTAGACCTGTATGATCTGAGGAATCGGAGTGCGCTCTAGCACTAAGCTCTTCATGAAGGGACTTCATGCCAAAGTTCTAGTTTTGGTTGATTATCTGGAATATGTATGGACTGTGCATATAATTTGAATCCAGTTCAAATCATGATCTAGCCTTGTCTTGTGAGAAGACTTGAGGATGCTTATGATTGGGAATTGGACATATAGAAAAGGTGAATGACCTATGCAATGAGCATGCTCAGATCAGCCTAGAGTTGAGTGAACTTTATGCACAGAACTTACATGTTGCAGACTTCTGGTTTAACAGTTCTATCATCCGACTAGATAGACCTGACTGGTGACTCTAGTTGAGAGAATGGGAAACCACAGCGGATTGAACATCGAGGATTGCTACAAGTGGATCCTCGAACCCTTAGTACCTCTTATAATTATTTACATTCAATTTAGCTTAAAATGTTAATCACACACATTCTATTCAAACTTTAATTGTTAGCTTCAATAGAAACTTGTGGATGAGTTTGTGACATCCTACATAAGTCCCTGTGGATCGACCTCGGTATTACCGAGTTTATTACTACATCGCAACCCTACACTTGGGGAAGCGAACACCATACCACAAGAAACAGTGGGAAGAATGAGGTAGATCCAAAGCTCAAGTGGACCTCGAAAATAATTAGGGCCACAAAATATTTTGATCAAGTTGATATTTGTGTTATCCCTCTTTTGGTTTAGGTCTGTGTCAACTTACGAACAGGTTGGATCTCAAATAACCATCATGGTGGCTCCCAGGAAGGAATCAACGGTCGGGAGAACTATTCCCACCATGATGTTTAGTTTTAGGTTTAGGTTTTATGATTAGGGTTTAGCGTTTAGGGTGTAGGTCTTGGAGACTCAATCAACTCACGGATAGCTCCGATGCACATCCGGGTCTGCTCCACACAAAGACGGACCTGTCCAAATGGCCAGGCCACCCATATTGCTGTCCATAGGAAATGGACAGCTTCATCATGGTCATAACAGCGGTCCCCACCTTCCAAGGACCCCCGCTCAACATCCGGATAGCTCTAACGCACATCCGTGTCTGGTCCATCAATTTCGAGCTAATAGATAAACACGGGCCTATCCAAATGGCCAGGCCACCCATATTGTTGTCCATAGGAAATGGACAGCTTCAGCATGGTCACAATAGTGGTTCCCACCTTCTAGGGACCCCTGTTCAACATCCGGATAGCTCCAACGCACATCCGGGTTTGCTCCATTAATTTCGAGCTAATACATAAACATGGGCCCGTCTAAATGGCCAGGCCACCCATATTGCTATCCATAGGAAATGGATAGTTTCAGCATGGTCACAACAGCAGTTCCCACCTTCCACGGACCCCCGCTCAACATCCGGATAGCTCCGACGTACATCCGGGTCTGCTCTATTAATTTCGAGCTAATACATAAACACGGGCCTGTCCAAATGGCCAGGCCACCCATATTTTTTCCGTAAGAAATGGCTAGCTACATCATGGTCATAATAGCAGTTCCCACCTTCCAGGGACCCCTGCTCAACATCCATTTGGATCGACTACTCTTAATCATAAGTATCATGTTCATCATCTAATTTTCCACTAAATGATAATATAATACAATCAGTCGCCCATCCAAGGATGGATAGATTGAAATGCTATCATTATTTCCATTTAAATGCCCAAGCCTAAATTTCGACAGCATCTCCCCCTATCTCTCCAGATATATTTATCTTACATTTAATTTCCACATCAAGTATCCACACATTGCGTGGATTATTGACAATGGAAATAAACATAAGAAACATATCAAGAGAGAATAAGGGAGATACCGCACGAAACTAATGACAAAGTATGTAAATGACAAACAACGAGAACATTCCAATCTATCCAACCTTGGACTGTCCAACAGGAGAATTTGACAGATTTCTATACCTCTAAAACACACTTTTTCTATGCTTGGCAATATAGAAATCTCCAAATGGGCTAACTGATTCTATTATACTATCATTTGTGGACAAAAAATAACTATTAATAATAAGCCAAATACATCCACAATATACATCCACATAAATCAACCACGGGTAACTCCGACGCACATCCGGGTTTGCTCCATCAATTCCAGATACACAAGCACATGAAAATGGCAGAATCATCAACATCATGAATCAAGTTTAATCACTTACCTAATTAACTATTTGTAAGCTTGAGAGACTATATTGTGAACAATTAAGTGTGGGGCTCACCATGATGTATTTTCCTTACATCCATGTCCGTTTCAACAGCTCATTGTAGGTCATGATACAAATCTAACTCTTAGGTGGACCACACCACAGGAACCAGTGGTGATTGAAAACTCACTATTAAAAATTCCTTGGGTCCACAGGAATGTTAATACCTAGCTGAAGTGACCACACAAATATCTGCTTGATCCAAAACTTTGGGGGCCCCACAAGAAGTGGACATTAACGGTGGGCCCCACAATTAGGTATTTTAGCCGTTTTAATTTGTAAATCCCAAATTAGGAATTTCGAATTTAAAATCTCTAATTCCCTAATTTCGAAATCCCTAATTAGGGATTTACTAAATTAGTGGGCCCCACCAAATAGTGGACAGCTAAGGCAACCCCACATGCAATGGACAGCGATGGACAGTGACGGTGGGACCCACATGCAATGGATTTCGACAGTGGGCCCCACAATCAACAACGAGGAGAGAGAGAGAGGAAATGGAGGAAGAAGGAAGGGACAGAGGGTTACCGGAGGCGGTGGCAGTGGGGGCGTACGGAGGCTGGTGACGGGGGTGGTCGGCTCAGGCGGGTGGGGCAAGCGCGAGGGAGAGAGAGAGAGAGAGAGAGAGAGAGAGAGAGAGAAATGAGGGTGCTGGGGAGTCGGGGTGATTAAAAATATAAGACTATTACCGATGAAAATTTTCGTCGATAATAGTTATTTTAAAAGTTATTACCAATGAAAATTTTCGTCAGTGATACAGTTTTCTCCAAATGGCGGGAATTTGATTCAGTATTACCGACGGACAAGAATCGTCGACAATCAATTTCAAAATGACTATTACCGACGAAAATATTTCGTCGGTAAAAATATTATAGCTCTTTAAGCTTTTAGCGATGAATTACTTCGTCGGTAATACACGTTTTTACCGACGAAATCAAGATTTCATTGGTAAAAGTATATGGCGGGAAGGAAATCTGGCTGTGGCGGGAACCTGTTATATCTTTTATCGACGACTTCTATATTTCGTGGGGAAAAATGGTTTTTCTCGATGAAAAATATTTCATCGGCAATACTTTCGTCGGTAAAAACCCGCTTTCTTGTAGTGAAATCCTCAAAATCCCCTCACTTAGACCAAAAATCGTATCTCCCGTATTTATAGATTTTCTCCCAATGGTCAAATAACAGGCAGAAAATGGGCAAATAACGACTATTCCGTCTAGTGATTTCATTATGTTACTGGACAAGATATCTGATCAATCGAATAGTGTTTCGATCGATAGGAAAATCATTTCCAATTGATCGGAAATCATTTTCGATTGATTAGAGTTCTGATCAGAAATATTCGTTAAGGCAGTTTTGTTTACAGCAACTTTTACCTCTTTAATTAGTCTAATTTTTCATGTTTTTCAAGGTGTTCTAAGACTAATAATGATGACTAAGGGTATTCCTAGTTAGTCCAAGTCATCTAAGAGGGTTTGGGTGTTTTGGTCCAAAGGGTTAGGGTCACGAAGGCATCTCATTTACCTTTTGTTCTTCCTTGATGCTTCTTGTCCACTTGAATCTTCGGTCTTCAACTTGTCAAGGAACTGACATTACAACACATGGACACACATGATTGACAAATAAGATGTACTAGTATGCCACAGAAAAGTGCACTAACAAGTATTATATTCAAGTATTGAGTATTTCAAGGAGTGTGCGTGTGTGAATTAATCTATGAAGAAGGTCTAGGCATGTTATGTGATTATATGCAGGGTTTTAAACATGATTCTAACAAATCCTGTACAAGAGTTTAGTATGTTATGTAATCACATGCATGATTGTAAACATGTTATGAATTCTAACAAATCATCCTAGATTTAATGCATGTAAGTTAGATTACAAGGGTTAGCACAAAGTGACACGATTATTTAAGATTGAGACTATCACTAGACTAAAAATGTTATGTGATTATATGCAGGGTTTTAAACATGATTCTAACAAATCCTATACAAGAGTTTAGTATGTTATGTAATCACATGCATGATTGTAAACATGTTATGAATTCTAACAAATCATCCTAGATTTAATGCATATAAGTTAGATTACAGGGGTTAGCACAAAGTGACACGATTATTTAAGATTGAGACTATCACTAGACTAAAAATGTTGAAGGAAAGCTTGAAGGGTGAACTCATCTTAAAATCAAAATATTTCAGTTCCGATGTTGTCTAGGCATAAAGAATTTTAGGAAAAAACTCAAAACCCTAAATTAACAGCAAATCCATCGTTAATAACTTGGATTTGATCCTAATTAAACTTCTAATGAGGATTTAGGGGTTTACTTATGTCGATTTGAGCGATCTCCAATTCAATTCAATGAAAAGGAACCCAAGTTTGGTGCGAATTCGAAGCTCACACAATGCCAAACTCAAATATGACTCTCAAATGAGAATAAGTCACTGCTAATCACTTATCGAGACATCGAATCCTAACATGAACAAACCCTAACATCAAAATCTTAAGATTAGAATGAGAAAGAAGGATTTCTTACCCTTATCTGCCTGAATTGCTACGAATTGGGGAAGACGATACATATGCATAGCTAGGGGATCCTTTACCCAATTAGCAGAAGGCTGTATGACCCATGATTGAAGGTTAACCGGCCGGGGAAGATGCGGGACAATGCGCACAGTCCATACTTGAAGAGGAATGGCATAGAGCGGCGATCCATACCTGATCTCGCGATCTTCCTCTCTCTCTCTCTCTCTCTCTCTCTCTCTCTCTATATATATATATATATATATATATATATATATATATATATATATATATATCCTAATTTTCCAAATCCCATAGGGTTAGAATAAAGGGAAGAAAAGAAAAACGGTAGGGGGTATAAAATACCCCTTGATGTTTTTCCACAAAATTTGCAACTAAACACAAGATGTCGGTTGGACCGACAGGAACTAACAATCGGTTGGTCGGATCGACATATCATTGTTCTCTCCTGTTTTTGTGTTAGTCGGTTCGGTTGAAACGACATGACCTAAATTGTCCTGTATCAGCCTAGTTCATTGCTCTGGTGTCCTAAGGGTTGAGTAAGGTGGTTCATGGTCAATCCCAGGCTTGGGAATTCTAATCTTTGCTGAGATTAAGCGAAGGTTTCAACTAGTCAGTCATTAGGGAACGATCGATTGCATCTCATAGGTCAACCACAGAATTGTATACCTAATTTGGTGTGTCTTGGGGTATAGGTCCTACCTAATCAGACATCCAGGGTAACAAGCTAGGGATCCAGGGATCCGATGACCTCGGGGCTTATAAGTGTTACTGTTCAATTTGATTTATCAAGGTGTTGGGTCTAATTGTGTCATGGGTGCACAGGCTTAAGGTTCTGATCGTGGTCTTTAAGTCTTTAAATTTCAAACACGTGCACACGTACATGCGGATGCATCGCTAAAGCAAAAGATTTTTCTAAGTAATGCCTGAGGACATCTGATACCCGAGTATTGGAAGGCCGAGGTGTTAGAGAGAGAGAGAGAGGGAGAGAGAGAGAGAGAGAGAGAGAGAGGGAGAGAGAGAGAGAGAGAGAGAGAGAGAGAGAGAGAGAGGATTTATATGGGATATGTGATACCCTATCTTCCTCTACTCTCTATCCCCTTTTTTGCCATGTGTAGGGGTAGGTGGCCCCACTAGGGTTCATCTGCCCTTGTTTTTAACATCACCCACACATTTTAAATTTTGATTAGTCTTCAATCTTAAAAATGAAAATATATGATTTCCCCCTTAGAATTTGGATTGCCAATTATTTAATTATAATTATATATATGATAGTGATAGTTTGAATCATTAATAGGAATGCTTTATCAATCCAATTTTAGAGATATGCTCCATTCATAGTGTGTTTCACGCTTCACGTTCCATGGATGGATCTACATAAGTGCTATGTGGTAGGAGATGAGTTAACACCATCTTATTATCATAGCGAGCCAAGTGAGAGATGAGATAAAAGGGTAAGGGAACGATTTCCTAGGAAATGTTTGTTATAGGGCTAGCAATGGGCCGAGCTGCCCGAGCCCAAAGGGCTAGGAGTTGGACCACAAAGGGCTTGGCTTGGGCTTAAATCTAGGCCTAATGTTCAGATTGATTAGTTAGGCCAGGGGACTAGGGCCAATGATGAAATAGCCCATCCCACTTAATCGGACCCATGGCCCTATATATACCTTTATAGTACATAGTTATTAATTATGTAGCCTATAGAATTTTGTACTAACATATATATATATATATATATATATATATATATATATATATATATATATATATATATAAGAGGGCTTATTCGCCCATTAAAACCTTCATGATCGTTTATTGGGCCCACCAAGATGTAGTTCACAAATCTAGCCCATCGATTGTGTGTGTCTCACTTGGATGAAGGGTCAGACCAAGTTTCAACTGCATCCAAAACTCAAGGGAGCCCCACCAAGTGCTTTTAGATGTTTTAGGCATGTCTTCACATGATTTTAGATGGTATGGCCCACCTGAGTTCCGTATGCGGCTGATTTTTGGGATATCCCATAACCTAAAGGGGACCCATCAAATGCACGGTGTTAATGTTCGATCCACATCATGGTGGGGCCCACGAAGCTCAACCTCATGGAAAGTTCCCATGAGGTCGACCTCGTAGTACCATTTCCCACCCACCCACCCACACACACAAACACACACACAACACATAACGAGTTTCTCTTGCTTTCTGCTGCGGCCCACCAAAGTTCTGGAACAAGTTGAAAGATGGGCCTTGGGGGTTTTTGAGGGTGTTGCATCACGTGAACGGCTCAAATTTTGAGCTTACGTCATGTGTGATAAGCCATGAAAAAGTGCTCACGAGTTTTGGTGAGAGAAGTGCGTAGGTGAGCATTCCTATATATATATATATATATATATATATATATATATATATATATATATATATATATATATATATATATATATATATATATATATAAACGTTGATATTGGAGTGGAGCCAAGATTTTCTTCTAGGGGGCACATGATGTATTGGTTTTATCCACAAAGTCCATTCATTTTTTTCATATCATTTGAAGTTTTGACCCAAAAATGACATGGTTCTAAGGCTCAAGTAGACCACAAAATGGGGAGTAACGGTACCGTTGACAAACTTACGAAGGCCATAGAAGTTTTGGATCACGTTGTTTTTTTTTTTTTTCCCTTCATCCATTCCATATGACCTT
This sequence comes from Liriodendron chinense, assembly GCA_003013855.2. Taxonomy (NCBI): domain Eukaryota; kingdom Viridiplantae; phylum Streptophyta; class Magnoliopsida; order Magnoliales; family Magnoliaceae; genus Liriodendron; species Liriodendron chinense. Next base: position 690,274 of record PVNU02001992.1, on the reverse strand, counting down.
ATGAACAAGTTGGGTGCTAAATAAACATTACGGTGGGCTCTAAGAAGGTTTTAATGGCGGGCATCATTAGCACCACTTCTTCCTATGGTGTGGCTCACTTGAACCTTCGATTTGCCTCAGTTTTTGGCTCATAACCTATGACATGTAAAGATGGATGGATCATGTGGATAAAATATATACATCACAGTGGCCCTTCAGAGCCATCTTATCCCTAGCTACTGAACTCTTCATAGCTAATCCGGACGTGGATTTCCTGTGAAAGCACCCACCAAGACCTAGCTAGAGATGGACATTCCTATCCTGGGCTCTGTGGGCCCCACCGTGATTTATATGCTTTGTCCATGTCGTTCATCTATTTTGACGTATCATTTTAGGGCTTGAGCCGAAAAGGAGGCCTGGGGGGCAGTGTAATCTGTGCAATAGAAAAACTAGACACTTTCGAATTTATATGACTAATGTGCTCGCTTAAGTTTTAAGATGTACGGTGAACATGAGGGGCTGCATCTGATGGACCGAATGGATGTCAAACCAACAACATGGAGGGGCCAAAATCTCAACATTGCTGGAACCATTTTGAATAAGGTAAGCACCCTTCTCTTCGGTTAAAACCCTACCTTCTACCCGCGAAAAATTTTGCTACACCCACGAGTTAGCTACGCTAGCTACACCGGGAGTAGCAATGACCCACCATGATGTATTTGTTGTATCGACGCTTTCCATGCATTTGGCGAGATCATTTTATGTCATGACACAAAAATCAGGCAGATTCAAAGCTTAAGTGGACCTAGAGCTGAAAATAGTGGGAATTGAACGCCAACCATTAAAATCTTCTTGGGGCCACCTGAGCTTCTGATCTCCCTCATTTTTAGAATCATGCCCTAAAATGATCTCTCCAAATGGATGGACGGAGTGGATACAACACATACATCATGGTGGGGTCATTATTACACCAGGTGTAGCTAGTGTAGCTAACTCTTGGGTGTAGCAAAATTTTTCTCCGTCTACCCATGTAAAATCTGGCCCTACTGCCGGCGTATATGCAAGACAACCAGATCGCTTATATGCAGTAAAGACAACCAGATCATTTATATGCAGTAAAGACAACCAGGGCTTATTCGCGGATTAGGTGTTACCCGGGTAACACATTAGTGGGTGTTTTGCCTGACTGCAGGCCTTCCTTAATGCAAGTTCTGTGTATCCAATCATTTTAAGGCATGGTCCAAAAAATGAAGAAGATCCAAAACTCAAGTGGACCACACCACAGAAAATAGTGGTCATTGAACACCCACCATTAAAAACTTGGGGCCATCGTAATGTTTATTTTCCACCAAACCTGTTAATAAGGTCACATAGACTGGATGAAGAGAAAACACAAATATCAGCTTGATTCAAAACTCTTGTGGCCCCCAAGAAGTTGTTAATGGTGGAAATTCAATCCCTTCTTGTGATCCAGTTTAATGTTGGATGTGTTCCAATTTTTTGGGACAATGCCCTGAAACGAGCTGGGAAAACTGATGGACGGTGTGAATATACAACACATACGTGGGCCTCACGGTCATGGAAACACCCACTAACGTGTTGAGTGGGTAACACCTAATCCGCTCCCCAGATCGTCCAGGTTATGTGGCTCATTTAGCATGCATCATCACCTGAAAATAACACTAGTCTGTTGATCTTAACCATCCAAGTGGTGTTTATTAAGTGATCCGATTAAACAGGAACTTTCAATTGTTCCAAATTCAACAGACGATCTCAGAGGGTTAAGATTGTCTGACAAGTATTATATTCGGTTATGGTACATTCACAAGAAGGCCCACAAATTAGACGGCGGCCTTTTAGCGCATGCGTTGTACGTGAACAGCAGATGGATGGCCATCAATTTTAAAAAGAGAAGGAAAGAAAAAAAAAAAAAAAATCCCAAGTCCAATCGGTCGTAAAACAATATACAGTCCACCCAGCTAATAATTTTCATTCTCTCATATGCATCCTTATCCAACCCTTCTAATAGGTTGGGCCGACCATGAGGATCACCTTGCATGACAAATTCATCCCCGGCCACTCATCAGGTGGTCCACACTGTAGAAAACAATTTCTGCCCATTGATAAATAACAAAATACATATAGTCTACATGATGATTGATGTGACTTATTTTTATTATAAAAAAAGTGTTCTCTATGATGGGAACAATGAATCCGGATCGTCTGTTGAAAACTAGCAGAGAACCTCTCTTGCTGCTGCTCTGATTGGTCTTAGATCATCCCCACTGAGTCCGAGCAGCTCAGCTCTGGCGCAGTCAAACTGAGCTGGACCAATCAGAGCAGCGACGGAAAGGATTTCTCTGCTTGTTTTCAACAGAGGATCCAGACTCGGGAACAACATATTGGACCGGTTGGATGTTGTGCATGCTTTAAAATTTGGAAATTATTTATGGGGTTAACCATTACTTATGGTACAACCGGTTGGACCTGAGATCTTCTCTTTAAAAAACTGGGCCGGGAAACCTCACGGCATCATAGCCCGAGCATATAAGATGCATGGTGTTGCAGGTACTCTCCAAAGTAGGAGATTCCTTTATTCATCTCCCCGGAGTTGGAGAATGGAAAAATATCAGAGTAACCCTATTTTCACTCTCAGTCTGCTCGTGTCCTTTCTAACATGCGCACTTGGTGAAGATCTCCTTTCTTGTCTAACGCGTACTGGGGTGCGCAACTTCACCACCCTCTCCTCCTCACCTCCCACGTACAACCATTTCCTCCAGCACACCATGCAAAACCCAGTGTTTGAAAGGCCCGCCTTCCTCAAACCTTTCTCCATTGTCTTGCCAGAGACTAAACACCAGCTAGCAGACACAATCGTTTGTGCCCGGAATGCGTCACTGGCAATCAGGATAAGAAGCGGGGGCCACAGCTATGAAGGGCTATCGTCGGTTGCCAACACCCCATTCGTGATCATCGACTTGATGAACCTAAACCGAGTCTGGGTCGATCTTGACTCTGAAACTGCTTGGGTCGAGTCAGGCGTGTTGATTGGCGAAGTCTACCACGCTGTTGGTGAGTTGAGCGTCTCATTTGCCGTTGCGGCTGGGTGGTGCCCCACCGTTGGGAGCGGCGGGCACTTCAGTGGCGGGGGGTCAGGCATCTTGACAAGGAAATATGGCCTTGCGGCAGACAATGTGGTCGATGCGATTCTAGTCGATGCTGATGGACGGATACTGGACCGGAAAGGGATGGGAGAGGACGTGTTCTGGGCCATCCGAGGCGGCGGAGGTGGGGTCTTCGGGGCAATCTACTCATGGAAGATCCGATTGGTTCCGGTTCCAGAAACCGTCACAGCCATCTCGTTCAACAAAACAGTTCATCTACCTGATGCAGCGAAGCTATTGCATAGATTTCAATATGTTGCACCCGAACTAGTAGAAGATTTCTCAGTAACAATCCTAGCTGGTGCTAGGCCCGACAAGGAAATCTGGGTCCAATTCTATGGTCTGTACTTAGGACCCAAGTCGGCTGCCATCTCATCGGGCAGCAGAGTTTTCTCCGAACTAGATGTTGGCATTGAAGAATGCAAAGAAATGAGTTGGATCGAAGCGGTTGCTTACATGCTTGGATTCGAAAATGCTGTCCAACTAAAATCAAGAACTCAACCACATAAGCTAGGTTTTAGGTCGAAGAGCGACTTTGTGAGGGCGGCGATGCCGCTGGAAGGGTTCACTGACGTCCTTGAAAGGTTACAGAAGGAACAGCATGCGTTCATTGCAATGAATGGTCAGGGCGCAGCAATGGCTCGGATAAGGAATGATGCGATTCCGTTCCCACACAGAGACGGGAATCTGTTCGCCTTCGAGTATGTTATAACTTGGGAAATGGAGGAGGATTCACATAGCCATGTTTTTGTGGAATGGCTACGTGAATTGTACGATTATATGGCACCGTTTGTTTCGAAGAATCCAAGGGCTGCATATGTGAATCATGTGGACCTTGATCTTGGCTCGATTGATTGGAGGGTGGACAATGGAGACGCGGTCGAGATCGCAAGATCTTGGGGAGAGAGGTATTTCTTGGGGAATTACGATCGGTTGGTGTTAGCAAAGACAATCATTGATCCGAAAAATGTATTCCGCCACCCACAGAGCATTCCGCCGTTGCCGTCCGTCTGTGCCAGAACGATTTCAGGTGGAGGAGATTCAGCAGTCGCTGGCGGTCTCGTGAACTTCTGGTGATAACTGAGAAGTGGTTGGTTTTGCTTGGACTGCGAATTGAATTGGACTACGTTTTGATGAGCAAGTGAATTGAATTGGACTGCGATCGGTTGACAGAAATGATTGGTTGGCTAGTTTCCAAATTCAGACCCATGGGCGTGTTTGGGTCCAAAAATTCCGTCTGAATTTCTGAACGGGTTAGTGATGATCCTCTCAAAATTAACTTGTGCGGACCTAGTTTTTGAATGGGTCATATTCTAATAGGCCCAACGCAATTCAAGAGAAAGTAGTTATATATATTTTTTTTCTCTCCTTCATTGCTATGTCATGCCCCGAAATTTGGATACAGAGTGTACGCCCTCAGGCCCAGGTTACGGGGTACGACTCATGCACAAATGCACTTAATTCAAAAAGTCAAACTGTTATAAAGGCATGAGATCATTTATGTACTAAATTCAAAATATCATTCGACAAAAATTAAATAAAAATACATGCAATCCCCACCCATTTGAGAGTTATTAATAATGTCATCAAACGAAAATAAAACAAAAAAATAATTAGCTAAGCATCTTGATTTATGGCAGTCACTTCTTCATTCATTAAGATATTTAGTGGTTCCTACACTTGTTCAGGTTCCTGCTCATGTATATCATATGTATCATTTATATATATTTACTTCCATCAGTGGGAAAGTCTAGTGAGTAACCCAATACGGTTCATATGCATTTAAACTAAATAGGATACATACATGCAATCAAATACAGATAATATATGATTAATGCAAGAATGAAATGAACATGATATGATGCATCAAGTGGGCATATATCAGTCATCCACTTGCTTCCATTAGATCCTATCAATCAACTCCCCCTTCCTTGTAAAGCGGACTTCCACATGTTAGTAGGTTTTCAGGATGGTCGGTAACCGAGTACTTAAGTACCTATTGGTCTACCAGAGTCAGATTCCAGGCACAACAATGCATGTATGCGTGTAATAAATCACATCCATATGTTTCATCTCTCCTTTTGAGAGGTAATGTCTCATGGGTTCATCTCTTCTTGAGAGGCAACATTTCATGGCATTATTGTAAATGGCAATCACTTAAATAATATATAAATAAACATGTATCAATCAACATCACATTTTATATCCATCACACAATTTACTTAATTAAAACGAATAGGAAACGCCTTGGGATGTACTCACCTTTCGTTGGGTGATGCGAAATCCAAAAGTTACCCCACTTCCAACCTACTAACAAATCCCTATGTATAAATAAGGTTTGATGTAGTCCTACGAGTAGGCAGAAAAGTTTCCTATATTAATATATAAGTAGTATGGTTGTGAAGGTTAATTTGGATAATGTAAATGGGTATTACTTTGTGTTTAGTTTGAGACAACTCAAGTGTTAGTCCATAGCTCAAAAGGACTCATGTGTGGTTAGTCTCGATTCCACGAAATAGAAGCAATCTAGACTAATAAGATAGTTCATAATGGATTAAGGTTTCTAATATTTTCAGGGAATCATTTACAGCCTAATGATTTTTTCAAGGTATGTTAAGTTCAGGAGTATTCCCATATTGACTATTCGAACTAATTCACACTCATAATTTCTTACAAAACATCCTTATAACAAATATTTACCATCAGTCATTAGTTTGGTTAATCGCGAAAACATACCTTAAGTATAACTATTTGCAAAATAGACCATATAGATAACTATCTGTAAAGGAGTCTAGGTACATGACTATTTACAAAACAGCCCATATACATAACTACCTGCAAACAGTTCATGTACATAACCTAGTGGTTGTTATCCAACTATGTAGCTGAATGTTCTCTTAAGTGCAAGAGATCACAAGTAATAAACTCGGTGAGTCCGATATCGAATCCACAAGGAGCAAAAATAGAAGCGTATAAGAATCACTCTCAAATCAAGAAAATAGAATAAAAATTCTAAAAGAAATGATTAATCTAACTAATGGATGGGTTGGATTGAATCAATGTTTAGATGAGTTTAATCAATAAAAATCAAAGCACCAAGGCATCAAAGGTCCATATGTGTCTCATGCTTCATTAATGTGTATGATAAAGTATTACTCAACTAGAATGGATCACTATGATCCATCTAATTGGAAGATATTGCAATTAGAACAAAAATTCACGTAAGAAATCAATGGATTAGAGATCCATCCCATCATGCATCATTAAGTTCATACTCTTAAGCGTTAGTGATTATAAGCATTAGAGATCCTTGAGATCGCTAATCAAATAATGTAACAGGTTAAAAATATCTTCAATCTAGGTTTTCATAAATCAAATCTAGGATTAAACAATACTCATGCAAAGAGTTTACATGAGAATTAAAAACCCTAAATTAGTTCCATGAAATTTATACAAAATGGATTTCTCTCATCATTCAGCACATAAATCCATCACACACATCAACTCAACAATCCACACATGCTTTCCTTCTAGCCTTGGCTAGAAGGGTTTAGAACATAAATATAATTAAAGAAGAAAAACCAAAAGAAGAAGAAGACATAATTAAACTAAAAAAATCAATTTAAAACTAACCAACTTACGAGTTCTTAAATTGAATCCAAGCAAACTTCAATATAAATCTGTAAATCTTCAATAGAAAGAGAAAATGATGTTCTAAGAGAGAGAGGAGAGCTTGTTCTCTTCAATATTGGATTGAAAAAGATGTCCTAAAACTCTTCACAACCATCTATTTATAGTTAAGTTCGGATTCAAGTAACAGTATTGATTTTGTTACACTTCGTGTGACCAAACTGGCGAACGAATTGCTCTGAAATTTTATATGAGGCTTCATTATCAAGTGAACCTCATAATGGATGGATTAGATTGCCAATATCATATCTAAAGTGGCCCCACGATCAGATCAGCGGACACCACCTAGATTTGCAGTTTTTATACCTTCTGAACCAGTCATTCTTGCATCCTTCATTCCGGTGTGTACAGAAATCGAAAGTGTCTCAAAATTGATACCTTGGCAGAACTATATCTCCTCTACATGATAGAGGGTCTGGATTGACTTAAATTTCAGAATTGTGGTGCACACACCTCGCAATTTGGACCGTTTTTTGATTCGTGTAGGCAAAACTTTCCAGAACACTTTGACTCGTTTTCGATACTGTAATCAATCTACATATCCGATTGACCTGATTTCAAATTTTTTTTTATAGAAAATATGATTTTGTATCAGATGGACGGCTTGGATTCTTCATTTGAGTACTGATGGACCACATGACTAAATTCCAAAGCTAAGTTAGTGTTGAATGGACAATTTATATTCATCGGGTCATTATGATCAATCCAGAATTTCGATCGGTGTGAAACTAGTGCCATTTGTTAGATAATTTGATGATCTTTAAAGTTTATGGAGAGTTTCTCAAATTACATCCAAAAAGTAGTCCAAAAATGAGACGCACAGTAGACAGCGTGCGCTGCCCATTCGAAATTGAAAATTACATGTAATGGACATAACCTTCAATCTATCGATCCAAGCCGTCTAACCTCAATTCAATCTTATAGGAAGTATCTTTAGCCCTTCTCTCATTATCCAAAACCTTCCTAGACATTAGTAGCCCACCAACAACCTGTAAAACATGAAAAATCACTATGTAAGCATAATTTACAAGTTATAGAGCAATCTAACCATTGAATAAGTTTCTTACAATAAATGTAAGTATTTTGCTTGATTTCTAGCCTAGTGATGATCGGAATGGGGCAAAAATATATAATATTTATGGTCACATCATCTAGTCACAAAATAATCCATAATTTCCACTGATTACAAACAAATTCAATGTGATTTGCGTCTTTTAATGGGAGAATGTCATAAATGTAAATACAATGAAGATTATGATTATAAAGTTAAATGATACAAGAGACATTATAAAAAGGACAAGGGTGTAAAAGTCTTTTCCAAACCAACACCTTATGCATGGTAACCTCGTAAATTGCACCAAAATGTTTCCAATGGCCGGTTTGATCTATACAGTATGTGAAATTACACCTTTTGAAGTAAAGGCATACGCGTGCAGAAGCTTTGAGAGCAACTAGTATTATAGCTAAGTCCTATGGGGGGGGGGGGGGGGGGGGGGGGATTTTCGCCTACTTAACAGTTTACAAATTAAACGAAGTAAGCAATAACACTTCGGCTTCCAAGCCTAAGTGGGTCCAATCACAAACTAGCAAATTGTAAGCAATAAGCAACCTAGTCTAAGCATGTATAGATACTCAAAGATTAAACAAATCAAGCTCCTAATCTATGCAACCTATGTAGACTTATGAGAATGGATGAATGAGCTCAAGTCTACACAACTAGTGACATCTTATGTGTGGATGTGCTTATCTAGTGCCTAGCATACATTCCTATTAAGCACTCATAATTAATAATTAAACATACAATGCTAAGATAACAATGTGCTCAAATATAATCACAAACACAAGAATATATAGTGGTTCGACTACTTGTCTACTCCACTCCCGGTTCAAGTACTCAACCCCTTTGAGCACACCGGCATTTACTAAGGAGTTTAAATCTGGTTCCTCCCAACTAGGGTGTTTTAAATCAACTCCACCCAATCGAGGAGTTTACAGGTTCCTCCCAACCTATGGGACCTACTCAAGGTCACCTCAAGTCTTACTCAAGGACGACGCACGTTCACTCTCATGTTGGAGGCTCCCCCTTGGAGACTTTATTTAGGCTCGGCAAACGAACCAAGGATCGCCAAACAGCACCTAGTCTTTAGGTCAACAAACGTGCCAAGGAACGACCAATGTCCCTAGAGTTTTACGCTCAATTAATAAGCCAAGGATCTGCAAACTAACCTAATTCGAGTTTGACAAACAAACTCTACACTCAACTCCTACAGGGAATTGAGTGAAAGAACTCTCTACTAAGATAACCTTACTTGTCGGATGAGCCTCTTGTTCAGCGTCGGTTCGAGTTGCTTGATCTCCACTCCCCCTTGCTTCAATCGGCTTTCCTTGCTCCCCCGTTCATGTTGCCATTGCATCGCCAATGCCTCAGCTACACGTGATGAACCACCTTGCAAATTGTTGTAGACAAATTTGGCTTTAAAGAGAAGTGAGGAATCGCGGTCGCATCTCCAAAATGAGGCCAGCCCGGCTCGTGCTCGAAAAAGGGTCGCATCTCCAAAATGCGACCAGCCCGGCTCGTGCTCGAAGAAAGGGGTGGCATCTCCAAAATGCGACCAGCCCGGCTCGTGCTCGAAGAAAGGGGTCGCATCTCCAAAATGCGACTAGCCCGGCTCGTACTCGAAGAAATGGGTCGCATCTCCAAAATGAGACCAGCCCGGCTCGTGCCCGAAGAAAGGGGTCGTATCTCCAAAATGCGACCAGTCCAGCTCGTGCTCGAAGAAGGGGTCGCATCTTCACATGCGAGCACTCTTGATATGAGCAGCTTCCGTTATGTGAGCAGCCCTGGTCTCTGGTCTCTGGTCTCTGGTCTCTGGTCTCTGGCGAGGATGTCCCTCATCTCATAGTACCAGCAGCCCGTATAGGCCGATTTTGGTTTATATCTATTCATAGTTCCGAATATCTAGAGACGTAATCAGCTAGACGTCTAGAATGTTTTGACTACTTCCTTATCCAAGGATTAACAAGATAAGCTTCTTATCCCATGAAATCAGTACTAATCTTAACAGCTTGCGTAACAGACTGGATCACTCGGATTTGCATAAATAGATGACCTCACCGATGATAAAGGTACACAATCTATAAGCCTACGTTTCACACTTCATCTTACTATCAAAGTACCCGTACTGACTTTGCCATCGGAGGGCCAATGGCCAAGCGCCGGCCACCCTTAGTTTTCTTCTTTGGCTTTCAGGTTTGGAGGAGAGCTCACCGATTGGAGGTCAGACGACGAAGAATCAAAGTTGGTCTCTAACCAACATCTGTTAGCCAATTTTTGGTGTTAACAGATTGGCGCCGTCTGTGGGAACGACTAAATTGTTCTCGCCTATTTCTTCCTTCGTCGTTCAGTCATCTTCTCCTTTTTACCTAATCAATGGTTAGCATCATCTACCACACATGCTCAACCAAGAGTTGGTGGATCATTTCACACGTGCATCTCCACCAGTCTCATCTTCCTCTCCAGTACTCCAACGTCAGGAGGGGCCCACATCTCCACCAAGCCGCTCAGTCGTCCATCAGTTAAGGACGTCGCACCCATCATCGATGGCCTTCATCTTGCATGTACATCCCGTCTTCCAGAGACCAGGGCATCATAAGTGTACAACCCCTCATCCAACGTTCCTAATTCCATGTCACCTAGCCTTCATAAGTGTAAACATCCAACCTAATGGTGGACATCATCAACGCCCAACAGATGGGCCACCTTCAATCATCAGCACCTGATCAACCAACGATGCAGATGGGCGTCCATCCTCTCTGTCCAGCGGGATTTGCATTCACATGTCATGCAACCATCACATCTTCTCAGCTTCGACATTCCGCAGCTGTCTGGAACGTGCAACCCCCTCAAAGCCCAGCCGTTGATCACACCTCATAGATCTGCCCCGTTCATCAGCATGAGAAACCTCAGCCACAAAGTTGCCTCATCCAGAACCTTGTCACAGACTCTGATCTGCCAAAATTGATAAACGACTTGGATTTCTCATAAGACTCCTCGGTGGATCCCACCTAACATCCATAGCAAAATCGCGCTTCTGCATCTGTTTCGAGAGTATCCGTCATAGCGGGACTCGCTCCTCACCAGCGGCAATGTCGCACACATCTCCCGCTGGTAGTCCTTGCAGAACCCCTCCAATTCAATCATTCTTAAGCATATCCGGATCTCACGGACCAACTTCACCATCCAACCGTCCATCAGAGCCAGCAAGCTACAACGTCTCCAGCAAATAAAAACCCAACCGTTGTAGCACATGAAGCTCTTCCCAGCAACCGCTCATCCATCTCATGCAGTCAACCACACCTCCAACTCCATGCTAAGGACACCGTCAACTAACAATTAAGCTTGCATCACCTAACATCCAGCATGGATAATCTATCCTCTTTAACTATCCACTCCAGCAGCTAGGACACCTCCTTCATTCATGAACCAGCACACGCACCACCAGCGACATCCAAACCTTCTATAGTGATGGAACCTATGTTCCTGATCCAAACCGTCCATTTGATCTAAGCTCTTGGAAAACTTTGATCGTCCAAAGCTTTTTCATTATTTCCTGTTATGCAGCCCGCCAGAGTTCAAGACCTGCTTCGTATTTGAGTTCACAGATCATCTGAATCTCGCAAAACTAATCAATGACTTAGATTTCCTCATCTTACCTCGTAATGGATCACCATTCGTCATCACATGTGGGGCCAGCAACCATCAACGCTGCCCAGCTGATCTTCATCATCCATCTAGCGGTCATCCACTCCATCCATTGCAAATGGTTTGGCTTGTGGAGGAGATTCCCAAGCCTCAGGAAAAGCATATACTTGAAAGGCATGCTAGAAGCCTTAGCATATTTATTGGATGGAGGAATCATCCAGCACGTTAAGTTTGGAGCCATCATCCAATCTCTCTCTCTCACGAAGATGCTAAAGGAATCCATTTCCCTCATAAGGATTCCATCGTTGTAGCGTTAAAGCTCTCATGCTTCAACGAAACGAAATATGAAGCCTTAATTGTCGGCCTCAAATTAGCAAATATACACGCAATAAGGAACCTACTCATTCACAACGACTCTCAGCTCGTTGTATATCAAGTGCTCAACGAATTCGAGGCAAATGAGGAGCGGATGGCTTCGTACAAATCTCAGGTACTCATCTTGCTTGCTCAAATTGAACAAATATAAAATAAGTCATATTCCTCGAGAGGAGTACAAGCTCGCAGGTTCTTTGGCAAAATTATCTTCTGCACCTGAGTCCGATCTGACGCAAGTTGTTCTTATCGAGCATCTATCTACCCCAAGTGTCGATCAAGTTGCTCCAGAGCAGCTCGCACATTACTTTTATCTTCCTGTTGGATGGACCCCATCATCCTTTACTCCAAAGCGGATGACTCCCAGATGATAAAAATCAGCCCGACAATTCGCTATCGTGCTGCCAGGTACATCTTACAAAATGAATTGTTACGTAAAAGTTTTACTTTACTGTATTTAAAGTGTCTCCATCCAGAAGAAGCACACCGTGTTCTAGATGAAATACACCAGGGGGCATGCGGTAATCATCCCAAAGGACGGTCTCTAGCAAACAAAGCAATGAGACAATGATACTATTAGCCCACTATGAAGGCGGATGCTATCGAATTCTCAAAGAAATGTAACAAATATCAGCGATATTCTCCATTCCCTCATTTACCGTCTGAGTAAATGACGCCGATGGACGATCCTCGGCCTTTCGCTCAATGGAGAATCGATATAATCAGACCACTACCTATAGGAAAAGGATATGGCAGTCGATTACTTCACCTCGATCTCCTAGAAGAGAAAATGAACATATCTTGTCTTCGAGTAGTGGCTTATCAACAACGTATAGCCCGTTGTCATAATTCAAAGGTCAAAATTAGGGTTTTTTAGCTCGACAATTTGGTGCTCAGGCAAAACATCGGAACAGACACTCGGTCATTGCATCTTAACTGGGAAGGCCCGTATCGAGTCATCGAGATTGCTCGACCAAGTACATATTATCTAGAAGACATGCGAGGAAGACCCCTACGTCACCCTTGGCACATGGAACATTTACTCTGATATTTTTCATAAAGCATGTGAATATTGGACCATTCTTAAATAAAGATGATCTCTCTCATTCCAGCTGTTCAGCTATGAAATCTATAACTTGGTCGCTACTCCATTTTTTGGACCCGAATAGCCCCGAAGGGAATACATACATTCTCTTGGCCAATCTTCTGCCTTTGGTAGAATCAAAGCCTCAATCGATAGATCAGTCTATCTCTATGAGGATATGGTCACCAAGACCCCCCAGATTGAGCCCAACTCATTTTCATGAGTTGAGTAACACATTATAGCATGAAGTGACTAAGTCATCTGCTCATCGCAGGGCCAAAGACTCAATTGATAGGCCAGCCTATCTCTATGCAGAAAGCTGGCACTTATAAATGCATGCTCAATCATGTACGGCTCCTCCGAAAATAGGCGGTTACATATACATACAAGTCATTCACGTAACTCCTCAACACTAAGGAAAGTCATTATCAGATTGTTCGATAGCGAGCCTCCTCCGTTTATAGTTCATCTCAGATCTCCGAGCAATGCCATCCGATCAACATGCGAGCAGCTCGGCTCGTGAGCACTCCGGACATATGACCACTCTCGTCATGAGCACTCCGGACATATGACCACTCTCGTCATGAGCACTCCGGACAAATGACCACTCTCGTCATGAGCACTCCTGACGTATGACCACTCTTGTCATGAGCACTCCTGACATGTGAGCAGCTCCCGAACATGCAACTAACGTTATGGCCTTTGGGGTCGGAGCCTGCTTCGGACTCCTAGTTGCCGGAGACGTAAAATCATTTTTTCCTTCATCCATGGCAATTGGAGGAGGGGTTCCCCAGAATGAAGTTATTTCGGTGCCAAAAGCAAAGCCATTCTGTTGTTATTTATACCCTGCAGCCATTCTGAATGAAGGCTAGAGAGCCATTCTTCTGTTATTTATACGCAATCATTTCTTTGATTTGGTTGACACGTGGCAGCCTCTCATCCGGCACGACAGACGAACGGGCACAAGCATTAAGTACGGAGACACGTGGCGACCGACGCCTCATTTCTTGCGGCAGGAAAAGCTGCGTAAAAGCTGGCCATCATAAATGAAGAATCATGTTAAATGAATCATGCGCGATTCTCTCCCAGCAGTCAGCTACGCATACAAGCAAAACCCTTAGCATAGTTCCTCAACGCCAAGGGTTTGGGGGGCACTTGTTGTAAACAAATTTAGCTTTAAAGAGAAGTGAGGAATCGCGGTCGCATCTCCAAAATGCGGCCAGCCCGGCTCGTGCTCTAAGAGGGGTTGCATCTCCAAAATGCGACCAGCCCGGCTCGTGCTCGAAGAAAGGGGTCGCATCTCCAAAATGAGACCAGCCCGGCTCGTGCTCGAAGAAGGGGTCGCATCTTCACATGCGAGCACTCTTGATATGAGCAGCTTCCGTCATGTGAGCAGCCCTGGTCTCTGGTCTCTGGTCTCTGGTCTCTAGTGAGAATGTCCCTCATCTCATAGTACCAGCAGCCCGTATAGGCCGATTTTGATTTATATCTATTCATAGTTCTGAATATCTAGAGACGTAATCAGCTAGACGTCTAGAATGTTTTGACTACTTCCTTATCCAAGGATTAACAAGATAAGCTTCTTATCCCATGAAATCAGTACTAATCTTAACAGCTTGCATAACAGACTGGATCACCCGGATCTGCATAAATAGATGACCTCACCAATGATAAAGGTACACAATCTCTAAGCCTACGTTTCACACTTCATCTTACTATCAAAGTACCCATACTGACTTTGCCATCAGAGGGCCAATGGCCAAGCGCCGGCCACTCTTAGTTTTCTTCTTTGGCTTTCAGGTTTGGAGGAGAGCTCACCGATTGGAGGTCAGACGACGAAGAATCAAAGTTGGTCTCTGACCAACATCTGTTAGCTAATTTTTGGCGTTAACACAAATGATGCGTTTGATATGCTTAAGGTGATAGGAGGGTGGGTTTGAGATCTCTATAACTTATGAGAATGAGTTGCCTAGAGAGTCTCGCCTACAAATCTCATTATAGAGTATTGGATAGGAATATGACTATCAAGATCAATCCAATCTCTAGAGATTAAAAGAGGGACAAGTGCATTATCATCTTGAGCTTTGAATGCTCCATGCTTGTGATGAATCACAAGGAAGATCGCTTGTTTGGGTTGGGAATAGAGCTCTTAATGATCTTCCACAATGGTGGCTTCTATTTCCTCAAAATCCCCTCCCTTAGCTAAAAAATGAATCCCCCACTCTTTATAGATTTTCTTCCAACGGTAAAAAAAAGGGGCAAATTCGCATATCTCTGATTAATCAGAAAAAGGTCCGATTGATCGGAGACCTATTCGATTAATCGAAAATCTATCCAGTAAATCCTCTGGAAGATATTCAGATTGATCGGAATCATGGTTCAATTGATTGGACGGACCCCTTCTGATGGATCGGAAGTCTGTCCGATTGATCGAAAATTTGTCCAGTGGATTTCAAACTTGCTGGAATAAATTCTGATTGATCGGGACTTCTGTCCGATTGATCGGAGTGCAATCGGAACATTTGTCTGATTGATTGGAGATTAATAAAAACTGTTGTTTGAGCTGATTTGATTATAGCAGCTTCCACCTCTTTAATTAGTCTAACTTATCATGTTTTTAAAGGTGTTCTAAGAATAATGGTGATGACTAAAGGTATACCTAGTTGGTCCAATTCATCTAGAGGGTATAGTTTTGGATAGGTTTAAAGTAAGGCACACCAAGGCATCTCTTTTACCTGTTTCTTCATCCTTGATATAGCTGGTCCGTCTTGAGTCTTTGGTCTTCGTCTTCATTAAGCTCAACCGACACTAAACTCACTGACCTAAGTGATTGACAGATAAGGTGTACTAGTATACCACAGAAAAGTGCACTAACAATCTCCCCCTTTGTCAATTACTTACAAAAACCTAACCTACCAAAACAAAGTACATGAACAAGAGATTACATTGATAATGAAATAAATACAGGACTCTTGACATGACTAACTAAGCAGCTCCTCTTCAGTTTGTTTCCCCCACAACCTGTCAATCCCTAAATCATAAAACATAGCAAACTAGTTTTGGTGGGACTTGATCTTTCTCTCCCTTTTTTGTCAGCAATTGACAAACTATTCTTTCCCCTTTAATGATGCAACAATTAAGGTAAGAGAAGATATTATGTCGTAGTTAAAATAATAAGCACATGCTAACAATGAGAGTATAGAGTGCATGAGCTTTAAAACATGGAGCATGTTAAGGAACATGATTAACAAGAAAATGAAACTATCTAAGCATAGTTAATCATGCATAATTGGTTAAGGATATACATTTGCAATAAAAGCACAAAGAGCTTATAGCCAAATCAAGCAACCTCCCCTATTGGTATATTATGACCAATCTTAAGTAAAGATTAGCATACAATAAGCATGAATTTTAACATGATTAGCTAATTTAAGCAGTGAGATAGTCTAGCAGCAAATATAGAAAATAAAAGTAGGGCTAAACTATTAAATTTGAGCTAATGAGGCTTGAATCCTCTGATTTGCCCGTACACACAAAAACGAGGCTGAAATCCTCAGATATTCCTATAGAATCACTTGCTAGCTACACCTATTTACTGTGTTTAGTTTGAAAGGCCTAAGGGTAACTAATTTCCTCAACACCCTCATAAAATGTAGCATGAGGAGAGGGGTTGGGAACTTCTTCTCCTAGAATGGATGGTGGTCGGGATCCTCTCTTAAATTAGGGGGAAGAGAGGTAGTGGTGAAAGTCATGAGGGCTTTATCAATATTTTGGCTCCCATCACTAGTGGAGTCATTAGATTTAGATTCAGACTCCTCTGTATCATCCCAAGTGGCAGCCATTACCTTTTTCCCTTTTGGTTTAGGTCCATTTGGACATTCTAGGGTAACGTGGCCACGATGACCGCAACCGTAACATCGGATGGATGTAGATTTAGATGATTTCACTTTATATTTATCACCTTTCTTGTCCTTCTTGTCACGGCTACTCCCTCTATCAAATTTGAGGAATCTTTTGAATTTTTTGTTTAACTTTTCTTCTTTATCATCCTCATCATCACTATCTTCCTCCAACTCACTCTTAATTTTCTTATGTTTGTGAGAAGACTTTAAAGCGATGCTTTTCTTTTTAGAGGGGGCCTTAAAGTGTAGATTATGAGTTTGTAGGGAATCTATGAGTTAGACTTTCATGTTATCTATGTCTCTACACTCCTCTAAGGCTACTACTTTTGTGCTAAATCTTTTCGGGAGCGACCTAAATATTTTTCTACATATACGTCCTTCCAGAACCTGATCACCCAAGACAACTATAGAGTTACAAATATCAGACAATTTGGTATAAAACTCCATAAAAGTTTTGGTCTCTTCCATTTTAATATTTTCAAATTTGGTAGTTAAGAGATGAAGCTTCGAGCATCTTACTGTACTAGTTCCCTCGTGGGTAACCTCAAGTATATCCTACGCTTCTTTTGCAGTTACGAATGTTAGAATGTGCTGAAATTCATCTATGGAAACCGCACAACAAATCACATTTAGAACTTTGACATTTTCCATGTATTGAGCTCTCTCACTATCATTCCATTTTTTATCATCTTTGGGAATGACAGTGTATTTTCCATTAACCTCCACTTGTTCGGTGGGCAAGGCATATCCACGTTGTGTGCTTAGCCACACCGGACAGTCCATGGATTGTAAGAAAATGCTCATCCTAGCCTTCCAATAAGCGTAGTTGGACCCGTCAAAGAATGGTGGACGGTTGGTGGTACCCCCATCTCGATTAGACATCATGCTAGTGCTTCGGTACCGGATCTTACTCTAGATGGTTAAGTCCTTGAAGAGCAACCTGCTCTAATACCAATTGAAATTACACCTTTTAGAGTAAAGGCGTATGCGTGCGGAAGCTTTGAGAATGTTGAACCTCCAATTTATACGTGATATAGCCCATTACATCACATTATATGCATGGTTTGCATGTTTAAAAGGCCCATCTAATGTTTTGTGATTGTAGGAATGAGAGCAAACTTCACCCAATTGAAGACCAAAAGAATGTATTTAGAGTAATTGGATGAAGATTGAAGGAGGATCAAAGAAAGAAGAAAGCAAGTAGCAGAGAGAGAAGAAGACAGAATGAAAAAGAAATTGGAAAATAAGAGTCCGACCGGTCATGACTGGTCGGCTAAGGGAGCCAGACTGGTCAAGACCGGTCGGCCGCACCACTGCCACCTTTAGAAGTCACGAGATTAAGGGACGAGTCTAGTCTGACCAATCAAGACCGGTCGGCCAGTAGGTTCGATGCCACTATGTGCTCGCTGGACTGATTATAGAATAGGCCGACCGGTCGTGACCGGTCGGCCCTACGTAAGACAGCAAGTTTCTAAAGTTAGTTCCGATTTTCTTTGCGCATTGCATAACCTTATGCAAATTCTAGATGCTTCTGACGCAAGTGAGCTTCCCCACTATAAAAGGACACCTACGGGCTCTTCCTAAGGCATCATAGAAGTTAAAGAATTTTGTGGGGAGTGAAGGAAGCCGTCGTCGAGCATCTGCAACCCTCCCAACTCCGGATTTTTATGTTTTCTAGTTTTCTTTTATGAGTTCTAGTTGTAGTATGACAATGCTCGGTTAGAATCTCTCAGCTAAGGCCGTGAGGTGAAGCTTGTAGCTAATTTCATGTTTGATTCAGTTTAATTCAAGTAGCTTTACTTCAAGTTCGAATTTTAAATGTTATAGTTCTTACAGTTGATATTTTTAGAAGTTTTATGAGAGTTCATGTGCTCCGGACATGGATTCCTTGCAATTCTCTAAGATTATCATGTTTTGTTTGATTAGATTCGAATTATGGTAAACCTTGAGCATGCCATAGTCCATAGGCATGGCTGTTACTCCGAAGGCTATGATTTCGAATTCTATATGTGGTTGAATGGGACTAGAACTTGGAAGTTCAGCTTAAGTGAGATTGAATGTGCTTTAATGCTTTATTTTCTAACCAGATGAGAGATAGGACTTCACATCTAGTTGAGTTTTATGCTTGGATTGACATGGGATTGCTACAAGTGGATCTTTGAAAGCCTCAGTGCCTTTAATTACTGTTTTTCTTAAGTTACTGTTTTAGCATAATTCTCTAAATTGAACATCTAAATTGTTGCAATTCTAGTTGCTGAAATAACCTAGAAGTTGTTCTCTAATTCCCTGTGGATCAACCTCAGTCTTACCGAGAATTATTACTACATTGCAGCCTTGCACTTGAGGTGAGCAAACAAGTTTTTGGCGCCGCTGCCGGGGAATTTAGATAACGGTTCTAAATTGTTTTAGTGGCTATAGAGTAGAAGTAGTTAGGTTCTATTGTTTTCTTAGGATTAGTTTTTTTGAATTTTAGAACGAACAAAGTTTGTTTTGTTTTGTAGGAAGTTCTTCTAATTCAAGCAAATCGGTATTATCCTTCCAACTTGAACTCTTTTTAGTTTTTAGTTTTTATTTTCAGATTTTAGGATTTAGGATTAGTTTAGATTTTGGATTTTGTGGTTTATGTCTCGTTAGGAACGAGACCACAACAATCGTCTCTAATCTGAAGGTGGTTTAGTTGGACCACTCTCCGTTCATAGACGAGTCCAAAAATCTGTAGCACATTGTGATAGTTTGGGGAGTATGGATCAAACACCTTTAAGGAATCCTCCCCCCTAATCCAACAACAAACGCAAATCAAGAGGGAGTATGAGGGAATGAGGAACATAACGTTCCTCCAATGAGATCACTACAGGACTACCTACAACTGGCCCGTGCAACTACACCCTCTTGCGTGGTTTTACCACCAACCGGGGGAAATATTGATATAAATCCGGGTGTAATTTAACTAATACTAAAGTTCCATGGGCTAGGCTCTGACAGCCCATATTTGCACTTAAAGGAATTTGAAGAAGTGGTGGCTATCTTGCAATACACCAATGTTTCAGAAGATACCATTAAACTTAAACTCTTTCCCTTTTCATTGAAAGAAAGGGCCAAGACTTGGCTTCACTCTCTTAGACCACACTCGATAGGGTCATGGAACGAGATGATTCGGGAATTCTTGAAAAAGTTTTTTCCGGCTCATAAAACGAACACCCTTCGACGAGCCATAATGAATTTTTCGACTAAAGAGGGTGAATCTTTCTTCTAATGTTGGAAAAGGTTTAAGGACTTCCTACTTGCTTGCCCACATCATGGTTACGAAAGTTGGCGAATCGTAAACTTCTTTAACGATGGATTAAGTTCCAATATGCGCCAATACGTAGAGATGATGTGCAATGACGAGTTCATGAGCAAAAATCTAGATGAAGCTTGGAGTTATTTGGATATGTTGGCCGAGAATGCCCAATTATGGGATACCTCGGATAAATCTAATAACCCCAAGCCTACTCAAGAAAAAGAGAAATGAGGGATCTATATCCTCAAGGAGGAAGACGATGTGAATGCAAGGTTAGACAACCTCACAAGAAAGATCGAGGCCATAAAACTTAGTAAAAGTGGAGTTTTAAAGTCTAATGAAGCTATTGAGACATATGTGGGATTTTTTTCACCAATCTACACGCTACGTAAGATTGTCCTATAATTCTTGCATTTCAAGAGGTGTTACATGAACATGCAAATGCCACATATGATTATCAACGGCCTTTCAATGGATCGGTGAGTAATACGTACAATTCTACTTGGAAGAACCACCTAAATTTCAGTTGGAAGAATGCTCCCACGGGAAATCCTACCAACTCTCAAGGAGGGCCACGCATGCAAAATATGGCCCTACCTCAATTCTCAATGGAGGATACTTTAAAAGCGTTTATACAAGGGCAAATGTAAATTAATCAAACGAATCAGTAAATGTTCCAAGAGCTTAAAGTCTCGGTTGATGAGATTAAGGGACGCTTGAATGCTAGGGAAGGGACCTTTCCGGCCCAACCTCAGCCCAATCCAAAGCAAGTACATGAAGTAAGCATTCCTGACCCCTTAAACCAACATATGGAGCAAGCCAAATCCGTCACCACTCTTAGAAGTGGTAAACAAATTGACAAAACTATTTCGGTGAAGGCCGACAAGCCTAATGATCCGGTAAATTTTGAGGATGAGGACGGATCCAACTTTGCTCCACAAGAAAAGGAACGCATTTATAAGCCCGTAGTACCATTCCCTTCGAGATTGGTTGCTCCAAAATCTCTTCCAAACTCTCATGATATCTTAGAGATAGACAAGTCAAGATAAATATTCCCTTGCTTGATGCCATAAAACAAATCCCCTCTTATGCCAAGTTTCTAAAGGACCTATGCACAACTAAACGCAAATATAATGTGCAGTAAAAGGCCTTTTTAAATGAGCAAGTGAGTGCCATTCTCACACAAAAGACCCCCCCCCCCCCCCCCCCCCCCCCCCCCAAATTCAAAGATCCCGGTAGTCCCACAATCTCATGTATCATTGGAGACTACCAGATTGAGCGTGCATTGCTATACTTGGGGGCAAGCGTAAACTTGATCTCATATTTGGTATCGAGCAATTGGGTGTTGGTGAATTAAAACCCACCAAGACCATGTTGCAACTCGTTGATAGATCCATTCGTGTACCGAGAGGGATAGTTGAGGATGTCCTAGTCCAAGTTGACAAATTCTACTACCCGGTAGATTTTATCGTCTTGGACACAAAACCGGTTATAGACGCTAGAACTCAAATACCGGTAATTTTAGGCCGCCCGTTCCTTGCTACATCAAACGCAATCATCAATTGCCGAAACGGGGTAATGTAATTATCCTTTGGGAACACGTCATTAGAGGTGAATGTGTTCCACTTGGGCAAAAGGCATAGGAATATTGATGATGACGAGCTCTTCGAGGTAAACATGCTCGAATCTTTTGAAGAAGAAGAGCTCCTCCAACTTGAACCACTAGAAAGCTTGGAGACATGCTTGGTACATTTCGAGGATTCCAAAGACCCCATCATTAATGAAATTGTGCAAGTATTGAATATTGAGAGACTGGTAGTTGGTACTAGCCGGTGGAGGCCTCATTTGAAAGATTGCCACCAACCACATTAAGGCCTCTACCGTCTAACATCAAACCACCGAAGCTTGACCTTAAACCATTGCCATCCGAGCTTAAATATGTATACTTGGGTCAAGAAGAAACATTCCCGGTTGTCATTGCCTCTCACCTAGGGAAAGACCAAGAGCACAAGTTGATTGAGCTACTCAAAGAACATAGGGGGGCCATAGGTTGGACAATAGCGGATCTCAAAGGGATAGATTCTTCAGTTTGTACTCACCGTATATACCTCAAAGAAAATGCAAAAATGACTAGACAACCTCAAAGAAGGCTAAATCCAAACATGATAGAGGTTGTCAAAGCCGAGGTGTTAAAGCTACTAGATGTGGGTATCATCTACCCCATCTCGGATAGCCAATGGGTGAGTCCTACCCAAGTTGTCCCTAAGAAATCCTGTATTTCCATCATAGAAAATGCCAACAACGAACTTATACCGACTAGAGTAACCACCAATTGGCGTATGTGCATTGATTATCGGAAGCTCAACATGGTCACTAGGAAGGACCACTTCCCTCTCCCATTCATGGATCAAATTTTGGAGAGGTTAGCAGGTCATTCCTATTATTGCTTCCTAGATGGCTATTCCGGCTACAACTAAATTGAGATAGCCCCAGAGGACCAAGAAAAAACCACATTTACATGCCTGTTTGGTACCTTCGCATACCGAAGAATGCCATTCGGGTTATGTAATGCACCTGCCACATTCCAACAATGCATGTTGAGTATTTTCTCAGACATGGTGGGTGAATTTCTTGAGGTGTTCATGGACGATTTTTCTATTTTCGGTTGTACTTTTGATGAGTGCCTCAATCACTTGAAGTTGGTCTTGATGAGGTGTGAGTAGAAGAGCCTTTTTTTAAACTAGGAAAAGTGTCATTTCATGGTACAAAGAGGAATAGTCGTTGGACATATCATCTCGTCCAATGGAATAGAGGTAGACCGAGCAAAAATTGACATAATTTCCAATCTACAACCACCCAAAAGCATAAGCGATGTGCGGTCCTTCCTTGGACACGTCGGTTTTTATAGAAGGTTCATAAAGGACTTCAGTTATATCTCTAGACCCTTATATAACCTTCTCCAAAAGGAGAACCAATTTGAGTGGAGTGTCGAATGTCAATTAGCTTTCTCAAAGCTAAAAGACATGTTGACAACCGCTCCTATGATGCAACCACTGAAATGGTCCATACCTTTTGAGTTCATGTACGACGCAAGCGATTATCCTATTGGGGCGGTGTTAGGCCAAAAGAAGGATAAGAAGCCCCATGTTATCTGCTACGCAAGTGGGACCTTGAATCCCGTCCAAGTTAATTACTCAACTACGGAGAAAGAGCTCCTAGCCGTCATCTTTGCCTTGGACAAATTCAGGCCTTACTTAATAGGATCCAAGGTCATCGTTTACATAGATCATGCGGTGCTGAAATACCTTCTTTCTAAGAAGGATGCCAAGCCCCGTTTGCTTAGATGGATCCTACTCCTTCAAGAATTCGATTTGGAGATCCGGGACAAGAAGGGAGTAGAAAATGTGGTGGCAGATCATCTATCCCGCCTAGTCCTACCTAATTCCATTGACGAGTCACCTATTGAGGACTCATTCCCTGATGAGCAACTCTTTGTTGCTTTGCATCCACCATGGTACACTGACATAGCCAATTATCTTTCCACAGGTGTGATGCTGATTCATTGGACTGTGTAGGACGAACGTAAATTTCTAAGGAAAGTGCGCAGATTTTTCTGGGATGAACCTTTACTGTTTAAATATTGCCCAGACCAAATTATAAGGAGATGTGTCCTTGATGATGAACATAATTTCGTCATCTCCTTTTGCCATGATCAAGCATGTGGGGGTCATTTTTTCGCCAAGAAAACCACTGCAAAAATTCTGCAGTGTGGTTTTTATTGGCCCACTCTATTTAAGGACACCCATGAGTTTTGCAAAGCATGCGAGCATTGCCAAAAGTTAGGAGGATTATCCTATTGAAATATGATGCCTCTTACCCGAATTCAATATCTTGAAGTCTTTGATTATTGGGGCATTGATTTCATGGGACCGTTCCCCTCATCTTTTGGACATGTCTATATATTGCTTGCCGTAGACTATGTGTCTAAATGGATAGAGGCTATTCCATGTAGAACCAACGATCATCGTACGGTTCTAAAGTTACTCAAAGAAAACATACTTTCCAGATTTGGAATGCCTCGAGCCATCATTAGTGATGGTGGTTCTCACTTTTGCAATAGGCCTTTTGAAGCCTTAATGAAGAAATATGGCATTAGGCATAAAGTGAGTACCGCATACCACCCACAGACAAGTGGGCAAGCTGAAATTTTAAATCGGAAAATCAAACAGATTTTGAAAAAGACGGTGAGGCCGGATCGCAAAGATTGGTCACTAAGATTAGATGATGCGCTTTGGGCTCACCGTACCGCTTACAAGACACCCATTGGAATGTCTCCTTATAGACTTGTCTATGGGAAAGCTTCCTAGTTGCCTGTGGAGATTGAACACAAAGCCTATTGGGTAATTCAGGCATTAAATTTTGACATTGACAAGGCTAGTTCGCTTTGTAAACTCCAACTTAATGAGCTTGATGAGATCCGGAATGATGCATATGAGAACTCGAGGATTTACAAGAGTAGGATGAAGGCCTTTCATGACAAACATATATTTAGGAAATCATTCTATGAAGGTCAGAAAGTACTCTTGTACAATTCTCGACTTCATCTTTTTCCAGGAAAATTGCGATCTCGATGGACCGGCCCATATATTGTTAAAGAATTTTTTCCTCATGGGGTTGTCGAGATTGAGAATGCAGTGAATGATAACTGTTTTAAAGTTAATGGACAACACCTTAAACCATTTGTTGAGAAATTTGATTTAGAGGACATGTCCATCACTCTGAATGATCCTGTGTATCAGGATGATTGATCTCCTAGTCTGACGGAGGTATAGCGTAGGTAGGTTTAGTTATTTTTTCTATTTTAGTTTTGTGTGTTTAGTAGATTTAGTTGTTGTAGTTGTAGACTTCTATGATCACCTCTCTCAGGTACTATTGTTCTCACTCTCTTTTACTTTACCATTGCTCTCATGTTCATGCTCATTGCATATCTTTTTACATTGAGGACAATGCAAGATTTGGTTGGGGGGTGAGATGAGCTTCCTCATCTAGCAGTTTGCGACATGTCGAGCATCATATTGTCCAATTTTGTTTTTTAATTTTTTAAAAATTTCAAAACTCTTTTAGAAAACCTTATTTTTATGCATTCGAGATGATACGAGTATAAGAAAAGGAGATACGAAGTGAGTGATGTTGCAAATCTTGTACTACTCTTAATATAATGGTTTTATATGTGAATTCCTCTATTTATATGATCGATAGAAAATTTGAACACTCTTACACCTAGTTCACATTACACGATTTCCATGGTTTGAAAGGATTATGTGATTTGTGGATTGGCCAGACGTAGATTTAAGGTGTTAAGAAACCAAGCCGGGGTTACTTTGTCCATCCTTGTCCATGGGAAAATAACGAAAGATATGGATTTCTAAAAATCCTATCTAATTTAAAAGAAAACAGAAAAGGAAGGATGGAAATTGGGAATGATGGAAAATGGTGGAAAATTTCGAAAAAGGCTACCTATTACCAATCGTGGGATGGTCTACCCATAACCAAAGCTAGAAATGGGACGTAGTGTGAAAGCCGTCGGAAGGACGGTAAGGCAAATTCCTGCCATGAACTTGTTGTTACTCTGTGCACCTTGGGAATCCATGGTTTAATTGATCTATGAAGAAGATAATCCCGAAAAATCATGAGATGAACTTTCACTATGCACACTAGGTTAAATTTGTTTGAGTTTTTCTATTTATCAATCAATCAGTGGGAATTTCATATGGACACTTACTCTGTTTTGAGAGTTCGAGATTTCAACTTCTATCACCTCAATTTTTTGAATTTTATACTTGTATGTCTTGGAATGCATAGAAATATAGTTTCTGAAGGAGAGTTGGTTTTTGGAGGTTCGAACTTGTTTCACGCATGTTTTGCTCGGGACAAGCAAAAAGCTGGTTGGGGGGTGTGTTGAACCTCCAATTTATACATGATATAGCCCATTACATCACATTATATGCATGGTTTGCATGTTTAAAAGGCCCATCTAATACATGTTTTGTGATTGTAGGAATGAGAGCGAACTTCACCCAATTGGAGACCAAAAGAACGTATTTAGAGTCATTGGATGAAGATTGAAGGAGGACCAAAGAAAGAAGAAAGCAAGTAGCAGAGAGAGAAGAAGAAAGAATGAAAAAGAAATTGGAAAATAAGAGTTTGACTGGTCATGAACGGTCGGCCACACCATTGCCACCTTTAGAAGTCGTGGGATTAAGGGACCAGTCTGGTCCGACCGGTCAAGATCGGTCAGCCAGCAGGTTAGATGCCACTCTCTGCTCGTTGGAATGACCCTGCATAAGACAACAAGTTTCCAAAGTTAGTTCCGATTTTTTCTGCGCATTGCATAACCTTACGCAAATTCTGGATGTTTCCGATGCGAGAGCTTCCTTACTATAAAAGGACACCTAGTGGCTCTTCCTAGGGCATCATAGAAGCTAAGGAATTTCGTGGGCAGTGAAGGAAGCCGTCGTGGAGCATCTGTAACCTTCCCAACTCTGGATTTTTATGTTTTCTAGTTTTCTTTTATGAGTTGTAGTTGTAGTACTAAGGCTGAGAGGTAAAGCTTGTAGCTAATTTCATATTTGATTCAGTTTATTTCAAGTAGCTTTACTTCAATTCGGATTTTGAATGTTTTAGTTCTTAAAGTTGATATTTTTAGAAGTTTTATGAGAGTTCATGTGCTTCGGACAAGGATTCCTTACAATTCTCTGAGATTATCATGTTTTGTTTGATTAGATTCGAATTATGGTAACCCTTGAGCATGCCATAGTCCATAGGCATGGCTGTTACTCCGAAGGCTATGATTTCGAATTCTATATGTGGTTGAATGGGACTAGAACTTGGAAGTTCAGCTTAAGTGAGATTGAATGTGCTTTAATGCTTTATTTTCCAACTAAATGAGAGATAGGACTTCACATCCAGTTGAGTTTTATGCTTGGATTGATTGGATTGACATGGGATTGCTACAAGTGGATCTTTGAAAGCCTTAGTGCCTTTAATTACTGTTTTTCTTAAATTACTGTTTTAGCATAATTCTCTAAATTGAACATCTAAATTGTTGCAACTCTAGTTGCTGGAATAACCTAGAAGTTGCTCTCTAATTCCCTGTGGATCGACCTCGGCCTTACTGAGAACTATTACTACATCGCAGCCTTGCACTTGAGGTGAGCGAACAGAGAACAACTAGTATTATGGCTAAGTCCTATGGGTGGATTAGGACCCTTTTTAAAATTCTTTTTGCCTAACAATTTACAAATTAAACGAAGTAAGTAAGAACACTTCGGCTTCCAAGCCTGAGTGGGTCCAATCACAAGACTAGCAAATTGTAAGTAATAAGCAACCTAGCTAAGCATGCATAGATGCTCAAAGATTAAAAAAATCAAGCTCCTAATCTATACAACCTATGTAGACTTATGAGAATGGATCAATGAGCTCACGTCTACGCAACTAGTGAAAGTACATCTTGTGTGTGGATGTGCCTATCTAGTACCTAGCATACATTCCTATCAAGTATTCATAATTAACAATTAAACATATAATGCTAAGATAATAATGTGCTCAAATACAATCACAAACACAAGCATGTACAATGGTTCGACTACTTGTCCACTCCACTTCCGGTTCAAGTACTCAACCCCTTTGAGAACACTGGCATTCACTAAGGAGTTTAAATCTGGTTCCTCCCAACCAAGGTGTTTTAAATCAGCTCCACCTAACCAAGGAGTTTACAGGTTCCTCCCAACTTATGGGACCTACTCAAGGTCACCTCAAGTCCTACTCAAGGACAATGCACGTTTACTCTTGTGTTGGAGTATCCCCCTTGGAGACTTTGTTTAGGCTTGGCAAACGAGCTAAGGAACGCCAAATAACACCTACTCTTTAGGCCGACAAACGCGCCAAGGAATGGCCAACGTCCCTAGAGTTTAGGCTCAGCTAATAATCCAAGGATCGGCAAACGACCTTGATTTGAGTTTGACAAACAAACTCTACACTCGACTCCCACAGGGAATTGAGTGGAAGGACTCTTTACTAAGACAACCTTACTTGTCGGATGAGCCTCTTGTTCAGCGCCGGTTCGGGTTACTTGATCTCCGCTCTCCCGTGCTTCAATCAACTTTCCTTGCTACCCTGATCGTGTTGCCGTTGCGTCACCAATGCTTCAGCTACACTTGATGAACCACCTTGCAAATAATGCTTTTGATATGCCCAAGGTGATAGGAGAGTAGGTTCGAGATCTCTTTAACTTATGGAAATGGGTTGCCTAGAGAGTCTCACCTACAAATATCTCATCATAGAGTATTGGATAGGAATATAACTATTAAGATTAATCCAATATCTTGGGAATAGAGATCTTAATGATCTTCAACAATGGTGGCTTCTATTTCCTCAAAATCCCAACCTTTAACTCAAAAACGAATCCCCCACTCTTTATAGATTTTCTTTCAATGGTAAAAAAGGGGGTAGATTCGCATATCTCCGATTAATCGAAAAAAGGTCTAATTGATCAAAAATTTGTCTAGTAAATTCTCTGGAAGATAATCCGATTGAGCGAAATCATGATCCGATTGATCGGATGTGAAAGTACGTCGGTAGTCTAACACAACACCTTCGTATGTGCGGAAGCTTAAAGAGTAACTAGAATTATGGCTAAGTCCTATAGGAGGGGGTGATTTGGACCTCTTGAAATTCTTTTCGCCTACTTTCACAATTTAACAAATTAAACTAAGCAAGCAAGAACACTTCGGCTTCCAAGCCTAGGTGGGTCCAATCACACGACTAGCATATGGTTAAGCAATAAACAACCTAGTCTAAACATGCATAGACAATCAAATGATTTTACTAATCAAGCTCCTAATCTATGCAACCTATGTAGACTTATGAGAATGGATCAATGAGCTCAAGTCTACACTACTTAGTGAAAGTACATCTTGTGAGTGAATGTGTCTATCTAGTGCCTAGCATACATTCCTATCAAGCATTCATAATTAAACAATTAAAACATCTAAGGCTAAGATATCAATGTGCTCAATTCAATCACAAACACAAGCATGTATAGTGGTTCGACTTTAGGTCTACTCCACTCCCGGTTCAAGTACTCAACTCCTTTGAGTACACCGGCATTCACTATCGGAGGTTTTAAATGAGGTTCACCTCTCAACCTTTACACGGAGGTTTTACCGGTTCACCTCTCAACCATAACCGGAGTTTTAGACAAATGGCTAACTCTCAACCTAAACGGAGTTTTGAACATAGGCTAACTCTCAACCCGACGCACGTTCACTCCCATGTCAGAGGCTCCCCCTTAGAGACTTTGTTTAGGCCCGACAAATGGGCTAAGGAGTGCCAAACAACCCCTAATCTTTAAGCCGACAAATAGGGCAAGGAACGGCCAACGTCCCTAGTTCGAGTTTGACAAACAAACTCTACACTCAACTCCCATAGGGAATTGAGTGGATGGACTCTCAATAACGACAACCTTACTTGTCAGATGAGCCCCTTGTTTAGCGCCGGTTCGGGTTGCTTGATCTCCGCTCTCCCGTGCTTTAATTAGCTTCCCTTGCTCCCACGATCGTGTTGCCGTTGCGTCGCGAATGCCTTAGCTACACTCGATTAATCACCTTACTTGTGATGCCTTTGAGATGCCCAAGGTGATAGGAGGGTAAGTTTGATAACTCTATAACTATTAGGAATGGGTTGCCTAGAGTTTCTCTCCTACAACGATCTCATCTTAGAGTTTTGGACAAGGATTTGCCTATCAAGGAAGGTCCAAACTCTAGAGATCAAGAGGGGATGAAGGTCATCTTCTTCATGAGCTTAGAATGCTCCAATCTTGTGTTAAAGCACAAGGAAGATGCCTTGCATAGGTTGGGAATGAGCCTCAAATGGTCTCCAACTGTGGTGGCTTCACTCCTCTCAAAATCCCTCTTCATACCCCTCAAAATGAGCCAAGCCTGTTTATAAAGGTGTTCGAATGGACAAAAAACAGGCAGAAAATAGCTACTTCCAACTCGTCCCGACCGGTCGGCCAAAGGCCAGGCAGGACAGTGTATAAACTATCTAGAAGGGAGGCCTGTCCGACTGGTCATGACCGCTTAACTGGTCAGCCCAAGGGCCTGTGAACACAGCAGGGTTGCTATTCACTCTGAGACCCAGTCCGACCGGTCTTGACCGGTTGGTCCAGTCCAGCCGACCGGCCGAGACCGGTCGGACAGGCTGAGTTCAGCCCATTTATTTTGTTGACCCACATTTCACAACCCATCTTCTATGGCCAAGGTTTGGGTGATCTTTTGGGACACCTAAGGCCAATCTATGATGACTAAAGGTTTTCTAATATAAGAAGTTAAAGGGTTGGGTTTTGGTCAAGGTTAAGGCACACTAAGGCATCACTTTTACCTATTTCTCCTTCCTTGATGCAGCAGGGCCACTTGAGTCTTCGGTCATTATCTTCATTAAGCTCAACCGACACTAGACTCACCGACCTAAGTGATTGACAAACAAGGTGCACTACTATGCCATGAAAAAGTGCACTAACAGGATGGACCCCTTCCAATGGATCGGAAGTCTGTCTAATTGATTGAAAATTTATCCAGTGGATTTCAAACTTGCTGGAACAAATTCCGATTGATTAGGACTTCTGTCTGATTGATCGGAGTCCAATTAGAATACCTGTCCGATTAATTGGAGATCAATCGAAAACTGTTGTTTGAGCTGATTTGATTATAACAGCTTCTACCTCTTTAATTAGTCTAACTTATCATATTTTTCAAGGTGTTTTAAGACAAATGATAATGACTAAAGGTATACCTAGTTAGTCTAATTCATTTAAAGGTTATGGTTTTAGATAGGTTCAAGGTAAGGCACACTAACGCATCTCTTTTACCTGTTTCTTCATCCTTTATGTGAAATTTCAGTTTGCACCGCTATTAAGATAAGCTTGAAGGTATGCTTATGTCCTAGAGGGGGTGAGTAGGACTTTTTACAAATTCCTTGTCAATTAAAAACTTTAGTGCATTCGCAATCTAATTTACCAATTAAGTCTAAGTAAATGCAAGTAAATAGATCATACAAGATCTTTCTAAATTATCAACTATACTAAGACCAGCATTTGATCAAACATTTGATATGCATGCTTGTACTAAGCATTCAAGAATTTCATATGAGCATTTTGTCAAACATGAGATGGCCATTAAGTTAAGCACTTATAGAATCAATCTCAAATCATAATAATGGACAAGATGCATTCACCACATTACACACGATTTATAGTGGTTCGACAATGACTCTACTCCACTCCCGGTTCAAGTACTCAACTCCTTTGAGCACATCGGCATTCACTATCGGAGGTTTTAAATGAGGTTCACCTCTCAACCTTTACAACTTACACAAGGTTTATTCCTACACAAGGACTCCTCAAATCCTACACAAGGACAATGCACATATTCTCCCATGTCAGAGGCCTACTTAAGGACTTCCACGTCCTACGCAAGGACACACACATCCTACTCAAGGACAACTCCGAGATTGGGTCACAATATCTGGACCCCAATCTCAATAAGAAAGGGGAATCAAACAATAGACTCTATAAGTTTAAACACTTATAAGAGATGAGCCCCGATTCAACGCCGTTGAGTAGCTTCAGCTTCCATGAATGCTTCAGCCGCTCCTCTCCAAGCTCCCACGATCAATTACAAATGCATATGATGATCCTAAACTAATGCCGAGTAGATAGGAGAAGGTATTGATGTTCCATATGCCTATTGTTGAACCTCCAATTTATACATGATAAAGCCCATTACATTACATTATATGCATGGTTTGCATGTATAAAAGGCTCATCTAATGCTTGTTTTGTGATTGTAGGAATGAGAGCAACTTCACCCAATTGGAGACCAAAAAGAGTGTATTTAGGACCTCTTGAATGAAGGCCCAAGGTGGACTAAAAAAGGAAGAAGAAAGAGGGAGAAAAGAGAAGAAAGAGAGAAGAAGAAAAAGAAAAGAATAGAGGCCTGATTGGTTGGCCAAGGGAGCCAAACCGGTCAAGACCGGTCGACCACCCTGGTGCCCACCTTTTGAAAGTCACTGGACTAAGGACCAGCTTGGTCCGACCGGTCAAGACCGGTCAGCCATCAGGTCAGGGACTTCCCTGTGCACACTAGACTCCTAACAAACTAGTCTGACCGGTCAAGATCGGTCGGCCAGCCTAGTCCGACCGGTCACGTTCGATCGGCCATGCAATTAACAGCAGTTTCCAATTTGGGATCCGAGATTTTCTGTACAAGTGCGTAATGCTACGCAATTCTGGAAGATTTTGACGCAATAGAGCCTCCCCACTATAAAAGGACACCTAGGGTCTCTTCCTAGGGCATCATAGAAACTCCGGGTTTTTATGTTTTTTATTGAGTTCTAGTTGTTGTAAGACAATGCTCGGCTAGAATCTCTCAGCTAAGGCTGAGAGGTGAAGCTTGTACCCAATTTCATGTCTAATTCAGTTTGATTCAAGTAGTTTCACTTTAAGTTTGAATTTTGAATGTCTAGTTCTTATAAAGTTGATATTTTTAGAAGTTTTATGAGAGTTCATGTGCTTCGGACATGGATTCCTTGCAATTCTCTGAGATTATCATGTTTTGCTTGATTAGATTCGAATTATTGTAACCCTTGAGCATGCCATAGTCCATAAGCATGGCTGTTACTCCGAAGGCTATGATTTCCAATGCTATATATGGTTGAATGGGACTAGAACTTGGAAGTTCAACTTAAGTGGGATTGAATGTGTTTAATGCTTTATCTTCCAACTAGATGAGAGATAGAACTTCGAATTTAGTTGTGTTTATGCTTGGATTGATTGGATTAACATGAGATTGTTACAAGTGGATCCTTGAAGGCCTTAGTTCCTTAATTACTGTTTTTCCTAAGTTACTGTTTTAATACAATTCTCTCAATTGAATCTCTTAATTATTACAATCCTAGTTGCTGGAATAGTTTAGAAATTGTTTTCTAATTCCCTGTGGATCGACCTCGGTCTTACCGATATTTATTACTACATCACAGCCTTGCACTTCAAGCGAGCGAACAAGTTTTTGGTGCCATTGCCAGGGATGATAGGTTAAACGGTTCTAAATTGTTTTAGTGGCTATAGAGTAAAAGTAGTTAGGTTTTATTATTTTCTTAGGATTAGTTTTTCTGAATTATAGAACTAACAAAGTTTGTTTTGTTTTGTAAGAAGTTCTTCTAGTTCAAGCAAATCGGGTACTATCCTTCCAACTTGAACTCTTTTAGTTTTCAATTTTTAGGATTTAAGTTTATTTTAGATTTTGGATTGTGTGGTTTATGTCCCATTGGGAACGTAACCATAACAATCGTCTCCAATCCGAAGGTGGTTTAGTTGGACCACTCTCCGTTCATAGACGAGTCCGAAAATCTGTAGAATATCGTGAAAATTTGGGAAGTATGGATCAAATTCCATTAGGGAATCCCCCCCCCCCCCCCCCCTACCACAAACGCAAATCAAGAGGGAGTAGAGAGAATGAGATGCACAATGCTCCTCCAATGAGATATTTACAGGACTACCTACAACAGGTTCGTGCAACTACACCCTCGTACGTGGTCTTACCACCAACCGGGGGAAACATTGATATAAAGCCGGGTATAATTCAACTCATACCAAGGTTCCATGGGCTAGATTCTGAGAGCCCATACTTACACTTAAAGGAATTTGAAGAAGTGGTGGCTACGTTACAATATCAGAATATCTCAGAAGATGCCATCAAACTTAAACTCTTTCCCTTATCATTGAAAGAAAGAGCCAAGAGTTGGCTCCACTCTCTTAAACCATGTTGAGCTCCTAATTGTGCATATTCTAACCCCAATTCATCACTCATTGTGCGAGGTTTGCATGGTTTATAGATGAATCTAATGCATGTTTTGTGACTACAAGATTGACAGTGAACTCCACCCATTTGAAGATGAAAAGAGCATGTTTAGGACCTTAGATGAAGACTCAAAGGAGGGCCGAAGCAAAGAAGGAAGTAAAGAAGGGCCGAAGCAAAGAAGAAAGAAAGAAAGAAAACAGGAAGAAAAGAGTCTGACCGGTCGTGACCGGTCGGCCAAGGAAGCCTGACCAGTCTAGACCGGTTAGCCATATATGCTGCAACTTCAATGAACAAGGCCGACCGGTCATGACCGGTCGGCCATGGCTGCTGGAACAGGGAGGAAGACGTCCGACCGGTCATGACCGATCGGACATGATTGCTGGACTGATGTTGAACAAAGCCGACCGGTCACGACCGGTCGGACATGCTTGCTGGAGTGGCTGTCCAATGAGGCCGACCGGTCATGACCGGTCGGCTATGCGTAAGAAGTCAGAAACTTCCAATTTCAGCCCGATTTTCTCTGCGCTGCGTAGCTCTTACGCAATTTCTCGATTCTTCCGAAGTTGTGGAGCCTCCAGACTATAAAAGGACACCTAAGGATCGTTCGTAGGGTATCCTAGAAGGTTTCAAGTGAGGTTGGAGGCTGTGGAAGTGGAGATTGGAGTTTCACAACTCCTTTTGGTTTGCTTTGCTGTTTTCATGCTTTTTATAGTTGTTTCATGTTTCCTTGGATCATGAGCAGCTAAACCTCTTAGCTAGGGCTAAGAGGTGAGGCTTGTAGTGGATCCAAGATGTTTTAATTCGTAGTTAAGTGGTTTTAAGTGTGGAATTCATGATTATGAACTAAGGTTTGAAGTTTATACAAGCTTTTGAGTAGTTTTTCTTAGTCTTATGATGACTCATGGATGTTTGGGGAAATTACTTAATTACTTACTTGGTTTGTGATGGTCTATACTTGTACGATCTGAGGAATCGGAGTGCGCTCTAGTACTATGTTCTTCATAAAGGAACTTCTCACCAAAGTTCTACTTTTCTGATTTTTCTGTAATGTGTATGGACTGTGCATGTGATTTGAATCCAGTTCAAATCCTGATCTAACCTTGTCTTGTGACAGGACTTGAGGATGGTTATGATTGTGAACTAGACCTTTTGGAAAGGGGAATGACCTATGCAATTGAGCATGCTCAGATCAGCCTGCATTGAGTGAATCTTATGCATAGAACTTACATATTACAGACTGTTTGGTTTAACAGCTCCATCATCCGACTAGATAGACTTGAATGTCGATTCTAGTTGAGAGAATAAGAAACCACAGCGGATTGAACATCAAGGATTGCTACAAGTGGATCCTTGAAACCCTAGTGCCTTCTTATAATTAGTTACTTTGATTTAATTCAACTTCTGTTACTCATATCAATTTAATACAAAAATCTGATTAGTAGATTTCAATAGACACTTGTGGATGAGTTTGTGAAATCCTATATAAGTCCCTGAGGATCGACCTCGGTCTTACCGAGTTTATTACTACTTCGCAACCCTACACTTGGGGAAGCGAACAAGTTTTTGGCGCCGCTGCCGGGGATTTTGACGGTTTTCACAAATTTCTGAAATTAGTATCTATTTAGGATTTTTAGGATTTTTAGGACTAACTTAGTTTGTTTATTTGATTTTTCTTTTCAGGGATTTCTAGGAAGCTGAAGAAGATACAAGGATTTTTAAGTGCGAAACAGGTTCTATCTTTCTAAACCTTTTTCTTCTCCTTCTCCTATTCTTTCCTATCTTATTCATCTCTTGTAGAGTGAGTGGAGACTCCTCTTAGATCTCTAAAATGTTGGCCCCTTTGCCACCTGGATTCCTATTGGTCGGCTCTGCCGTCTTGGATCACCTTGTGCTCAGAGATTTCTTTTCTCATCTCTACTCCTCTTTCTCTTTTTTCTGCATTTTTTCTCAAAAGATTCAAAGAGTGGGTGGGGAGTTCTCTGAACCCCTATTGACCAAGAGAAATTGGTCTCTATCCTTGCTTTTGGCCTAGCCATTGCAAGACACCTTGTGCTTCGGTCTTAGAGAAGAGTAAAGAAAAGGGAGGAAGAATTCTTCTTTCTTTCTGTTTTTTATTTTTGGTTTTGCATGCCACATTGGGCTCAGGATTCCAATAACCGACTCATAAGTGAATGGGGGATAGTAGAAGGAATTGATAGAGAGCCACGTGCTAGGAAACATTTAGACTCTCCAATTTTATCTGAAAATATGTCTGCAAATCAACCTAACCTGGTCCAAAATCAAACTGAAACAGGGGAGAATGTGGTTGAGAATGTTCCCCGACCAAGGACTTTACATGATTTCTTGCAACCTGCAAGAACGAGCACTCCCTCATGCATAGTATTTCCACCAAATGCAGGGAATGTAGATTTGAATCCGGGAGTGATTCAACTTCTCCCTAAATTCCATGGATTAGATAGTGAAAGTGCTTATCAACATCTTAAAGAGTTTGACGAGGTAATTACCACCATGCACTTTGCAAACGTAACGGAAGATGTGGTGAGACTTAAATTCTTCCCTTTCACTCTTAAAGATAAAGCTAAGGGTTGGCTTTATGCATTGAGGCCAAGATCAATTGGTGCATAGACTGATATGCACAGAGAATTCATAAAGAAATTCTTCCCTACTTACAAAACGAATATGTTGAAGCGCCTTATCATGAACTTTGCCCAAAAGGAAGATGAAACCTTTTTCCAATGTTGGGAGAGGTTTAAAGACCTATTAAACGCATGCCCACATCATGGCTATGAAATTTGGCGGGTTATAAGCTTTTTCTATGAAGGACTGACTTCACCCATGCGCCAATTTGTAGAGATGATGTGTAATGGGGAGTTCATGAATAAGGAAGCTGATGAAGCATGGGATTATTTGGAAGAATTGGCTGAGAGTGCACAGTCTTGGGATACATCTAAACCAACAAATTCCAAGACTGGCCAACAAAAGGAGAAGGGAGGAATGTATGTCTTATTAGAAGAAGATAGTATAAGTGCACGGTTGGCTAGCCTCACAAGAAAGGTCGAAGCCATGGAATTAAGGAAAGGAGAAACAATCAACTCCACTGAAGTTGAAACTGTTTGTGGAATTTGTGCTGGAAATCAACATGCTACACAAGATTGTCCCACGATTCCAGCAATCCAAGGCATCTTACAAGAACAAACAAATGCTATAAACAGTTATCAACAGCAATATGGTGCTCCAAACTCAAACACGTTTAATCCTAATTGGAAGAACCATCCCAACTTCAGTTGGAGGAATGGACCCAATGCAAATGTAAACAACACCCCAAAAGTATCACTAGAAGAGATGTTGGGTGCATTCGTATCGGTCCAGAATGAGTATAACAAGACAAATTCTCTAAAAATAGATGGGTTCATGCAAGAGCAATTGAAATTCAATCAAAATTCAAACCAAGCCATCAATGAATTGAAAACATCTCTGGCTAGAGTTAAAGCTCACCTTAGTGTTGGAGAGAAGGGCACACTTCCTGCTCAACCTCTTCCTAACCCAAGGACCCAGTATGAGATACAAGATGCAAGCTCATCCTCCCACCATACGGAACATGTCCAAGCTATCACCACTTTGAGAAGTGGGAAAGAAATTGACAAATCTAATCCGGTAAAGGTTCCAAAGCCTAAGGATCCGGAAATTCCCAACGAGGATGATAGCCCAAACAATATTCCTCAAGAGAAAGAACTGGAAAGACAATACAAGCCGGTTGCCCCATTTCCACAAAGGTTGATTTCACCTAAACCTTTAGATAAAAATCTGGAGATTCTGAAAGTTTTTAAGCAGGTGAAGATCAACATCCCGCTGTTGGATGCAATAAAACAAATACCATCTTATGCCAAATTTCTAAAGGAATTGTGTACAGTGAAAAGGAAACACAACGTTCACAACAAAGTTCTTTTGACTGAGAATTTGAGCGCCATCATCAAACAAGAGGTGCCCCAAAAATACAAGAATCCGGGTAGTCCAACCATCTCATGCATCATAGGAGACTACCGGATCAAACAAGCCCTACTCGACTTGGGGGCAAGTGTGAATCTCATTCCATATTCGGTCTACGAACAACTTGGGTTAGGTGAATTAAAACCCACCAAAACCACACTCCAACTTGCTGACAGATCCATCCGGATACCGAGAGGAATGATAGAGGATGTTCTAGTCCAAGTTGATAAATTCTACTACCCAGTAGATTTTATTGTCTTAGACACACATCCCGTAATAGGCACCGGTGCTCAAATTCCCGTCATACTTGGACGACCGTTTCTAGCTACATCAAATGCCATTATCAATTGTAGAAACGGACTTGTACAAATGTCCTTTGGAAATATGACCCTTGAGCTTAACATATTTGATTTATGCAAACAACCACAGGAAGTTGATGATGATGCCCACGAATTAAACATGATCGAATCATTCGTGGAGGATACAGTCCCCTTGTCACTAATTCCCGACCCTTTGGAGGGATGTATGGCCCATTCTCATGAGACAAATGAATATACAATACAAGAGATGGATGCCATGCTAGAGATGATGCCAGTACTTGACAATAAAAGATGGAGGGCCCCAATTGAACCTTTGCCTGTAAATGAGAACAAGGCCCTCCCATCCAACATCAAGGCACCAACACTCGACCTAAAA
This sequence comes from Liriodendron chinense, assembly GCA_003013855.2. Classification (NCBI taxonomy): domain Eukaryota; kingdom Viridiplantae; phylum Streptophyta; class Magnoliopsida; order Magnoliales; family Magnoliaceae; genus Liriodendron; species Liriodendron chinense. The sequence continues at coordinate 651,502 of PVNU02001992.1, read as the reverse complement.
CCATTGCCAAGTGAGCTAAAATATGTTTATTTAGGTCGAGATGAGACATATCCAGTGGTGATTTCTTCCCACTTGGATGAGGAACAAGAGAGTCGGCTAATAGCTACTCTATTAGAGCACAAGAGTGCCATTGGATGGTCAATTGCGGATCTCAAAGGCATAGACCCACTGATTTGTACTCACCGCATACACCTTGAGGAAAATGCAAAGACATCCCGGCAACCACAAAGACGACTAAATCCAAACATGAAGGATGTGGTTAAGGCCGAAGTGGTGAAACTATTGGATGTAGGTATCATTTACCTAATATCCGATAGCCAATGGGTGAGCCCAACTCAAGTGGTGCCTAAGAAATCTGGAATCACCATCGTAGCCAATGCCAATAACGAACTCGTACCAACTAGAGTCACTATCGGTTGGAGAATGTGCATTGACTACAGGAAGTTAAATACTGTCACGAGGAAAGACCACTTCCCCCTACCGTTTGTTGATCAGATTTTAGAACGGTTGGAGGGTCATTCCCACTTTTGCTTCCTTGATGGCTATTCAGGGTACAACCAAATAGAAATTGCCTGTGAAGACCAAGAAAAGACTACATTCACATGTCCATTCTGCACTTTCGCCTATCGACGGATGCCGTTTGGACTATGTAATGCCCCTGTCACCTTTCAACGTTGTATGATGAGCATATTTTCTGACATGGTGGGGACCATTCTCGAAGTCTTCATGGATGATTTTTCCGTATTTGGTTGTAGCTTTGATGAGTGCCTTGAGCACTTGAAATCTGTGCTGAAAAGATGTGAAGAAAAGAACCTTGTGCTCAATTGGGAGAAGTGTCACTTCATGGTTCGAAAGGGAATTGTACTTGGTCATATCGTTTCACAAAATGGAATTAAGGTGGACAAAGCGAAAATTGATCTTATCTCTAACCTTCCACCACCCAAAAGCATACCAGATATCCGGTCCTTTTTAGGACACGCAGGATTTTACAGAAGGTTCATAAAGGACTTCAGTTCACTATCTCGCCCTTTATGTAACCTACTTCAAAAGGAAAATTCATTCGAGTGGAATGAAGAATGTCAAAAGGCCTTTACCACCCTTAAAGGCATGTTGACATGCACTCCAATAATGCAACCACCTGATTGGAGCCTTCCTTTTGAGATTATGTGCGATGCTAGCGACTATGCTATTGGGGCCGTGTTAGGCCAAAGAAAAGATAAAAAGCCATGTGTCATCTACTATGCAAGTAGAACCCTAAACTCAGCCCAAGCAAACTACACCACTACTGAAAATGAACTTTTAGCAGTAGTTTTTGCCTTGGACAAGTTTAGGTCCTACTTGATTGGATCCAAGATCATTATATTCACAGACCATGCCGCGCTTAAGTATCTTCTTTCTAAGAAGGATGCTAAACCACAGTTATTAAGATGGATCCTTCTACTCCAGGAATTCGACATAGAAATACGTGATAAGAAAGGAGTACGAGAATGTAGTAGCTGACCACCTCTCTCGACTTGTCCTCACTGATTCCCCTGAAACGACTACAATCAATGACATGTTCCCTGATGAACAACTTTTTGCTGTCTCCCAATTGCCATGGTATGCGGACGTTGTTAACTATCTTGCTACAGGTACAATTCCTACATATTGGAAAAAGCAAGATAAGGATAGATTCTTCTCGGAGGTGTGGAAATTCCTATGGGATGACCCATACTTATTCAAGTATTGTCCCGATCAAATCATAAGGAGATGTGTCCCAGATGATGAGCAACAAAGTATCATCTCCTTCTGTCATTCTCAAGCATGTGGTGGCCACTTTTCGGCTAAAAAAACCACAGTGAAAATTCTGCAATGTGGGTTTTATTGGCCCACTATGTTCAAAGACACACATGAATTTTGCAAAGCATGTGAACCTTGTTAGAAATTAGGGGGAATCTCCTGTAGAAATATGATGCCACTCAATCCCATCTTAATAATTGAAATTTTTGATTGTTGGGGCATCGATTTCATGGGCCCATTCCCATCTTCTTTTGGAAACCTATACATCTTGCTTGCCGTCGACTATGTTTCCAAATGGGTCGAGGCTACCCCTTGCCGGAATAATGACCATAAAACGGTCATTCGATTTTTAAAAGAAAATATTCTTTCCCGGTTTGGAACGCCTCGAGTCATCATAAGTGATGGAGGGTCTCACTTTTGCAATCGCCCTTTTGAAACCTTAATGAAGAAATATGGCGTAACACACAAAGTGAGTACTCCCTATCACTCACAAACTAGTGGACAAGCTGAGATATCCAATAGGGAGATTAAACACATTTTAGAGAAAACGGTAAACCCCGATCGCAAGGATTGGTCGCTTCAGCTTACCGATGCGCTTTGGGCTTACCGTACAGCTTTCAAAACCCCTATTGGAATGTCTCCCTATAGACTTGTCCATGGGAAGGATTGTCACTTGCCTGTGGAGTTGGAACATAGGGCATATTGGGCTATTAAGAAGATGAATTTCAATTCTGACAAGGCAAGCTCATTACGCAAACTACAATTGAATGAACTTGCAGAAATCCGGAATGAAGCTTATGAGAATGCGAGAATTTACAAGGACAAGACGAAGATATTCCATGATAAGAATATTCTTCGCAAGACATTCACGATCAATCAAAAAGTCCTCATGTATAATTCTCGCTTGCATCTATTTCCGGGAAAATTGAGATCTCGATGGACCGGTCCCTACATTGTGCAAACTGTTTATCCATATGGGACTGTCGAGCTGTTGAATCCAAGGAACGGCAACATTTTTAAAGCAAATGGGCAGCGATTAAAGCCGTTCTTTGAGAATTTTCCTTCAGAAGGTATGTCCATACCTCTGAATGATCCTGTGTATCAGGATGATTGATCTCCTAGTCTGATGGAGGTATAGAGTAGTTAGGATTAGGATTTTGCTGCTTTTGTTTTCTTTTTCATAGGTTTGTTAGAAGGAGGAAGATTTCCACTTTTCACTCTCTTAGGTACTATCATTCCTCACTCCCTTTTATTTTCAAATTGCTCTCATGTTTTGCTCATTGCACATCTTTTACATTGAGGACAATGCAATATTTGGTTGGGGGGTGTAGGATCACTGCATGAATCCAGCGTTTTGCAACATTTCAAGCAATCATGTGGAAATTTTTTTTCGATTTTTCAAAAATTCGAAACTCTTTTGGAAAACACCAGTTCTATGCATTCAAGTTGATATAAGCATACGAGGAGGAGATATGAAGTGTATGGGGCTGGATGTCTGGAATCTCTCATAGCAATAATGGTTTTATATGTGAACTCCCCTATTTTTGTGATTGATAGAAAACCTGAAAACTTTTACACCTAGTTCACATTACACGATTTTCATGAGTTGAAGGGATTATGTGATTTATGGATTAGCTAGACTTTGAATTAAGGTGTTGAGAGATCAGGCCGGGGTACTTTGTCCATCCTTGTCCATGGGAAAATAATGAACGATATGGATTTTTAAAAATCCTATCTAATTTAAAAAGAAAAAGGAAAATGAAGGATGAAATTGGGAATGATGGAAAAATGGTGGAAAATTCCGATTAGGGCTACCTACTACCAACCGGGGGATGGTCTACCTGTAACCAAAGCCGAAAATGGGACGTAGTGTGAAAGTCGTCGGAAGGACGGTAAGGCAAATTCCTGTCATTGGCTTGATGTGGCTCTATGTACCTTGAGTTCTATAGTCTAGTTGATCTATGAAGAAGATAATCCTAGAAACTCGTGGAATGAATTTTCACTACCCACACTAGGTTGAATTTGTTCAAGTCCTATTTATCAACCAATCAGCGGGAATTTCATATGAATGCTTATTATGTTTTGAGGATTTACGGTTCCAACCTTTGACGCCTAATCTTTCTGAATTTTACACTTATGAACCTTGGAATGAATAGAAGGATGGTTTCTGAAAGAGAGTTGAGTTTTGAAGAATGGGATTAGTTTCACGCATGTTTTGCTCGGGACTAGCAAAATGCTGGTTGGGGGGTGTGTTGAGCTCCTAATTGTGCATATTCTAACCCCAATTCATCACTCATTGTGCGAGGTTTGCATGGTTTATAGATGAATCTAATGCATGTTTTGTGACTACAGGATTGAGAGTGAACTCCACCCATTTGAAGATAAAAAGAGCATGTTTAGGACCTTGGATGAAGACTCAAAGGAGGGCCGAAGTAAAGAAGGAAGTAAAGAAGGGCCGAAGCAAAGAAGAAAAGAAAGAAAGAAAACAGGAAGAAAAGAGGCTGACCGGTCGTGACCGGTCGGCCAAGGAAGCCTGACCGGTCTGACCGGTCGTGACCGGTCGGCCAAGGAAGCCTGACCGGTCTAGACCGGTCAGCCATATATGCTACAACTTCAATGAACAAGGCCGACCGATCATGACCGGTAGGCCATGACTGCCGGAACAGGGAGGAAGACGTCCGACCGGTCATGACCGGTCGGACATGATTGCTGGACTGATGTTGAACAAAGCCGACCGGTCACGACCGGTCAGACATGTTTGCTGGAGTGGCTGTCCAATGAGGCCGACCGGTCATGACCGGTCGGCTATGCGTAAGAAGTTAGAAACTTCCAATTTCAGCCCGATTTTCTCTGTGCTGCGTAACTCTTACGCAATTTCTCTATTCTTCCGAAGTTGTGGAGCCTCCAGACTATAAAAGGACACCTAGGGATCGTTCCTAGGGTATCCTAGAAGGGTTCAAGCGAGGTTGGAGGCTGTGGAAGTGGAGATTGGAGTTTCACAACTCCTTTTGGTTTGCTTTGCTGTTTTCATGCTTTTTGTAGTTGTTTCATGTTTCCTTGGATCATGAGCAGCTAAACCTCTTAGCTAGGGCTAAGAGGTGAAGCTTGTACTGGATCCAAGATGTTTTAATTCGTAGTTAAGTGGTTTTAAGTGTGGAATTCATGATTATGAACTAAGGTTTGAAGTTTATACAAGTTTTTGAGTAGTTTTTCTTAGTCTTATGATGACTCATGGATGTTTGGGGAAATTACTTAATTGCTTACTTGGTTTGTGACGGTCTAGACCTGTATGATCTGAGGAATCGGAGTGCGCTCTAGTACTATGTTCTTCATAAAGGAACTTCTCACCAAAGTTCTACTTTTCTGATTTTTCTGTAATGTGTATGGACTGTGCATGTGATTTGAATCCAGTTCAAATCCTGATCTAACCTTGTCTTGTGACAGGACTTAAGGATGGTTATGATTGTGAACTAGACCTTTTGGAAAGGGGAATGACCTATGCAATTGAGCATGCTCAGATCAGCCTGCATTGAGTGAATCTTATGCATAGAACTTACATATTACAGACTGTTTGGTTTAATAGCTCCATCATCCGACTAGATAGACTTGAATGTCGATTCTAGTTGAGAGAATAAGAAACCACAGTGGATTGAACATCAAGGATTGCTACAAGTGGATCCTTGAAACCCTAGTGCCTTCTTATAATTAGTTACTTCGATTTAATTCAACTTCTGTTACTCATATCAATTTAATACAAAAATCTGATTAGTAGATTTCAATAGACACTTGTGGATGAGTTTGTGAAATCTTATATAAGTCCCTGAGGATCGACCTCGGTCTTACCGAGTTTATTACTACTTCGCAACCCTACACTTGGGGAAGCGAACAAACCACACTCGATAGGATCATGGAATGAGATGACTCGGGAATTCTTGAAAAAGTTGTTCCTGACTCATAAAACAAACACCCTTCGAAGAGCCATAATGAACTTGTCGGTTAAAGAGAATGAATCATTCTTTCAATGTTGGGAAAGGCTTAAGGACTTCCTACTGGCTTGCCCACATCACAACTACGAAAGCTGGCGAATCATAAACTTCTTCAACGTGGATTAAGTTCCAATATGCGCCAATTCGTAGAGATGATGTGCAACGGCGAGTTTATGAGCAAAAATCCAGATGAAGCTTGGAGTTACTTAGATATGTTGGCTGAGAATGCCCAATCATGGGATACCTCAAACAAATCTAATAACCTCAAGCCTCCTCAAGAAAAAGAGAAAGGAGGGATTTATATCCTTAAGGAGGAAGATGATATGAATGCAAGGTTAGCCAGCCTCACAAGGAAGATCAAAGCTATAGAACTTAGTAAGAGTGGAGTTTCAAAGTCCAATGAAGCTATTGAGACCACGTGTGGGATTTGTTTCACTAATATACACGCTACACAAGATTGTCCTACAATTCCTACGTTTCAAGAGGTGTTACATGAACATGCAAATACCATATATGGTTATCAATGGCCTTTTAATGGACCGATGGGTAATACGTACAATTATACTTGGAAGAACCACCCAAATTTCAGTTGGAAGAATGCTCCCACGGGCAATCCTACCAACTCTCAAGGAGGGCCACCCATGCAAAATACGGCCCCACCTCAATTCTCAATGGAGGACACCTTAAAAGTGTTTATGCAAGGGCAAACGTAAATCAATCAAACAAATTAGCAAATGATTCAAGAGCTCAAAGTCTCGGTTGATGAGATTAAGGGACGCTTGAATGCTAGGGAAGGGACCTTTCCGGCCCAACCTCAGCCCAATCTAAAGCAAGTACATGAAGTAAGCATTCCTAATCTTTCCAACGAACATATGGAGCAAGCCAAATCCGTCACCACTCTTAGAAGTGGTAAACAAATTGATAAAACTATTCCGGTGAAGGCCGACAAGCCTAATAATTCGATAAATTCTGAGGATGAGGACGGATCCAACTTAGCCCCATAAGAAACGGAACGCGTTTACAAGCCCGTTGCACCATTCCCTTCGAGATTGGTTGCTCCAAAATCTCTCCCAAACTCTCATAATATTTTAGAGATTTTTAGACAAGTCAAGATAAACATTCTATTGCTTGATGCCATTAAACAAATCCCCTCTTATGCCAAGTTTCTAAAGGACCTATGCTCAACTAAACGCAAATATAATGTGCAGTAAAAGGCCTTCTTAAATGAGAAAGTGAGTGTCATTCTCACTCAAAAGACCCCCCCAAAATTCAAAGATCCCGGTAGTCCCACAATCTCATGTATGATTGGAGACTACCAGATTGAGCATGCATTGCTAGACTTAGGGGCAAGCGTAAACTTGATTCCGTACTCGGTATATGAGCAATTAGGTCTTGGTGAATTAAAACCCACCAAAACCATATTGCAACTCGCTGATAGATCCATCCGTGTACCAAGAGGGATAGTTGAGGATGTTCTAGTCTAAGTTGAAAAATTCTACTACTCGGTAGATTTTATCGTCTTGGACACACAACCGGTTATAGATGCTAGTATTCGCTCACCTCAAGTGCAAGGTTGCAATGTAGTGATAATTCTCGATAAGACCGAGGTTGATCCACAAGGAATTAGGTAAACCAATTCAAATTGTTCCAACAACTTTAAGTTCAATGAATTTAGGAATTCAGGTTTATAAACTAACTTAAAACAGTAATTGTAAAAATCTATAATTAAAGGGAACTAAGGCTTTTGAGGATCCACTTGTGATGTCCCTCATGTGAATTCATTCATCCAAGCAAAACACAACTAGAATTGAAGTTCTGTCTCTCTTCTAGTTGGAAGATATGGCATTCAAACACAAACAATCTCTACTCAAATTGAAGAACAAAGTTTTAGTTTTAATGAAGCCCATAGAAGTCGAATATGGTATGCTCCAGGGTTACTAAGTTCCATAGCCTTCGAAGTAACGACCATGCCAATGGACTATGGTACGCTCTAGGGTTACTACAATTCAAATCTAATCAATCCAAACATGATAATCTCAGAGAATTACTAGGAACTCATGTCCGAGGCACATGAACTCTAATAAAACATCCAAAAATATCACTTTTATTCAAACTAGAACTTAAAAATTAAAACTTTAAGCAAAGTATTTGAAATAGAACGAATCCAACATGATAACTACTCACAAGCTTCACCTCTTAGCCTTAGCTAAGAGGTTCTAGCCGAGCATTATCATGCTTCAACTAGAATTCAAAGAAAAACTACACAAAAATATGAAAAACTAGAAAAAAACCCTAATTGGAGGAGTTGCGGTCGCTCCATGATGATCTCCTTTGCTCCCCAGGAACTTAGAACTCTTCTAGGACATCTTAGTAAGGATGCCAAGGTGTCATTTTATAGGAAAAAATATGAACCGCCTCAAATTGCGTAAAAACTTCCGCACATATGTCGGTATCGGACGCTGGTCGGGCGCCCGGTCAGGTAGTGGTCGGGCGCCCGACCGTGCTTGAATTCGGTCAGCAGCTTTTAGGTGAAATCCCTTTTGAATATCGGGTGCCCAACCATGTTTTGGTCTGGAGCCCGGTCATTCCAGATTTGTCCAGTATATTCAGTAGATTATCTTCCAATTTCGGGCGCCCGGCCATGTTTTAGTCCGGAGCCTGATGGCCTTCTAACATGTATGCTAAACTCTTCTTTCTTCTGGCCGATCCAGGTCATTCTGACGTGATTCTTCAAGGCTTCTTTTCAATGTCTTGAATGTGGTTCCGAAGGACCCTTTTAACAACAATTTCATGACTTCTCTCTTACATTCCTATATACACAAAACAAGCATTCGATGGGTCTTTAAAAGATGCAAACCATGCATGTAATGTGATGTAATGGGTTAGAAATGTAAAAAAATGGAAGCTCAACACACCCCCCAACCAGCTTTTTCCTAGTCCTGAGCAAAACATGCCTGAAACAAGTTCAATCTTCCAAAATCCAACTCTCCTTCAGAAACCATGCTTCTATACATTCCAAGACATACAAGTGCAAAAATCAGAGAGACTGGGTGATAGAGGTTGCAACTTTAAACTCTCAAAACATAAAAAATGTTCATATAGAATTCCTGCTGATTGATTGATAAATAGAAGAACTTTGAATAAAATTCAACCTAATGTGCATAGTGATGGCTCATCTCATGAATTTACAGGATCATCTTCTTCATGGATAAACTAAACTATAGATCTCAAGGTGTACAGATCAACAACAAGCTTGTGACAGGAATTTGCCTTACCATCCTTCCGATGGCTTTCACATTACGTCCCATTTCCAACTTTGGTTACGGATAGACCATCCCCCGATTGGTAATATGTAGCTCTTTTTCAGAATTTCCACCATTTTCTCCATCATTTTCAATTTTCATCCTTCCTTTTCCTTTTTCTTTTACATTAGATAGGATTTTTAGAAATCCATATCTTTTGTTATTTTTCCATGGACAAGGATGGACAAAGTATCCCGGCTTGGTTCCTTAACACCTCAAATTTAAGTCTAGCCAATCCACAAATCACATAATCCTTTCAAACCATGAAAATCGTGTAATGTGAACTAGGTGTAAAAGTGTTCAAATTTTCTATCAATCACATAAATAGGGGAATTCACATATAAAACCATTATATTAGAAGTAGTTCAAGACTTGCAACATTCATCACTTCACATCTCCTTTTCTTAAACCCATATCATCCTGAGTGCATAAAAACAAGGTTTTCCAAATGATTTTTGAATTTTCAGAAAAAATGATTTTTTTTTTCCACAAATGATGCTCGAAATGTTACAAATTGCTAGATGAGGAATCTCATCTCACCCCCCAACCAAATCTTGCATTGTCCTCAATGTAAAAAGATATGCGATGAACATGAATATGAGAGCAATGGTAAAATACAAGAGAGTGAGAACAATAGTACCTGAGAGAGTCGATCATGAAAGTCTACAACTTCGACAACTAAATCTACTAAGAAAACAAAAATAAAATAGAAAAACAACTAAACCTACCAACGCTATACCTCCGTTAGACTAGGAGATCAATCATCCTGATACACAGGATCATTCAGAGTGATGGACATGTCCTTTGAATCAAATTTCTCAACAAATGGTTTAAGGCGTTATCCATTCACTTTAAAACAATTACCATTTGCAGCAATCTCTATCTCGACGGCCCCATGAAGAAAAACTTCTTCAACAATATATAGGCCGGTCCATCGAGATCTCAATTTTCCCAGAAAAAGATGAAGTTGGGAATTGTACAAGAGCACATTCTGACCTTCATGGAAGGATTTCCTAAAGATGTGTTTGTCATGAAAGGTCTCCATCCTACTCTTGTAAATCCTCGAGTTCTCATAAGCATCGTTCCGGATCTCATCAAGCTCATTAAGTTGGAGTTTGTGAAGTAAGCTAGCTTTGTAAATGTCAAAATTCAATGTCCAAATTGCCCAATAGGCTTTATGTTCAATCTCCACAGGCAAGTGGCAAGCTTTTTCATAGATAAGTCTATAAGGGGACATTCCAATGGGGGTCTTATAAGCGATACGGTGAGCCTAAAATGCATCATCTAATCTCAGTGACCAATCTTTGCAATCCGGCCTCACCGTCTTTTTCCAAATCTGTTTGATTTTTCGATTGAAAATTTCAGCTTGCCCACTCGTCTGTGGGTGGTATAGGGTACTCACTTTATGCCTAATGCCATATTTCTTCATTAAGGCTTCAAAGGCCTATTGCAAAAGTGAGAACCACCATTACTAATGATGGCTCGAGGCGTTCTAAATCTGGAAAGTATGTTTTCTTTAAGGAACTTTAGAACCGTACGATGATCGTTGGTTCTACATGGAATAGCCTCTATCTATTTAGACACATAGTCTACGGCCAACAATATGTAGACATGTCTAAAAGATGAGGGAAATGGTCACATGAAATCGATGCCCCAACAGTCAAAGACTTCAAGATGTTGAATTGGGGTAAGGGGCATCATATTCCGACGGGACAACCCTCCTAGCTTTTGGCAGCGCTCGCACGCTTTATAAACTCGTGGGTGTCTCTATTTAGAGTGGGCTAATAAAAACCACACTGTAAAATTTTTGCAGTGGTTTTCTTGACGAAAAAGTGACCCCCACATGCTTGATCATGACAAAAAGAGATAACAGAATTATGTTCATCATCAGGGACACATCTCCTAATTATTTGATCTGAGCAATATTTAAAAAGTAAAGGTTCATCCCAAAAAAATCTGCGCACTTCCCTTAGAAATTTTCGTTTGTCCTGCACAGTCCAATGAATCGGCATCTCACCTGTGGAAAGATAATTGGCTATGTCAGCGTACCATGGTGGATGCATAGTAACAAAGAGTTGCTCATCAGGGAATGATTTCTCAATAGGTGACTCGTCAATAAAATTAGGTAAGACTAGGCGGGATAGATGATCCGCCACCACATTCTCTACTCCCTTCTTGTCTTTGATCTCCAAATTGAATTCTTGAAGGAGTAGGATCCATCTAAGCAAATGGGGCTTATCATCTTCTTAGAAGGAAGGTGTTTCAGTGCCGCATGATCCGTGTAAACAATGACTTTGGATCCTATTAAGTAAGGCCTGAATTTGTCCAAGGTAAAAATGACGGCTATGAGCTCCTTCTCCGTAGTTGAATAATTGACTTAGGCGGGATTCAAGGTCCTACTTGCATAGTAGATAACATGGGGCTTCGTATCCTTCTTTTGGCCTAGCACCGCCCCAATAGCATAATTGCTCACATCACACATCAACTTAAAAGGTATGGACCAATCCGGTGGCTGCATGATGGAGCGGTTGTCAACATGTCTTTTAGCTTTGAAAAAGTTAATTGACATTCGGCATTCCACTTATATTAGTTCTCCTTTTGGAGAAGGTTACATAAGGGCCTTGAGATTTGACTGAAATCCTTTATGACCCTTCTATAAAAGCCAGCGTGTCCAAGGAAGGACCGCACATCGCATATGCTTTTAGCTGGTGGTAGATTGAAAATTATATCAATCTTGGCCTGGTCTACCTTTATTCCATTAGACGAGATGATATGTCCAAGGACTATTCCTCTCTGTACCATGAAATGGCACTTTTCTCAGTTTAAAATGTGGTTCTTCTCCTCGCACCTTGTCAAGACCAACTTCAAGTGATTCAGGCACTCCTCAAAAGTATAACCGAAAACAGAGAAATCTTCCATGAATACCTCAAGAAATTCACCTATCATGTCTGAGAAAATACTCAACATGCATTGTTGGAATGTGGCGGGTGCATTACATAGTCCGAATGGCATTCTTCGGTATGCGAAGGTGCCAAACGGGGATGTAAAAGTGGTCTTCTCTTGGTCTTCTGGGGCTATCTCAATTTGATTGTATTCGGAATAGCCATCCAGGAAGCAATAGTAGGAGTAACCTGCTAACCTCTTTAAAATTTGATCCATGGATGGGAGAGGGAAGTGGTCCTTCCTAGTAACCTTGTTTAGCTTCCGATAATTAATGCACATACGCCAACCAGTGGTTACTCTAGTCGGTATAAGCTCGTTGTTGGCGTTTTCTATGATGGTAATACCGGATTTCTTAGGGATAACTTGGGTACGACTCACCCATTGGCTCTTCTAGATGGGGTAGATGATACCCACATCTAGTAGCTTTAACACCTCGGCTTTGACAACCTCCATCATGTTTGGATTCAGCCTTCTTTGAGGTTGTCTAGTCATTTTTACATTTTCTTTGAGGTGTATACGGTGAGTACAAACCGAAGAGTCTATCCCCTTGAGATCCGCAATTGTCCAACCAATGGCTCCTCTGTGTTCTTTGAGTAGCTCAATCAACTTGAGCTCTTAGTCTTTCCCTAGGTGAGAGGCAATGACAAGCGGGAATGTTTCTTCTTGACCCAAGTATACATATTTAAGCTCGGATGGCAATGGTTTAAGGTCAAGCTTCGGTGGTTTGATGGTAAACGGTAGAGGCCTTGATGTGGTTGGTGGTAATTTTTCAAAATGGGGCCTCCACCGGCTAGTACCAACTATCGATTTCTCAATATTCAATACTTGCACAATTTCACTAATGATGGGGTTTTTGGAATCCTTGAAATGTGCCAAGCATGTCTCCAAGATTTCTAGTGGTTCAAGTTGGAGGAGCTCTTCTTCTTCAAAAGATTCGAGCATGTTTACCTCGAAGAGCTCGTCGTCATCAACATCCCTATGCCTTTTGCCCAAATGGAACACATTACCTCTAATGTCATCTTCCCAAAAGATTATTGCATTACCCTGTTCCGGCAATTTATGATTGTGTTTGATGTAGCAAGGAATGGGCAGCCTAAAATCACCGGTATTTGAGTGCTAGCATCTATAACCGGTTGTGTGTCCAAGACGATAAAATCCACCGGGTAGTAGAATTTGTCAACTTGGACTAGAACATCCTCAACTATCCCTCTCGGTACACGGATGGATCTCTCAGCGAGTTGCAATGTGGTTTTGGTGGGTTTTAATTCACCAAGACCCAATTGCTCATATACCGAGTACGGGATCAAGTTTACGCTTGCCCCCAAGTCTAGCAATGCACGCTCAATCCGGTATTCTCCAATGATACATGAGATTGTGGGACTATCGGGATCTTTGAATTTTTTTTTTGGCGGCGGGGGGGGGGGGGGGGGGGGGGGGGGGGGGGGGGGGGGGGGGTCTTTTGAGTGAGAATGGCACTCACTTGCTCATTTAGGAAGGCCTTTTGCTGCACATTATATTTGCGTTTAGTTGTGCATACGTCCTTTAGAAACTTGGCATAAGAGGGAATTTATTTGATGGCATCAAGCAAGGGAATGTTGATCTTGACTTGTCTGAAAATCTCTAAAATATCATGAGAGTTTGGAAGAGATTTTGGAGCGACCAATCTCAAAGGGAATGGTGCTACGGGCTTGTAAACGCGTTCTGTTTCTTGTGGGGCTAAGTTAGATCTTTCCTCATCTTCAGAATTTACCGGATCATTAGGCTTGTCGGCCTTCAACGGAATAGTTTTGTCAATTGTTTACCACTTCTAAGAGTGGTGACGGATTTGGCTTACTCCATACGTTGGTAGGAGGGATCAGGAATGCTTACTTCATGTACTTGCTTTGGATTGGGTTGAGGTTGGGACGAAAAGGTCCCTTCCCTAGCATTCAAGCGTCCCTTAATCTCATCAACCGAGACTTTAAGCTCTTAGAACATTTGCTGATTTGATTGATTGATCTGCGTTTGCTGTTGAGCTCTTAATTGTGCATATTCTAACCCCAATTCATCACTCATTATGCAGGGTTTTCATGATTTAAAGACTAATCGAATGCATGTTTTGTGATTGCAGGAATGAGAATGGATTTAATCCAATAGGAGATCAAAAGGGTCCACTTAGGAGCTTTGGATGAAGACCCAAGGTGGGCCAAAGAAAGAAGAAAGCAGAGAGAAGAAAGAAAGAAAGAAATGAAGAAGAAAAGAGGTCAAGACCTGTCGTGACCGGTCGGCCAAGAGGGCCACGACCAGTCTAGACCGGTCGGCCAGCTCTCCCAGATCCTGCTGAGCACACTGGATAGTTTACATAAACAGTCCGACCGGTCGTGACCGGTCGGCCAGCCAGTCCGACTGGTCTAGACAGGTCGGCCAACAGGTTTGATGGCTCCTGTGCACGCTGGACTGATGCAAATAGTGAGTCTGACTGGTCGTGGCCGGTCGGCCAAGCCACTTCGACCGGTCGTCCGACCGGTTGGCCATGTGTTTAAAACAAAAACTTCTGTTTTTGGCGTCGAATTTCTCTGCGCACTGCGTAAGCTTACGCAAATTCGAGAAGATTCCGATGTTGCGGAGCCTCCCCACTATAAAAGGACATCTAGGGATCATTTCTAGGGTATCTTAGAAGAGTTTGAGCAAGGTGGGAGGCGGCGGAAGTGAATTTCGGAGTTCCACAACTCCTTCTAGTTTGTTTCTCGTTTTTATGCTTTTCTTAGTTGTTTCATGTTTCCTTCGATCATGAACGGCTAAACCTCTTAGCTAGGGCTAAGAGCTGAAGCTCGTAGTGAGTCTAAGATGTTTTCAATTCGTTTAAGTTGGTTTTAAAGTTGGATTTCATGTTTATGAACAATGGTTTGAAGTTAATACAAGTTCCAAGTAGTTTTTCTTAGTCTTATGATGACTCATGGATGTTTGGGAGAATTGCTTGAGTTCTTAATGGTTGTGTGCTAGTCTAGACCTGTATGATCCGAGGAATTGGAGTACACTCTAGTACTATGATCTTCATGTGGGAACTTCCTACCAAAGTTCTACTTTTCTGAGATTTTGTTGTATGTGGACTGTGTATATGATTTGAATCAAGTTCAAGTCAGGATCTAGCTTTGTCTTGTGACAGGCCTTAGTGATGGTTATGATTATGAACTTAGTCTAATGGAATTGGGACTAACCTATGCAATTGAGCATGCTCGTCCTAGCTTGCATTGAGTGATTCATGTACATTGATCTTACATATGGCAGATTATTGGTTTTAACAGCTCTATCATCCGACTAGATAGATCTTAATTTTGATTCTAGTTGAGAAAGTGAGAAACCGCAGCGGATTGAGCATCAAGGATTGTTACAAGTGGATCCTTGAACCCCTAGTGCCTTTTATTAATTGATTACTTCAGTTTAGTTCAACATTGCTACTTACATGAATCTACTACAATTCTGGTTGTTAGATTTTCAATAGAAACTATTGGAAGTATTTTGTGAATTCCTACATAAGTCCCTGTGGATCGACCTCGGTCTTACCGAGTTTATTACTACATCGCAACCCTACACTTGGGGAAGCGAACAAGTTTTTGGCGCCGTTGCCGAGGACTTTAACGTTTTTTTCACAAATTTCTGAAAATAGTATCTATTTAGGATTTTTAGGAATAGTACTAACTTAGTTTGTTTTGTTTGATTTGTTTTCTTTTCAGGGATTTCTAGGAAGTTGAAGAAGACATAAGGATCTCAAGTGCTTGAATCAGGTTCTATCTTTCTAAACCTCACTCTTCTTCTTCTCCTGTTCATTCCTATCGCATTCATCTCTTATAGAGTGGGTAGAGACTCCTTTTTGGATCTCTGAAAGGTAGGCCTTGTGCCACCTGGATTCCTATTAGTCAGCTCTGCCGTCTTGGATCACCTTGTGCTCAGAGATTCTCTTCTCACCTCTACTCCTCTTTCTTCTTTTTCTGCATTTTTCTCAAAAGATTCAAAGAGTGGGTGGGGAGTTCTCTGAACCCCTATTGACTAGGAGAAATCGGTCTCTATCCTTGCTTCTGGCTTAGCCATTGCAAGACCCCTTGTGCTTCGGTCTTAGAGAAGAGTAAAGAAAGGAAGGAAGAATTCTTCTTTCTCTTTGTTTCATATTTTTTTTGGTTTTGCATGCCACATTGGGCTCGAGATTCCAATAATCGACTCATAAGTGAAGGGGGACTAGTAGAAGGAATAGACAGAGAACCATGTGCTAGGAGACATCTAACTTTTTCAATTTTGTTTGAAAGTATGGCTGTGAATCAACCTAATCCGATGGCCAATCCTAATCTAGGCCAAAACCAAACCGAAACGGGAGAGAATATGGTTGAGAATGTTCCCCGACCAAGAGCATTACGTGATTACTTGCAACCAGCAAGAGCGAGCACTCCCTCATGCATAATCTTTCCACAAAATGCAGGGAATGTAGATTTGAAACCAGGAGTGATCTAACTCCTACCAAAATTCCATGGATTAGACAGTGAAAGTGCCTATCAATGCCTTAAGGAGTTTGATAAGGTAATAACCACCATGCACTTTGCGAATGTTACAGATGATGTGGTAAGACTTAAATTATTTCCTATCACTCTTAAAGATAAAGCTAAAGGTTGGCTTCATGTATTAAGGCCAAGATCAATTGGTGCATGGACTGATATGCACAGGGAATTCATTAAAAAATTCTTCCCTACTCATAAAACGAACATGTTGAGGCGCCTTATCATGAACTTCGCCCAAAAGGAAGATGAGACCTTCTTCCAATGTTGGGAGAGGTTTAAGGACTTGTTAAATGCATGCCCACATCATGGCTATGAAATTTGGTGGGTTATAAGTTTTTTCTATGATGGACTGACTTCACCCATGCGCCAATTTGTAGAAATGATGTGTAATGGGGAGTTCATGAATAAGGAAGCCGATGAAGCATGGGACTACTTGGAGGAAGTGGCTGAGAATGCACAGTCTTAGGATACATCGAAACCAGTAAATTCCAAGACTGGCCAACAAAAGGAGAAAGGAGGAATTTATGTTCTATCAGAAGAGGATAGTATAAGTGCACGTGTGGCTAGCCTCACAAGAAAAGTCGAGGCCATGGAATTGAGAAAATGAGAGACGATTAACTCCAATGATGTTGAAACTGTTCGTGGAATTTGTGCCGGAAATCAACATGCAACACAAGATTGTCCCACAATTTCAGTGGTTCAGGACATCTTACAAGAACAATCAAATGCCATAAACAGTTATCAGCGGCAATTTGGTGCTCCAAACTCAAACACGTTTAATGCTAGTTGGAAGAACCATCCCAACTTCAGTTGGAGGAATCTACCCACTGTGAATGCAACCAATATCCCTCAAGCCCAACCTATACTAGGTCCATCTCTAGTCATTACTCCAAAAGTTACGCTAGAGGAGATGTTGGGTGCATTTGTATCGGTTCAAGCTGAGTATAACAAGACAAATTCTCTGAAAATAGATGGGTTCATGCAAGAGCAATTGAAATTCAATCAAAATTCAACTCAAGCCATCAATGAATTGAAAACCTCAATGGCTAGAGTTGAATCTCATCTCAATGTTAGGGAGAAAGGCACACTTCCTGCCCAACCTCTTCCTAACCCAAGAACCCAATTTAAGATATAAGATGCAAGCTCATCCTCCCAACATACAGAGCATGTTCAAGCTATCACCACTTTGAGAAATGGAAAAGTAATTGAAAAATCTAATCCGGTGAAGGCCCCAAAGCCTAAGGATCCGAAAAATTTCAAAGCGGATGATAGGCCAAACAACACTCCACAAGAGAAAGAACCGGAAAGGCAATATAAGCCGCTTGCGCCATTTCCCCAAGGTTAATTTCACCTAAACCTTTAGACAAAAATCTGAAAATATTAGAGGTTTTCAAGCAGGTGAAGATCAACATCCCGTTGTTGGATGCCATAAAACAAATACCATCCAATGCCAAATTTTTAAAGGAATTGTGTACGGTCAAAAGGAAACACAATGTTCACAACAAAGTACTTTTGACTGAGAATTTGAGCGCTATCATCAAACAAGAGGTGCCCCAAAAATACAAGGATCCGGGTAGTCCAACCATCTCATGCATCATAGGAGACTACCGGATTAAACAAGCCTTACTCGACTTGTGGGCAAGTGTGAACCTCATTCCATACTCGGTTTACGAACAACTTGGGTTAGGTGAATTGAAACCTACCAAAACCACACTCCAACTTCCTGATAGATCCATTCGTATACCGAGAGGAATGATTGAGGATGTTCTAGTCCAAGTTGATAAATTCTACTATCCAGTAGACT
The DNA here is from genome assembly GCA_003013855.2 of Liriodendron chinense. Lineage (NCBI taxonomy): Eukaryota > Viridiplantae > Streptophyta > Magnoliopsida > Magnoliales > Magnoliaceae > Liriodendron > Liriodendron chinense. The sequence continues at coordinate 633,162 of PVNU02001992.1, read as the reverse complement.
TTATTGTCTTGGATACACATCCCGTGATAGGTACCGGTGCTCAAATTCCCGTCATACTTGGCCGCCCTTTTCTAGCTACTTCCAACGCAATTATCAATTGTATAAACGGGCTTGTACAAATGTCCTTTGGAAATATGACTCTTGAGCTTAATATATTTGATTTATGCAAACAACCACGGGAGGTTGATGAGGAGATCCACGAGATAAACTTGATTGAATCATTCATGGAGGAAACTTTCCCCTCAACATTATATTCCGACCCTTTGGAGGCATGTGTGGCCCACTCTCATGAGATAAATGATGACACAATACGAGAGATGAATGCCATTTTAGATGTGATGCCGGTGCTTGATAACAAAAGATGGAGGGCCCTATTTGAGCCTTTGCCCGTAAACGAGAACAAAGCCCTCCCATCCAATATCAAGGCACCAACACTCGACCTAAAACCATTACCACGTGAGCTGAAATATGTCTATTTAGGTCGAGATGAGACATATCCGGTGGTGATTTCTTTCCACTTGGATGAGGAACAGGAGAGTAGGCTAATGACCACTCTATTAGAGCATAAGAGTGTCATTGGGTGGTCGATTGCGGATCTCAAAGGCATAGACCCACTGATTTGTACTCATCGCATACACGTTGAGGAGAATGCGAAGACATCTAGGCAACCACAAAGACGACTCAATCCAAACATGAAGGATATGGTTAAGGCCGAAGTGGTAAAACTATTGGACGTTGGCATTATCTACCCAATATCCAATAGTCAATGGGTGAGTCCAACTCAAGTGGTGCCTAAGAAATCCGGGATCACCATCATAGCCAATGCCAATAATGAACTCGTACCAACCAGAGTCATTACCAGTTGGACAATGTGCATTGACTATCGGAAGCTAAACACTGTCACGAGGAAAGACCACTTCCCCCTACCGTTTGTTGATCAAATTTTAGAACGGTTGGAGGGGTCATTCCCATTTTTGCTTCCTTGATGGCTATTCAGGGTACAACCAAATAGAGATCGCCCGTGAAGACCAAGAAAAGTCTACATTCACATGTCCATTCGGCACTTTCGCCTATCGACGGATGCCATTTGGACTATGTAATGCCCCTGCCACCTTTCAGCGTTGTATGATGAGTATATTTTCTGATATGGTGGGAACAATTCTCGAAGTCTTCATGGATGATTTCTCAGTATTTGGTTGTAGCTTTGATGAGTGCCTTGTGCACTTAAAATTTGTGCTGAAAAGATGTGAAGAGAAGAACCTTGTGCTAAATTGGGAAAAGTGTCACTTTATGGTTCAAAAGGGAATTGTACTTGGTCACATCATTTCACAAAATGGAATCGAGGTGGACAAAGCAAAAATTGATCTTATCTCTAACCTTCCACCACCCAAGAGCATACGAGATGTGTGGTCCTTTTTGGGACACGCAGGATTTTATTGAAGGTTCATAAAGGACTTCAGTTCACTCTCTCATCCTTTATATAACCTACTTCAAAAGGAAAACTCATTCGAGTGGAATGAAGAATGTCAAAAGGCCTTTACCACACTTAAGGGTATGTTGACATGTGCTCCCATAATGCAACCACCGGATTGGAGCCTTCCTTTTGAAATTATGTGCGATGCAAGCGACTATGCTATTGGGGCCGTGATAGGCCAAAGAAAAGAAAAGAAGTCATGTGTTATCTACTATGCAAGTAGAACCTTAAACTCAGCCCAAGCAAACTACACTACTACCGAAAAAGAACTTTTAGCCGTAGTTTTTGCCTTGGACAAGTTTAGGTCCTACTTGATTGGATCTGAGATCATCATATTCACTAACCATGCCGTGCTTAAGTACCTTCTCTCTAAGAAGGATGGTAAACCTCGGTTGTTAAGATGGATCCTTCTACTCCAGGAATTTGACATAGAGATACGTGATAAGAAAGGAGTAGAAAATGTAGTGGCTGACCATCTCTCTCGACTTGTCCTCACCGATTCCCCTGAAACGACCGCGATCAATGACATGTTCCTTGATGAACAACTTTTTGTTGTTTCCCAATTGTCATTGTATGCGGACATTGCTAACTATCTTGCTACAGGTACAATTCCTACACATTGGAAAAAGCAAGATAAGGATAAATTCTTCACTGAGGTGCAAAAATTTCTATGGGACGACCCATACTTATTCAAGTATTGCCCCGATCAAATCATAAGGAGATGTGTCCCAGATATCTCCTTTTGTCATTCTCAGGCATGTGGTGGCCACTTTTCGGCTAAAAAAACCACAGCAAAAATTCTACAATGTGGGTTTTATTGGCCCACTATGTTCAAAGACACACATGAGTTTTGCAAAACATGTGAACCTTGTCAGAAATTGGGAGGAATCTCCCGTAGAAATATGCTGCCACTCAATCCCATCTTAATAATCAAAATTTTTTATTGTTGGGGCATCGATTTCATGGGTCCATTCCCATCTTCTTTTGGAAACGCATACATCTTGCTTGCCGCTGACTATGTATCCAAATGGGTCAAGGCCATCCCTTGCCGGAATAATGACCATAAAACGGTCATTCGCTTCTTAAAGAGAATATTCTTTCCCGGTTTGGTACACCTCGAGTCATCATCAGTGATGGAGGGTCTCACTTTTGTAATCGCCCATTTGAAACCTTAATTAAGAAATATGGCGTAACACACAAAGTGAGCACTCCCTATCACCCACAAACTAGTGGACAAGCTGAGATATCCAATAGGGAGATTAAACACATTTTAGAGAAAACGGCGAACCCTGATCTCAAGGATTGGTCGCTTCGGCTTACTGATGCGCTTTGGGCCTACCATACTGCTTTTAAGACCCTTATTGGAATGTCTCCCTATAGACTTGTCTATGGGAAGGTTTGTCACTTGCCTGTGGAATTGAAACATAGGGCATATTGGGCAATTAAGAAGATGAATTTTGATTATGACAAGGCGAGCTTGTTGCGCAAACTACAATTGAATGAACTTACAGAAATCCGGAACGAAGCATATGAGAATGCGAGAATTTACAAGGACAAGACGAAGATATTTCATGATAAAAACATTCTTCGTAAGATTTTCATGATCAATCAAAAAGTCCTTCTGTATAATTCCCGCCTACATTTATTTTCGAAAAAATTAAGATCTCGATGGACCGGTCCCTACATTGTGCAAACTGTCTATCCATATGGGATCGTCGAGTTGTTAAATCCAAGAAACGACAACATTTTTAAGGCGAATGGTCAGCGATTAAAATCGTTCTTTGAAAAGTTTCCTTCAGAAGGTATGTCCATACCTCTGACTGATCTTGTGTATCAGGATGATTGATCTCCTAGTCTGATGGAGGTATAGAGTAGTTAGGATTAGGATTTTGTTGTTTTTATTTATTTTTCATAGGTTTGTTAGAAGGACGAAGAATTCCACTTTTCACTCTCTCAGGTACTACCATTCCTCACTCCCTTTTATTTTAGAATTGCTCTCATGTTTTGCTTATTGCACATCTTTTACATTGAGGACAATGCACGATTTGGTTGGGGGGTGTAGGATCACTTGGATGAATCCAGCATTTTGTAACATTTCGAGCAATTATGTAAAAAAATTTCATTTTTCCTAAAATTCAAAACTCTTTTGGAAAACTTCGTTTCTATGCATTCAAGATAATATGAGTTTAAGAGGAGGAGATATGAAGTGTATGAGGTTGCAAGTTTTGAATTTCTCATAGCATAATAGTTTTATATGTGCATTCCCCTATTTTTGTGATTAATAGAAAATTTGAACACTCTTACACCTAGTTCACATTACACGATTTTCACGGGTTGAAGGGATTATGTGATTTATGGATTAGTTAGATTTTGATTCAAGGTGTTGAGAAATCAAGCCGGGGTACTTTGTCCATCCTTGTCCATGGGAAAATAACGAAAGATATGGATTTCTAAAAATCCTATCTAATTTAAAAGAAAAAGGAAAACGAAGGATGAAATTGGGAATGATGGAAAAATGGTGGAAAATTCCGATTAGGGCTACCTATTACCAACCGGGGGATGGTCTACCCGTAACTAAAGCCGGAAATGGGACGTAGTGTGAAAGCCGTCGGAAGGACAGTAAGGAAAATTCCCATCATTGGCTTATTGTTGCTCTATATACCTTGAGATCTAGTCTGGTTGATCTATGAAGAAGATAATCCTAGAAACTCACGAGATGAATTTTCACTATGCACACTAGGTTAAAATTATTCAAGTTCTTCTATTTATCAACCAATCAGTGGGAATTTCATATGAATGCTTATCATGTTTTGAGGGTTTACGGTTTCAAACTCTATCATCTAATATTTCTCAATCTTACACTTGTATGTCTTGGGATGTATAGAAGAATGGTTTCAAGAGGAAAGTTGAGTTTTGGAGAATGGAATTGATTTCACGCATGTTTTGCTCGAGACTAGCAAAATGCTGGTTGGGGGGGGGGAGGGGGGGGGGGGTGTTGAGCTCTTAATTGTGCATATTCTAACCCCAATTCATCACTCATTATACAAGGTTTTCATGATTTAAAGACTAATCGAATGCATGTTTTGTGATTGCAGGAATGAGAATGGATTTAATCCAATAGGAGATCAAAAGGGTCCACTTAGGAGCTTTGGATGAAGACCCAAGGTGGGCCAAAGAAAGAAGAAAGCAGAGAGAAGAAAGAAAGAAATAAATGAAGAAGAAAAGAGGTCAAGACCGGTCATGACCGGTCGGCCAAGAGGGCCACGATCGGTCTAGACCGGTCGGCCAACTCTCCCAGATCCTACTGAGCATGCTGGACAGTTTACATAAACAGTCTGACCGGTCGTGACCGGTCGGCCAGCCAGTCCGACCGGTCCAAACAGGTCGGCCAACAGGTCTGATGGCTCCTGTGCACGCTGGACTGATGCAAATAATGAGTCCGACCGGTCGTGACCGGTCGGCCAAGCCACTCCGACCGGTCGTCCGACCGGTCGACCATGTGTTTAAAACAGCTTCTGTTTTTGGCGCCGAATTTCTCTGCGCACTGCGTAAGCTTACGCAAATTCGAGAAGATTCCGATGTTGCAGAGCCTCCCCACTATAAAAGGACACCTAGGGATCGTTCCTAGGGTATCTTAGAAGAGTTTGAGCAAGGTGGGAGGCGGCGGAAGTGAATTTCAGAGTTCCACAACTCCTTCTAGTTTGTTTCTCGTTTTTATGCTTTTCTTAGTTGTTTCATGTTTCCTTGGATCATGAACGGCTAAACCTCTTAGCTAGGGCTAAGAGCTGAAGCTCGTAGTGAATCTAAGATGTTTTCAATTCGTTTAAGTTGGTTTTAAAGTTGGATTTCATGTTTATGAACAATGGTTTGAAGTTAATACAAGTTCCAAGTAGTTTTTCTTAATCTTATGATGACTCATGGATGTTTGGGAGAATTGCTTGAGTTCTTAATGGTTGTGTGCTAGTCTAGACCTGTATGATCCGAGGAATCAGAGTACGCTCTAGTACTATGATCTTCATGTGGGAACTTCCTACCAAAGTTCTACTTTTCTGAGATTTTGTTGTATGTGGACTGTGTATATGATTTGAATCAAGTTCAAGTCAGGATCTAGCTTTGTCTTGTGACAGGCCTTAGTGATGGTTATGATTATGAACTTAGTCTAATGGAATTGGGACTGACCTATGCAATTGAGCATGCTCGTCCTAGCTTGCATTGAGTGAATCATGTACATTGATCTTACATATGGCAGATTATTGGTTTTAACAGCTCTATTATCCGACTAGATAGATCTTAATTTCGATTCTAGTTGAGAAAGTGAGAAACCGCAGCGGATTGAGCATCAAGGATTGCTACAAGTGGATCCTTGAACCCCTAGTGCCTTTTATTAATTGATTACTTCAGTTTAGTTCAACATTGCTACTTACATGAATCTACTACAATTCTGGTTGTTAGATTTTCAATAGAAACTATTGGAAGTATTTTGTGAATTCCTACATAAGTCCCTGTGGATCAACCTCGGCCTTACCGAGTTTATTACTACATTGCAACCCTACACTTGGGGAAGCGAAAATTTCCCCTTGGATAAACGCCTTTAAAGTATCCTCCATTGAGAATTGAGGTGGGGCCATATTTTGCATGGGTGGCCCTCCTTAAGAGTTGGCAGGATTGCCCGTGGGAGCATTCTTCCAACTGAAATTTGGGTGGTTCTTCTAAGTAGAATTGTACATGTTACCCACCGGTCCATTGAAAGGCTGTTGATAACCATATATGGCATTTGCGTGTTCATGTAACACCTCTTGAAACGCAGGAATTGTAGGACAATCTTGCGTCGCATGTATATTAGTGAAACAAATCCCACACGTGGTCTCAATAGCTTCATTGGACTTTGAAACTCCACTTTTACTAAGTTCCATGGCCACAATCTTCCTTGTGAGGCTGGCTAACCTTGCATTCACATCTTCTTCCTCCTTGAGGATATAAATACCTCCTTTCTCCTTTTCTTGAGTAGGCTTGGGGTTATTAGATTTATCTGAGGTATCCCATGATTGCGCATTCTCGGCCAACATATCCAAATAACTCGAAGCTTCATCTGGATTTTTGCTCATAAACTCATCGTTGCACGGCATCTCTACGAATTGGCGCATATTGGAACTTAATCCATTATTGAAGAAGTTTATGATTCGCCAACTTTCGTAACCATGATGTGGGCAAGCAAGTAGGAGGTCCTTAAACCTTTCCCAACATTGGAAGAATGATTTACTCTCTTTAACAGAAAAATTCATTATGGCTCTTCGAAGGGTGATCGTTTTATGAGCCGGGAAGAACTTTTTCAAGAATTCCCGGGTCATCTCGTTCCATGACCCTATCAAGTGTGGTCTAAGAGAGTGAAGCCAAGTCTTGACTCTTTCTTTCAATGAGAAGGGAAAGAGTTTAAGTTTGATGGTATCTTCTGAGACATTCTAATATGGTAACGTAGCCACCACTTCTTGGTATGAGTTGAATTACACCCGGCTTTATATCGATGTTTCCCCCGGTTGGTGGTAAGACCACGCACGAGGGTGTTGTTGCACGAGCTGTTTGTAGGTAATCCTGTAACGATCTCATTGGAGGAGCATTGTGCACCTCATTCTCTCCTACTCCCTCTTGATTTGCGATTGTGGTTGGAGTAGGGGGAGGGAGGATTCCCTAATGGAATTTGATCCATACTTCCCAAATTTTTATGATGTTCTACAGATTTTCAGACTTGTCTATGAACGGAGAGTGGTCCAACGAAACCACCTTCAGATTGGAGACGATTGTTGTGGTCACGTTCCCAACAGGACATAAACCACACAATCCAAAATCTAAACTAAACTTAAATTCTAAAATTTGAAAATAAAAACTGAAAACTAAAAGAGTTCAAGTTGGAAGGATAGTACCCGATTCGCTTGAACTAGAAGAACTTCCTACAAAACAAAACAAACTTTGTTAGTTTTATAATTCAGAGAAACTAATCCTAAGAAAACAATAAAACCTAACTACTTCTACTCTATAGCCACTAAAACAATTTAGAACCGTTTAACCTAATATTCCCCGTCAACGGCGCCAAAAACTTGTTCGCTCGCCTCAAGTGCAAGGCTGCAATGTAGTGATAATTCTCAGTATGACCGAGGTTGATCCATAGGGAATTAGGTAAACCAATTCAAATTGTTCCAGCAACTTCAAGTTCAATGAATTTAGGATTTCAGGTTTATAAACTAACTTAAAACAGTAATTGTAAAAATCTGTAATTAAAGTGATTTAAGGCTTTTGAGGATCCATTTGTGATAGCCCTCATGTGAATTCATTCATCCAATCATAACACAACTAGAATTGAAGTTTTATCTCTCTTCTAGTTGGAAGATATGGCATTCAAACACAAACAATCTCTACTCAAATTGAAGAACAAAGTTCTAGTTCTAATGAAGCCCATAGAAGTCGAATATGTAGCCTTTGAAGTAACGACCATGCCAATGGACTATGGTACGCTCTAGGGTTACTACAATTCGAATCTAATCAATCCAAACATGATAATCTCAGAGAATTGCAAGGAACTCATGTCCAAAGCACATGAACTCTCATAAAACATCCAAAATATCACTTTTATTCAAACTAGAACTTAAAAATCAAAACTTTAAGCAAAGTACTTGAAATAGAACGAATCCAACATGATAACTACTCACAAGCTTCACCTCTTAGCCTTAAAGCCGAGCATTATCATGCTTCAACTAGAATTCAAAGAAAAACTATACAAAAACATGAAAAAATAGAAAAAAAAAATCCTAATTGGAGGAGTTGCGATCGCTCCACGATGATCTCCCTTACTCCCCCATGAACTTAGAACTCTTCTAGGAGACCTTAGTAAGGATGCCAAGGTGTCCTTTTATAGGAAAAACCATGAACCACCTCAGATTGCGTAAAAACTTACACACATATGTTGGTATCGGACACTGGTCGGGCGCCCGGTCAGGTAGTGGTCAGGCGCCCAACCGTGCTTGAAGAAATCCCTTTTGAATATCGGGCGCCCGACCATGTTTTGGTTGGGCGCTCGGTCAGCTCCAGATTTGTCCAATATATTCAGCAGATTATCTTCCAATTTTGAGCGCCCGTCCATGTTTTAGACGGGCGCTCGGTGTCCTTCTGACATGTATGCTAAACTCTTCTTTCTTCTAGCCGATCCAGGTCTTTTTGACGTGATTCTTCAGGGCTTCTTTTCAATGTCTTCAATGTGGTTCCAAAGGACCCTTTTAGCAATAATTTAATGACTTCTCTCTTACATTCCTACATACACAAAACAAGCATTGGATGGGTCTTTAAAGCATGCAAACCATGCATGTAATGTGATGTAATGGGCTAGAAAATATATAAAATGGAAGCTCAACAGCTAGCACTCAAATACCGGTTATTTTAGGCCGCTTGTTCCTTGCTACATCAAACGCAATCATCAATTGCCGGAACGGGGTGATGCAATTATCCTTTGGGAACATGACATTAGAGGTGACTGTATTCCACTTGGGCAAAAGGCATAAGGATGTTGATGACGACGAGCTCTTCGAGGTAAACATGCTCGAATCTTTTGAAGAAGAAGAGCTCCTCCAACTTGAACCACTAGAAATCTTGGAGACATGCTTGGCACATTTCGAGGATTTCAAAGACCCCATCATCAGTGAAATTGTGCAAGCATTGAATATTGAGAAACCGGTAGTTGATACTGGCCGGTGGAGGCCCCATTTTGAAAGATTGCCACCAACCACATCAAGGCCTCTACAGTCTAACATCAAACCACCAAAGCTTGACCTTAAACCATTGCCATCCGAGCTTATATATGTATACTTGGGTCAAGAAGAAACATTCCCGGTTGTCATTGCTCTCACTTAGGGAAAGACCAAGAGCTCAAGTTGATTGAGCTACTCAAAGAACATAGGGGAGCCATAGGTTGGACAATAGCGGATCTCAAGGGAATAGACTCTTCGGTTTGTACTCACCGTATACACCTTAAAGAAAATGTAAAAACGACTAAACAACCTCAATGAAGGCTAAATCCAAATATGATGGAGGTTGTCAAAGCTTAGGTGTTAAAGCTACTAGATGTGGGTATCATCCACCCCATCTCAGATAGCCAATGGGTGAGTCCTACCCAAGTTGTCCTTAAGAAATTCGGTATTACCATCATAGAAAACGCCAACAACGAGCTTATACCGACTAGAGTAACCACCGGTTGGCGTATGTGCATTGATTATCAGAAGCTAAACATGGTCACTAGGAAGGACCACTTCCCTCTCCCATTTATGGATCAAATTTTGGAGAGGTTAGCAGGTCATTCCTATTATTGCTTCTTAGATGGCTATTTCGGTTACAATTAAATTGAGATAGCCCCAGAAGACCAAGAGAATACCACTTTTACATGCCCGTTTGGCACCTTCACATACCGAAGAATGCCATTTGGGTAATGTAATGCACCCGCCACATTTCAACGATGCATGTTGAGCATTTTCTCAGACATGGTGGGTGAATTTCTCGAGGTATTTATGGACGATTTTTCTATTTTTTGTTGTACTTTTGATGAGTGCCTCAATCCCTTGAAGTTGGTCTTGACAAGGTGCGAGGAGAAGAACCTCGTTTTAAACTGGGAAAAGTGTCATTTCATGGTACAAAGAGGAATAGTCCTTGGACATATCATCTCGTCTAATGGAATAGAGGTAGACCGGGCCAAAATCGATATAATTTCAAATCTACCACCACCCAAAAGCATGCGCCATGTGCAGTCCTTCCTTGGACACGCCGGTTTCTATAGAAGGTTCATATAGGATTTTAGTCATATCTCAAGGCCCTTATGTAACCTTCTCTAGAAGGTGAACCAATTTGAGTGGAGTGCCGAATGTCAATTAGCTTTTTCAAAGCTAAAAGACATGTTGGCAACCAATCATATCATGTAACCACTAGATTGGTCCATACCTTTTGAGTTGATGTGTGATGCTATTGGGGCGGTGTTAGGCCAAAAGAAGGATAAGAAGCCCTATGATATCTACTATGCTAGTAGGACCTTAAATCCCGCCCAAGTCAATTACTCGACTACGGAGAAGGAGCTCCTAGCCGTCATCTTTGCCTTGGACAAATTCAGGCCTTACTTAATAGGATCCAAGGTCATTGTTTACACAGATCATGCGGCGCTGAAACACCTTCTTTCTAAGAAGGATGCCAAGATCTGTTTGCTTAGATGGATCCTACTCCTTCAAGAATTTGATTTGTAGACCAAGGACAAGAAGGGAGTAAAACATGTGGTGGCGGATCATCTATCCCGCCTAGTTCTACCTAATTCCATTGACGAGTCACCTATTAAGGACTCATTCCCTGATGAGCAACTCTTTGTTGCTACGCATCCACCATGGTACGTTGACATAGCCAACTATCTTTCCATAAGTGCGATGCCAACTCATTGGACTATGCAGGATAAATGAAAATTTCTAAGGGAAGTGCGCAGATTTTTCTGAGATAAACCTTTACTGTTTAAATATTGCCCAAATCAAATTATTAGGAGATGTGTCCCTGATGATGAACATAATTCCATCATCTCCTTTTACCATGATTAAGCATGTGGGGGTCATTTTTTCATCAAGAAAACTACTGCAAAAATTCTGCAATGTGGTTTTTATTGGCCCACTCTATTTAAGGACACCCACAAGTTTTGTAAAGCATGCGAGCGTTGACAAAAGTTAGGAGGATTACCCCGTTAAAATATGATGCCTCTAACCCCAATTCAACATCTTGAAGTCTTTGACTGTTGGGGCATTGATTTCATGGGACCATTCCCCTCATCTTTTGGACATATCTATATATTGCTTGCCGTAGACTATGTGTCTAAATGGATAGAGGCTATTCCATGTAGAACCAACGACAGTTCTAAAGTTCCTTAAAGAGAACATACTTTTCAGATTTGGAAAGCCTCGAGCCATCATTAGTGATGGTGGTTCTCACTTTTGCAATAGGCTTTTTGAAGCCTTAATGAAGAAATATGGCGTTAGGCATAAAGTGAGTACCCCATACCACCCATAGACGAATGGGCTAGCTGAAATTTTCAATTGAGAAATCAAACAAATTTTGAAAAAGACAGTGAGGCCGGATTGCAAAGATTGGTCACTGAGATTAGATGATGCGCATTGGGCTCATAATACCGCTTACAAGATCCCCATTGGAATGTCCCCCTATAGACTTGTCTATGGGAAAGCTTGTCACTTGCCTGTGGAGATTGAACACAAAGCCTATTGAAAAATTTGGGCATTGAACTTTAATGTTGATAAGGCTAGCTCGCTTCACAAACTCCAAATGAATGAGCTTGACGAGATCTGGAACGATGCCTACGAGAACTCGAGAATTTACAAGAGTAGGATAAAGGCCTTTCATGACAAGCACATCTTCAGGAAATCTTTCCACGAAAGTCAGAAAGTGCTCTTATATAATTCTCGGCTTCATCTTTTGTCAGAAAAATTGTAATCTCGATGGACCGGCCCATACATTGTTAAAGAAGTTTTTCCTCATGGGGCTGTCGAGATAAAGAATGCCACAAATGGTAACTTTTGAAAGTTAATAGACAATGCCTTGAACCATTTATTGAGAAATTTGATTCAGAGGACATGTCCATCACTCTGAATGATCCTATGTATCAGGATGATTGATCTCCTAGTCTGACGGAGGTATAGCGTAGATTAGGTTTAGTTGCTTTTTCTATTTTATTTTTACTATTTTAGTGGATTTAGTTGTTGGAGATGCAGACTTCCATGATCGACTCTTTCAGGTAATATTGTTCTCACTCTCTTGTATTTTACCATTGCTCTCATGTTCATGCTCATTACATATCTTTTTACATTAAGGACAATGCAAGATTTGGTTGGGGGTGAGATGAGATTCCTCATCTAGTAGTTTGCAACATTTCGAGCATCATATGTGCAAATTTTTTTTGAATTTTCTAAAAATTCAAAACTATTTTAGAAAACATTATTTTTATGCATTCAAGATAATACGAGTATAAGAAAAGGAGATACGAAGTGAGTGATGTTGCAAGTCTTGAACTTCTTTTAATATAATAGTTTTATATGTGAATACTCCTATTTATGTGATTGATAGAAAATTTGAACACTCTTACACCTAGTTCACATTACACGATTTTCATGGTTTGAAGGAATTATGTGATTTGTGGGTTGACTAGACTTAGATTTGAGGTGTTGAGAAACTAAGCCGGGGTACTTCATCCATCCTTGTCCATAGGAAAATAACGAAAGATATGGATTTTTAAAAATCCTATCTAATGTAAAAGAAAAAGGAAAAGGAAGGATGAAAATTGGGAATGATGGAAAACACAGTGGAAAACTCCGAAAAGGGCTACCTATTACCAACCGGGGGATGGTCTATCCGTAACCAAAGCCGAAAATGGGACGTAGTGTGAAAGCCGTCGGAAGGACGGTAAGGCAAATTCCTGTCATAGGCTTGTTGTTGTTCTGTGCACCTTGAGATCCGTAGTTTAGTTGATCTATGGAGAAGATAATCCCAGAAACTCATGAGAAGAACTTTCACTATGCACACTAGGTTGAATTTGTTTGAGTTCTTCTATTTATCAATCAATCAGCGGGAATTTCATATGGACACTTATTATATTTTGAGATTTTAAGGTTTCAACTTCTATCACCTCATTTTTCTGAATTTTATACTTGTATGTCTTGGAATGGATAGAAACATAGTTTCTGAAGGAGAGTTGGTTCTTGGAGGTTTGAACTTGTTTCACGCATGTTTTGCTCGGGACTAGCAAAAAGCTGATTGGGGGGTGTGTTGAACCTCCAATTTATACATGATATAACCCATTACATTACATTATATGCATGGTTTGCATGTTTAAAAGGCCCATCTAATGCATATTTTGTTATTGTAGGAATGAGGGCGACTTCACCCAATTGGAGACCAAAAAAAGCGTATTTAGGACCTCTTGAATGAAGGCCCAAGGTGGACCAAAGAAGGAAGAAGAAAGAGGGAGAAAAGAGAAGAAAGAGAGAAGAAGAAAAAAAAAGAATAGAGGCCTGATCGGTCGTGATCGGTCGGCCAAGGGAGCTAGACCGGTCAAGACCGGACGGCCACCCTGGTGCCCACCCTTTGGAAGTCATTGGACTAAGGACCAGCTTGGTCCGACCGGTCAAGACCGGTCGGCCATCAGGTTAGGGACTTCCCTATGCACACTGGACTCTTAAGTAACTAGTCTAACCAATCACGACCGGTTGGCCATGCATTAAACAACAGTTTTCAATTCGGGATCTGAGATTTTCTGCGCAAGTGTATAATGCTACGTAATTCTGGAAGATTCCGACGCAGTAGAGCCTCCTCACTATAAAAGGACACCTAGGGTCTCTTCCTAGGGTATCATAGAAGCTGAGGAACTTCATGAGAAGTAAAGGAAGCCGTCGTGGAGCGTTTGCAACCCTCCCAACTCTGAATTTTTATGCTTTTTCTTGAGTTCTAGTTGTAGTAAGATAATGCTCGGCTAGAATATCTCAGCTAAGGCTAAGAGGTGAAGCTTGTAGCCAATTTCATTTTTAATTCAGTTTGATTCAAGTAGTTTCACTTTAAGTTTGAATTTTGAATGTTCTAGTTCTTATAAAGTTGATATTTTTAGAAGTTTTATGAAAGTTCATGTGCTTCGAACATGGATTCCTTGCAATTCTCTAATATTATCATGTTTTGCTTGATTAGATTCAAATTATGGTAACCCTTGAGCATGCCATAGTCCATAGGCATTGTTGTTACTCTGAAGGCTATGATTTCGAATGCTATATGTGGTTGAATGGGACTAGAACTTGGAAGTTCAACTTAAGTGGGATTAAATGTGTTTAATGCTTTATCTTCCAACTAGATGCGATAGAACTTCAAATTTAGTTGTGTTTATGCTTGGATTGATTGGATTAACATGGGATTGTTATAAGTGGATCCTTGAAGGCCTTAGTTCCTTAATTACTGTTTTTCCTAAGTTACTGTTTTAAGACAATTCTCTCAATTGAATCTCTTAATTATTGCAATCCTAGTTGCTAGAATAGTTTAGAAATTGTTTTCTAATTCCCTATGGATCGACCTCGGTCTTACCGAGATTTATTACTACATCGCAGCCTTGCACTTGAGGCGAGCGAACACCTATTTCAATGCAATGGTTAATGAAGGAACTATCAATCTAATCATTCAATAGCAATAAATGACTTCAAGTTGAAGTTTAATGATAGGGACAGCCACGAATGCTATGCTTGAGTTCATTGTTCAAACTGAGCTTTGAATACTCAATATAGTGCCATTAATGGCTAAGTTTAACAGATGAACTCAAGACAATGTTGAGCAAAAGAGATTAGGTAAAGCTCTTAATTGCCTCTCTTAATGCTCTCAATGGGTGTGCAAAGGATGCCATTAAAGGCCTCAAGATATGCCTTTTTATAGGCAAAAAAAGGAGCTCCAATAGATATAAAATGGTCACTTTTCAGCCTGTCAAATACCCTTGAGGACCGATCAAATTTGAGTGTCAGACCAGTCTACCTTCAACAAAAAATAGACCAAATGTCACCGGACCTTTTTTATCCTTACCGGTCTTGGGAGGCCAACGACCGGTCCTAGCAGGCCAACGACCGGTCTACCCTATATCATTTTAATCAAATTGTTGTTAGACATTTTTCGTCCATTTACGACCGGTCGTGTGACCGGTCCTTGGAGGCCAACGACTAGTCCTCAGACCGGTCTTCGGACAACCAAATCATGAACAGTTTTCTTTAAAAAACATGCTGATCGAATGTTTTCTACAGCCGACCGGTCGCTTGACCGGTCGTCAGGCAAGTGCATGGCCTGATATAGGGTGAACTTCATCATCTATTTAGGTGCACAAGGTGATGGTTTTCCTAGTTTTTCAATTGTTTAGTACCTACATAATAGAGGTTTAAGACTGATCATCTTGACATTTAGTCTGTGGATCAAATGATAATCTTTAAGTATGATTCAAATGCCATATACTAGGGTGTTTTGGGATCATATGGGTTGTCTATATGCAACTTACCTTCTGAGTTTGTTTTGGCTTGAACTTAAGTGCAGAAAGCTATTACGATCTTCAAGTCTTGAGTCTTCAATCTTCGTCGGGGCTCACAAGACTCGACTGACTTAAGCGATCACAAAATTGACAATACAATTCACGAATCAGTGCACTAACAATCTCCCCCTTTGTCAATTACGTGACAAAACACATACTAAGATGGTTCACGATTTTCATATCATGAATATCCCAAAACAGAGAAACTATTACACCTACTTACATGTCTATACAAAATATTAGAAATTTATCTTTACAAAATGACATGTACAGACTCGAAATGTCTTCAATTTCTCCCCCTCAACACCTGCACCTAAGAAAGCCTGCAAAAGGATATGTTTACGTCGGATTTTGTAACAGGATCCTCCAGACGCTCACCTTCCTCTTAGGTAGTTTCTTCTTGAACCTGAAATAGCATAAAGGAAAACTACGGGTGGCCGACGTCCAGCCGTTGGCCCTCCGAAGCTTATGTTAGACGGGATGTGATTGCAAAGGGAATGAAGGGATTGAAAGCTTAGAGATTATGTATTGTGTACCTTTCTTATCGATGAAGTCGTCCATTTATATAGATCCAAGTGACCTAATCTGTTACGCAAGAAATCAAGATTATCCCTGATTTCTGGGGATAAGAGGTTTATCCATTTGATCCTAAGATAATAGAATGGTTCAATCCATTTAGACCTTTAGTAAATTACGTCCCCTGACGAGGATCCCCTGAGGTTCGGGACCATGAATCGAGATAAGCCCAACATTGGTCTATATGGGCTGCTGGTACTAAAAAGGCGGAGGATGCTCGGGCTTGAAGATTATCTCCTCGCAGATTTGAGATGCAAACTCTTTCGACAACCACTATTGAGAGGCTCATATACCAAGGTGGTATTTCGCACTTTCCTAATATTCGAGCCTCGACCACAAGGGCTCGGTGACTTGGTGGTTGTGCATTGTACTTGCCCAATGTGCGAGCCTTGACCAGGTGGGCTCGCGAGTCGAATGCTATCAAGAGGGTGCTCGCACATCTCAAGTCCTCGTGAGATTCTCTGACCACCGCAATTTGACTATAACAGGATATAAATCGGCTTCTTGATGGGATATAATTCTTCCCCTTTTTGCCAGTGATTGACAAAGGTTAGCTCATAAAAGAGTATGCCTATGAGAGAAGCGAAGTTAATCCATGAATAATAAGCAATAGAGAGCAGAAAATATGTCAATCGCATGATCAAGGAAAGAGATAGAATATGAAAAACATGGGAGAAAAGAAGTGACATCTAGGAATATGATATAAATTTAATCATTATGCACAAAGAGCCTTTCGCCCAATCAACGAACCACCCCAAAAATCATGTATATCACAAACTCTAAAACCTTCATCTATATATGAATACAAATGGGCATTTTTCCTTAGTCACCCAACCTTCTAATAATCAGATTTTCATTTAAAAACACATGCTCATATGATTTGTGGTGAAGAAATTAAGTGATAGGCCACACAATATTGGCCTGTAGCATTAGTCTAGAGGATATAGAAGCCCAGTCGGGTAATCTCATGTTATAGGCAAAGTAATGGAGATCAACTCAGCTATTAAGATTGTACACGGACGCCCATTCGACTCTCGAGATCATCTGATCGAGAGTCGCAGATCAGGTAAATACGGAAGTATCCATTGGACTCTCGAGATCATATGCTCGAGAGTCGCAGAATGAGTAAGTGCGGGACGCCCATTCGACTCTCGAGATAAGCTGATCGAGAGTCGCAGATGGACAAATACGGAGCATCTATTCGCAAGGCATCGAGCTCCCATAGCCGATAGTCAGATAAAGCAAAGCAGAGATTCTCTTCTCGATCTGCGAGCAGACCTTCTCACGAGTCAGTGAAAAGGATTACATCCGAATGAGCGAGCACTAGGACTCGCGAACATATTCCAACATACGAACAGCTTTTTCTGTGGCGACACCCCTTAAGCCTTCAGTACCAGCATTCGATTACCGTCAAGCAGCTTGTCCAATCCCTCTGCGACACCAAGCAGGGCTACACCTAGTTCGGTGGTTTCCGCCCCGTCGGCGTCTCCTTCCTTTTCGCTAGCTATGACTCCAACTACGGTTTTCAGCTCTACATGAGCAATCAGCGTTACTACTACGCCTACCAGCAGCCCGGATAGGTCGATTTTGGGATCTTCTCTGGTGGTTCCGAATCTCAAGGGATTGCCATCAAGAAACGTGATTGCTAAAATAAGTCATTGGGTTAGATCTCGCCTTTAAGGATAAGGATCTTAACCTAGGAAATCAGCGAGATCTCAATATCGTACACGAAATCAGCGGGATTTCGATATCTTACGTAACAGATTGGATCGCTTCAGATCTATATAAAGGGATGACTCCATTAAAGAGAAAGGTACACACAATATTCAATCTCTGGCCTGTTTTTGCCTGGTTATTCTTCTTGCTTCGGCCTGACTTAAGCATCGGAGGGCTAACGGCTGGACACCAGCCACCCTTGGTTGCTTTCTGTCTTCTTTCAGGTCCGGTGGAGGAAGGTATCTGTTGGAGAGAAGGTGAACGTCCGGAGGATCCAATTACAAAATCTGACGTTAACAGTTTGGCACCGTCTGTGGGAACGACTTGATCGTCAAAATCAACCGTTCTAACCACCGATAAAAAATCCTTCGGCGATGCCTCCTAAAAAGGCTGTTCATCCTTCGACTTCAAGGCAGGTACCACCTCCGCCTGATGAGACGGAATCCGTACCTACCCTTCCACCTGCCTCGACGAACATCCCTCAAGGAGCCCCAAATATGCCATCAGCAAACCCATTATTGGAAGCTTCTAGAAATCAAGACGATGTCCTGCGTTTCCTCGGAAACACTCTCCTAACTCTAAATGTCGGAGTTCAGGCCCTGTCGAATCGGCTTGATCAGCATTTCCCTGAACCGCAGAGACAAGCCTCCGAAGGGTTACCACCGCAGCCCATACCAGTGGCATCCAGACATTCTATG
This sequence comes from Liriodendron chinense, assembly GCA_003013855.2. Classification (NCBI taxonomy): domain Eukaryota; kingdom Viridiplantae; phylum Streptophyta; class Magnoliopsida; order Magnoliales; family Magnoliaceae; genus Liriodendron; species Liriodendron chinense. Next base: position 614,582 of record PVNU02001992.1, on the reverse strand, counting down.
GACGAACCACAGGTCCCACCACTTGGCAGCCATCTCCCTGTACCGTCTCCACATTCTATACATTCTAGTTCGTCTCGACAACCTCAACCTCAGGGCTCCACTGCCGAAACGTCAAGCTATACCCTACCATGGGAAGGAGATCTCAAAAGAATCCATGATCGTTTTGATGTCATGGAACAGCGATACCAGACAAATCGGCCATCTACCATCATGGCGGCGATACATCAATCCGAGTCTCCCTTTACTAGCGAGGTTATGGAGGCACCGTTACCTAAAAAGTATCGAACGCCCGTTATCACTCCGTATACAGGTATTGGTGATCCTCTTGAACACCTAGAAACATACAGGTCTCTCATGGAGTTGGAGGGACATGGCTCAGAAATCATGTGTAGGGCTTTTTCCCTAACATTGAAGGAAGCAGCTCGTACGTGGTTCCAGGGATTAAAGCCCCGTTCCATCATCTCCTTTTCCCAGTTATCGGAGATATTCCTTTCTCAATTCATGGGAAGCATTCGCATTAAGAAGCCAGCCTCCCATCTAATGAATTTAAAACAGCAGCATGGGGAGACAATAAAGGAGTTCACAGTACGGTTCACCGCTGAAGCCGTTCAAACTGAAGGTTATACTGAAGAAAAAGGGCTCGCAGCCCTCATAGCAGGAATAACGAGCGAGAAATTCAGGTTTGCATTGGATAAAAGCCCATCGAAAACTATGGTAGAATTCCAAGCCAAAGCCCAGAAATATATCAATGCAGAAGAAGTCGCATTGACGTGTCATGGAATACAAGGTAAGAAACGCAAGCCAGAGGGAACCTCTACTGCAGATAAAAAGAATCGTCGTGATCAGCGCGACCATTCTCCCAAGAAGCCTTATTCTGGTAAATATTATAACTACACTCCTCTCAATCGATCTCATGAAAAGGTTTTAATGGAGATTAAACACAAGCCATATGTGAAGTGGCCTGCAAAGATCAAATCCGATCCCGAGAAGAGAGACAAGAGCAAATTCTGCTACTTCCACAAAGATCACAGGCATAGAACCCAAGACTGCATCTCTCTACGAGATCATATTGAAGCCCTTATTTGAAAAGGCCATCTCCAAGATTATGTTGCTCGTAAAAATCGATCACCAGAAAGGGCGAACACCTCGTCTCGCCAAAAGGAACAACCTCATCATCAAACTGACCAAGAGGACGCTGAGCCTACGGGAGAAATCCGCACCATCATCGGAGGACCAGCCTTCGGGGGCGATTCTCAAGCTTCAAGAAAAGCATACGCTCGAAAGGCGTCCAAAGAACCCCAGCAAATCTACTGGCTGGAACAGACGTCTATCTCGTAAAAAACCAGCCATCCTTCAATTTCCTTCACTCTCGAAGATGCAAAGGGAATTCACTTTCCTCACGAAGACTCCATCGTAGTCACATTGAAGGTATCAAATTATCTGACACATCGAATTATGGTGGATACAGGTAGCTCAGCCGATATTCTATACTTGGAGGCTTTCAACAAAATGGCACTTGCCAGAAGCCTTCTCAAGCCAGTATCGACCCCCCTCGTCGGCTTCGGAGGTGAGGTAGTAACGCCTGAAGGAAGCATCGATCTCCCAGTTACTTTTGGAGAAATTCCAGCGAAGACCACCGTCTTCATAAACTTCCTCGTGGTGGACCGAAAATCAGCGTATAACGCCATTTTGGGGCGGCCGTCTCTTACTAAGGTCGGGGCAGCCTTGCACCCTTCATATCTGTGTGTCAAATTTCCTACCCTAAATGGTATCGGGGTCGTGCGAGGAAGTCAACAGGAGGCACGGTCTTGCTATCAGATAGCCCTACAGGATCGAAAGAAGGCCCAAGCAACACCCGTTATGAAGATAGCACAAGGTTCACCCAACTTTCCCACCAACACCTCGTTGGATCCGAGAGAGAATGCTCTTAAATCAGGAACTCCTGGGGAAGAAACTGTGGCGATTCACTTAACCAAAGGTGACCCATCCAGGGTCGTATACATTGGATCCTCTTTAACCAGTGTCCATCATGAAGATCTGGTCCGTTTCCTCACCGAATACCAGGACGTGTTCGCTTGGTCTCATAAAGATATGCCAGGCATCGACCCCAATGTCATTGTACATCGCCTCAATATCGACCCGAAACATAAGCCCGTACACCAGCGTCGACGTGCCTTCACTGCAGAAAGACAAATGGCGATCAAAGCTGAAGTCGAGAAGCTACTCACGGTCAATTTCATAAAAGAAGTAGATTACCCAGAGTGGGTCGCGAACGTGGTCCTCGTCCAGAAAGCTAATGGCAAATGGAGAATGTGCATCGACTATTCAGATTTAAACAAAGCATGCCCCAAAGATAGGTTCCCGACCCCGCGGATTGACCAGTTGGTCGATTCAACAGCTGGACACGCTCTGCTCAGTTTAATGGATGCTTATTCTGGTTACAACCAGATCATGATGCATCCACCTGATAGCCAGCATACCTCTTTCATCATAGATCGGGGATTATATTGCTACCAGGTAATGCCGTTCAGCCTTAAAAATGCAAGGGCCACTTATCAATGTCTCGTCAACAAAATATTCGCTGCTCAAATCGGTAGGAATATGGAAGTTTATGTTGATGACATGCTCGTGAAAAGCACCGAAGAAGATGATCATATTTCTGATCTTCGAGAAGCCTTCGATCTAATGAGGAAGTATCAAATGAAATTGAACCTAGAAAAATGTGCGTTTGGAGTGTCTGCAGGAAAGTTTCTAGGGTTCATGGTTGGCCAGCGCGGAATTGAGGCAAATCCTGAAAAGATAAAAGCATTGATAGAGATAAAATCCCCCACCACTCTGAAGGACGTCCAGCGTCTGGCTGGTCGCATCGCATCATTGAACAGGTTCATCTCGCGAGCATCTGACAAGTGCTTACCATTCTTCAAACTCCTTCGTGCAACTACCAAGTCTGATTGGAAATGGACACCACAGTGTGAGGAGGCTTTTCAACAATTGAAGCTATACATGAGCACACCCCCCATTTTGTCTAAGCCTGTAGCACATGAGCAACTCATTCTTTATCTCTCTGTGTCCACCACGGCCGTTAGCGCCGCTTTAATAAGAGAAGATTTCGGGGTACAAAGGCCCGTTTATTATATCAGTCGAGCAATGGTTGATGCAGAAACTAGGTATTCTGATATGGAGAAGCTGGCCCTAGCTTTAGTTACGGCAGCTCAAAAACTGCGACCATACTTTCAAGCCCACGCCATTTTAGTACCAACGAATCATCCACTGCGGCAAGTCCTTCAAAAGCCTGAGGCTTCCGGACGCCTAACTAAATGGGCAGTCGAGATCAGCGAGCACGATATCTCATTCTGCCCTAGGACCGCGGTAAAGGGCCAGGCCGTGGCTGACTTCATCGCTGAATTCACATACTCTCCTGATAATAATACCATGACCAGCGACCAGCCTCCTTGGTCCCTCTTCGTAGACGGGTCGTCGCGGGCCAGTGGCAGTGGAGCGGGCCTGATTTTAGTGGCTCCCGATGGGTCGCATTTCCAATATGCTCTGCGTTTCGATTCTCGTATCTCGAATAATATGAAGCCCTGATCGTCGGCCTCGAATTGGCCATTGTCCTTGCAATTCAGAATCTGTCAATTCATAGCGACTCTCAGCTCATTGTCAACCAAGTCCTTGGCGAATTCGAGGCCAAAGAAGAAAGGATGGCCTTCTACAAGTCTCGTGTCCTCATCCTGCTCGCAAAACTAAAGACTTATGAAATAATTCATATTCCTCGCGAGAAGAACCAACTTGCCGATTCCCTGGCAAAGCTTGCCTCCGCACCAGAATCCGAGTTATCACATTCGGCCCCCATCGAGCATCGTAAGAACCTAAGTATCGACCACGCAACTCTCGAGCAAGTAATATCAATACAATCATCCCCATGCTGGATGGATCCCATCATCCTGTATCTCAGAGACGAATACCTACCAGAGGACAAGAAAGCTGCAAGACAAATTCACCTTCGGGCTGCCAGGTATACCTTGCAAGACGGAATATTGTTGCGTAAGAGTTTTTCCTTGACCTATTTAAGGTGTCTTCATCCAGAAGAAGCCCTTCGTGTTCTAGACGAAGTACACCAAGGGGCATGTAGGTAATCACCCCAGGGGGCGATCCCTAGTATATAAGGCGATGCGACAAGGATATTATTGGCCCACTATGAAAGCAGATGCAATCGAACTTTCTAAAAAATGTGACAAGTGCCAACGTTATTCACCTATACCTCATGTACCATCCGAACGGATGACTCCAGTTGATAGCCCTTGGCCTTTCGCTCAGTGGGGGGTCGATATCATTGGACCCTTGCCCATGGGAAAGGGACAAAATAAATTCGCAATTATGGCGGTTGATTACTTCACCAATGGGCCGAGGCAGAACCATTAGCCAAGATTACTGAGAAACAGACTACCAAGTTTATATGGAGAAATATCATATGCCGTTTCGGACTCCCTCACACCATAATTACCGACAACGGAACACAGTTCGACAACGCGGCCTTTGATGAATTTTGTGACAAATGGAAGATACGTAATCTCCGCACTTCTCCATATCATCCTCAGGTGAATGGGCAGGTCGAGGCAGTGAATAAGATCATCAAGCACCATTTAAAAACCAAGCTAGGTGAATGTAAAGGTGTGTGGCCAGAACTTCTGCTAGAAGTATTATGGGCATATAGAACCATGGCTTGTACATCAACAGGTGAAACCCCTTTTTCCTTAGCATTTGGTGTCGACGCAATGGTATCAGTGGAAATTCAAGTACCCTCATATCAAATCGAGCAGTATGACCCCGCGAGTAATCAGGAAAACCTCCGACTTCATCTCGATCTCTTGGAAGAACGAAGAAATGCCTCCCAAGTACGAGTGGCAGCATATCGACAACGTATTGCTCGTTATCGAAATACTAAGATCCGACCTAGATCCTTCCAGCCTGGAGATTTGGTCCTGAGGCAGCGACTCGGAGTTCCCGCTCGTTCGCTGGATCCAAATTGGGAAGGCCCGTATCGGGTTATCAGGATTGTGCGACCCGGTACTTACTACCTTGAAGACATGCAGGGAAAGCCCGTACGTCGCCCTTGGCATGTGGAACACTTGCTACGATACTATCCCTAGATTCGATGTAGTTCATAACAACATTTTATGAATAAAGTGGAAGATATCTTTTGGTCGCTACTCCATTTACTTGGACCTGAATAGCCCTGAAGAGGATGCATACAATCCCTTGGCCAATTGCCTACCTTTGGTAGGGTCGAATTCACCTAGGATGGTCGCATTTCCATTTTATGGATGACCATCCTTCTACCCCTGGTAGACTTAGCCTCAATCGATAGATCAGTCTATCTCCACGAGGGAATGGTCATCACGACCCTCCGGATTGAGCACAATTCATTTCTCAATCGATAGATTAATTTATCTCCACGAGGGAATGGTCACTAATCCATTGGACTCTCGAGATCATATGCTCGAGAGTCGCAGAATGAGTAAGTGCGGGACGCCCATTCGACTCTCGAGATAAGCTGATCGAGAGTCGCAGATGGACAAATACGGAGCATCTATTCGCAAGGCATCGAGCTCCCATAGCCGATAGTCAGATTAAGCAAAGCAGAGATTCTCTTCTCGATCTGCGAGCAGACCTTCTCATGAGTCAGTGAAAAGGATTACATCCGAATGAGCGAGCACTAGGACTCGCGAACATATTCCAACATACGAACAACTTTTTCTGTGGCGACACCCCTTAAGACTTCAGTACCAGCATTCGATTCCCGTCAAGCAGCTTGTCCAATCCCTCTGCGACACCAAGCAGGGCTACACCTAGTTCGGTGGTTTCCGCCCCGTCGGCGTCTCCTTCCTTTTCGCTAGCTATGACTCCAACTACGGTTTTCAGCTCTACATGAGCAATCAGCGTTACTACTACGCCTACCAGCAGCCCTGATAGGTCGATTTTGGGATCTTCTCTGGTGGTTCCGAATCTCAAGGGATTGCCATCAAGAAACGTGATTGCTAAAATAAGTCATTGGGTTAGATCTCGCCTTTAAGGATAAGGATCTTAACCTAGGAAATCAGCGAGATCTCAATATCGTAAACAAAATCAGCGGGATTTCGATATCTTACGTAACAGATTGGATCGCTTCAGATCTATATAAAGGGATGACTCCATTAAAGAGAAAGGTACACACAATATTCAATCTCTGGCCTATTTTTGCCTGGTTAGTCTTCTTGCTTCGGCTTGACTTAAGCATCGGAGGGCTAACGGCTGGACACCAGCCACCCTTGGTTGCTTTCTGTCTTCTTTCAGGTCCGGCGGAGGAAGGTATCTGTTGGAGAGAAGGTGAACGTCCGGAGGATCCAGTTACAAAATCTGACGTTAACATCTCACTCAATTAATATTCAATAAGGCACAAGAATCAGAAAGATATATAACTATAAAACACCACATAAAGCATAAGTATATAACATAGCTAAATCGAAATGGACAAGAAGTCTAAGCATGTACATGTGCGATAGACGGCCACTGGCCCAAGAAGATGTATCTAATCATCTCAAAGAGAAGATATCCAATATATACGGTTAGAAATAGATATAACTGTAAAGCACAATCATTAAAGGTCAAATCGTCATCCAAAATATATAAAGATATAACATGACGAGCGACTGGCGTCTTTGGTCACCCAAAAAGATACTCCTAACCAAGACACACGCCATAACATATCACGATACTAGAAATCAGTCCTGTCGCCTAGATCTGGTGGTGGCACATCGCATGAGTAGCTCGCTCTCATGCCTCCAGACGCCTGTGAATCTAAGCAAGGCGAGCCACAATAGCCTCCTGCTGAACAAGGAGAGTGGCCTGACCCTGAAGTAGCTAAGAATCAGTCTGTTTCATCTAATCCAATCTTCACTTGATCCGATCAAGTCTCTGAAAAAGATGATCCTGAAGCTGGTACAAGCGCAACAATATAAGCTAAAGAATCCACTGCAAGCGATCCACGACGAGTGAACGCCCGTGGGGGTGTACTGAATCGTCTAGGGGTAAATCGTGGATCAATGGTGGGATTAGATGATCGTTTTTAGCTACAGGCTGAGATGGTCCAGAGGAACTTGGAGGAGCCTCATGCTGCTGCTGGGCTTGCTAAAGTTAACGCTGAAGTTCTTCTTGTATCTTTTGCATTTTAGTAATTATAGATTGATTGAGGATGAGAGTTTCACATACACATCTGAAGGATCAATGAGTCCTATAATTTTAGACAACCTACAAATGAGATAACCAAATGGAAGACCAGCAGACAGACTATCGGACACCAAGATAGCGGACCGAAGACTTTCATGATACGAGATGGAGACACATGCGACAGCCCTGACTAACATTGAATAGAATGGTGACCATATCTTCTGGAAGATCAGCCTTGTTGCTTTTCCTGGGGAATACATTTTGAAAAATATGTTATGTAGAAGACGATAATCCCAGGTCATGAAAGAGGCGTGAAGAGCATTGCCATTATCCCATCTAGGGCACTCTCCATTGCTTAATGCTCGAGTTATAGTCTCTCAAGAGGCATGATCTGTCTCCTCATCATCTGAGAGCTCATCCTCATCAACAATTGAAACACCAGTAGCCTCAACTATGACAGCAAGACCGATTGTCCAAATCCCGTCGGTGAAATGAACTTCGAAGGACAACATGTATAGAATTTTTGAACTACTTCTCTCTGCACAGGTCTGCCCATATGGAGCACAGGCTCCCAACCAATTGCCTCCAAAAGTTAGACCACCCAATAAGGTGCCAAATCTTCAATTTTGGCAGATTTCTTACATATGACATCATGATTTTTGAAGTTGTACCAATTTGTAAGGTGTGATGTATCTGACCTGGTAGGGCAGGGTTTGGAAGGGGATTTAGATGATGAAGCAACCCCTTTACCCTTGGAAACTGTTTTCTTGGATGTGGGTTGTGGGGGCCCCTCATCGTGTTGGATCTTTAAACGGCATTCACGCCGAGGAGGAGACACATCTTTCCTACCATGGGAAGACATAGTAGAGCCCTATAATCCTTACAAATCTGTCCTAGGATTCAAAAGAGAAAGATACAACAAGAAAGAACAAATTCAAAGCCCTTACTAATGAAGAAGATGATAGAAAATTCTATTTGGAAGACAATGTACCACTTTGAAGAGCTTTAATCTTCAATTGGAGACCTAGGGAAGCTTTAGAAGTGATGGAGAGACCTCTAGGATGAAAGAAGAGGAGAGAAAAATGAGAGTGGAATGGTTTTGGGCAAGTCCGATTGCATTTTAAACAACCCATTTCGCGCCCGCTCGACAGTTCACGACTGGTCGTTAGACCGGTTGTACGACCTAATTTGCACAATCTATGCAGGTTTGAAAATCTACAAGAATGGGTTACCTTTTATTTCTTTAAACACGGTTTGTTTGTGCCTTAATCATGCAATTTAGGTTGCCCGATGGTTCATATTCATTGCACATCAAAATTATAAGATTGATCATATTATTTTAGGAGATTTTGATGCCTAAGATGACTAAATTTTAAGGTAAAATGAGATAAGGGACCTAAATTTCCAAATTTTCTTATATATGCTCAGGAATGATGAGGCTTAATCCTTTGATATGATTATTCTCAATGAGATTACTTAACTTAGATATGTTGTGGGCAAAAATCTCTCGATGTTCAGGGCTTAATTGATATGTAATCAGTTCATGCCATACAAAGTAGTCGAGAATCTCACATAGAAAATCACATATGAAGCTAAATCATTGAGTAAAACTGACCATTACGATGATTAGAAAAAAGATAATATATTTACTCAATCTAAGGTAATCAGGGTACCATTAGTTTAGCAATGAAATATACCAATACAGCATGCAAGAGCTAAACTTATTCAAAAAGTAATTTAAAGCTAAAATCCTCAGAATTTATCATAAAGTTCAATGATTTTAAGGCTAACACTAGAAACATTTAAACCTGCAAAACACAAAAACTTGTTAGCCAAAATCCAAAGCACAGCTTCCCATGAATTCTTAAGATAAATAGACTAAACACAATCCAAGGAAGCTGGCAAGGGACACGGAGGATCACTTCTCCTTCACGACCCATTTGGCAACAATTTTCATTGTGCCGCGGTCATGTGAGGATCTATTAAGAGTTCTCCTCTTTCCAGGAGAGCTGTTCTTTTTATCAGATTGCTCATAGCCCATCCTCATTTCATCATCATTTTGTTTATTTTATCATTGATTAGGGCTGCTTGTTTGAGCAAGGCATTCATCCGAGCATCATTCTTTGGGGGAGTAAAAAAATTTCTCCCTATATTATTTTTATTCTTAAGGCCAAGTGTGGTGCGCGTCTCTCCTTTTTGGAATAGATTTACTTATCTTGTGCTCGGAGGGAGAGAGTTGTGGGCGTTTAATGGCTAAACATTTAGATTTTAGGTGACCCACATCACCACAAGCATGACAACTAGGGGATGCTTTGGTTTTACTTCCTGATGCACCATAGTTCTTTCTCACCATAGGAGGCACAGAAGCAGTTTTAGAGATATGACTATTAAAATCAATTCCTCTTCTGTCCATAGGTGATCTCTCTACACCCAAGAGCTTTTCAAGGTTTTCTTCTCTTTGGGCAAAACGTCTTATAGAGTCAACAACTTGAAATTTAAGATGATCAATTTCAGCATTTTCCTCTTTGAGTTCTTTTTCTAGATTCACATATTTATTTAGAGTCTTACCATTCATGAATTTTTCTTTTTCATGTTTAAGAGCTTCGTTCTTCTTTTTCAGCTCTTCTAAATTTTGACCCAACTTTTGATTCTCAATTTTCAATCCATCAAGATTTTTGGTTAATTTATCATTTTCAGCCTTCATTTGTCACAACTTCTTTATGGTGTTCATATTTTCAATATACAGTTAGTCGTACACTTCTTGAAGGTCTTCATCCTCATCCTCATCATCACTAGAGGAGGTATGGTTAACATTGTCTCCCTCTTTCTCATTTTCAAGGAGAGTTGTGGTGGTGGAGATTATAAGAGCTTTCACCGATCTTTGTTCTCCATCACTACGGGATTCATAGAAATCGGATTCCGAGCTAGTATCATCCCAAGTGGCAACCATGGCCTTTCTCCCTCTATGTTTCTTTTCATCGTTTTATGTGCAATTAGGAGAAATGTGACCGTACTTCCTACAATTATAGCAGTTTGGCTCTTTTGATCTTCTGAAGGATTTACCTGTATGGTTCTTATGATCAAAATGCCTTCCTTGTGGTGGCTCTTGCTTTTAAAGAATTTCTGAAATCTCTTAGCCATAAGAGCCATTTCTTCTATGTCCATTTCCTCATTCTCATTTTCTTTAGAAGTGTGTGCTTTGTGAGAGGTTTTCAAGACTGAATTTTTAGATTTTGTGGGAAGTTTGAAATGTAGTTCATGAGTTTGAAGGGATCCTAGTAATTCTTCAACTTTCATAGTGTCTAGGTCCCTATACTCTTTTAGAGCAATACTTTAGATGAGAAGTGTTCTGGTAGAGATCTTAAGATTTTCCTATAAATTTTGCTATCCGGAACCTTCTCTCCTAGTCCACACATGTCATTGATGATGTTATTTAGATGTGTGAAAAATTGCATGAAGGTTTCATCCTCCTCTATTTTTATATTCTCAAATCGTGTTGTAAGGAGTTGGAGTTTAGATCTTTTGACTATACTTGTTCCTTCATGAGTCACTTCTAGAAAGTCCCATACTTCCTTACTAGTTTGGCAAATTTGAATGCGACCAAATTCATCTTTCGAGACTGAATAGAAAATGACATTTAAACCTTTAGCATTACAAACATGTTGAGCTTTATCAAAATCAGTCCACATGGGCTTCTCTCTTAATCTAAGGACATCCGGTTCACCTTCCTTACTTATGGTATCCATTGGGACATTATAACTAAATTTAATCATGTCCCATACATCAGAATCGATGGATTCTAAAAAGATACGCATTCGAGCTTTCTAATATGGATAGTTGGATCCGTTGAAGAACGGTGGCTTGATGACGGAAGTGGAGTCTTCCATAGACATATTTTCAAGCTCACTCTAGGATCAACCTCTAGGTGGTTAAGCCTTTGAAGAGGAACCCTCTTTGATACCAATTGAAATTTCGATTTGCACCGCTATTGAGATAAGCTTGAAGGTATGCTCATGTCCTAGACGAGGGGTGATAGGATTTTTACCAATTCCTTGTCAATTAAAAACTTTAGTGCAGTCACAATCCAATTTACCAATTAAGTCTAAGTAAATGCAAGTAAATAGATCACACAAGATCTTTCTAAATTATCAACTATACTAAGACAAGCGTTCGATCAAACATTTGATATGCATGCTTGTACTAAGCATTCAAGGATTTCATATGAGCATTTTGTCAAACATGAGATGGGCATTAAGTTAAGCACTTATAAAATCAATCTCAAATCATACTAATGAACAAGATGCATTTTACCACATTACACACGATGTATAGTGGTTCGACAATGAGTCTACTCCACTCTCGGTTCAAGTACTCAACTCCTTTGAGCACACCGGCATTCACTATCGGAGGTTTTAAATGAGGTTCACCTCTCAACCTTTACAACCTACACAAGGACTCCTCAAATCCTACACAAGGACAATACACATATTCTCTCGTGTCGGGCCTAAGCAAGGAATTCCACGTCCTACGCAAGGACACACACGTCCTACTCAAGGACAACTCCAAGATTGGGTCAGAATCTCTATACCCTAATCTCAACAAGGAAGGGGAATTAAACAATGGACTCTATAAGCTTAAACACTTACAAAAGATGGGCCCCGATTGATCATCGTTAAGTAGCTTCAGCTTCCACGAATGCTTCAGCTCCTCTCCAAGCTCCCACAATCTGCTACCAATGCATATGATGATCCTAAACTAATGCCGGGTAGATGGAAGAAGGTATTGATGTTCCATATGCCTATTTCAATGTAATGGTCAATGAAGGAACTATCAATCTGATCATTCAATGGCTTCAAGTTGAAGTTTCAATGATAGGGACAGCCATGAATGCTATGCTTGAGTTCATTGTTCAAATCGAACTTTGAATACTCAATGTAGTGCCATTAATGGCTAGGTTTGACAGATGAACTCAAGACAATGATGAATAAAAGAGATTAGGTAAAGATCTTAATTTCCTCTCTTAATGCTCTTAATGGGTGTGCAAAGGATGCCATTAATGGCCTCAAGATATGCCTTTTTATAGGCCCAAAAACAAGCTCCAATGGATATAAAATGGTCACTTTCTGGCCTGTCAAATACCCTTGAGGACCGGTCGGATTTGAGGGTCTTACGACCGGTCCTCAGACCAGTTTACCTTTAACAAAAAATAGACCAAATGTCACTGGACCTTTTTTATCCTTTTACGATCGGTCATGCGACCGGTCTTAGGAGGCCAGCGACCAATCTTAGCAGGCCAACGACCGGTCTACCCTATATCATTTTAATCAAATTGTTGTTGGACGTTTTTCGTCCATTTACGACTGGTCGTGCGACCGATCCTTAGAGGCCAACGACCGGTCCTCAGATCGGTCTTCGGACAGCCAAATCATGAACATTTTTCTTTAAAAAACATGCTGACCAAATGTTTTCTACAGCCGACCAGTCACCCGACCGATTGTCAGGATAAGTGCATGGCCTAATATAGGGTGAACTTCATCATCTATTTAGGTGCACAAGGTGATGGTTTTCCTAGTTTTTCAACTGTTTAGTACCTACACGATGGAGGTTCAAGACTGATCATCTTGACCTTTAGTTCGTGAATCAAATGGCAATCTTTAAGTATGATTCAAATGCCATAGAATAGGGTGTTTTCAGATCATATGGGTTGTCTATATGCAACTTACCTTCCGAGCTTGTTTTGGCTTGAACTTAAGTGCGGAAAGCTACTACGATCTTCAAGTCCCGAGTCTTCAATCTTCGTCGAGGCTCACAAGACTCAACTAACTTAAGCGATCACGGAATTGACAATACGATGCACGAATCAGTGCACTAACATGATGTAGTTGGTCCGTCTTAAGTCTTCGGTCTTCATCTTTATTAAGCTCAACTGACACTAGATTCACTGACCTAAGTGATTGACAAACAAGGTTCACTAGTATGTTATAGAAAAGTGCACTAACAGTGTGGTCCACTTATTCAATGATTTTCCATCATCTTTGAATTCATGTCTTAAAATAGGATGATCCATTAAGTGAACCGTTTGGATGAAGTGAAATGATGGTATTCCAAAATTTTATACAATAACCAATAGGGCATAAGACATATCTTTCATCCTAGAGTGTCTTAAAAGTTACATTTAATGTTATTAGTGTGGCCCACCAGAGTATTCTTCTGGTTCATATTTTACCCAGCATCTTAAAATAATGGTATTGACTAGAAGGACAGTTCAGATCATGATACGAAATTTAGTGGACCCTACTCTATCTTTTTGTGGCCCTAGGATGATTTTAACGTCCCAAGGCGCTGGTTCTCTCATTCTAATTTCTACTCTGGACGATTATTTGGGCTTCACAAGTAGTTCTGGTCATGATTCATTCAGATGGACATCCATCACTCATATACATGGATGATCATTTGGACTATGAAATGACGGTCATAGATTCACAGATGCATGGTTCTAAATCTGTTATTATGAAGGGATTAAAATCAAAGGCTTTAAGTGTCCTAGGATGGTTTAAATGGTAGTCATTGATCAATCCAGTGTGGCCCACAATCTTGAATCTAACTTATTGCTTGACTCATACACTAAAATGACTTAAAAATAGATAGATGGCCTGTAAACATCAAGGTACAGCCATAGACAGTAGTCCCCACATCATCGGCACCAAAAGCTTGAAGTCATCATCATTATCACTATCATCAAAGGAAAAGGAAAATTGGAAAGGTATACTTACTTGAACTTCTTGATCAACGGTTGATATCGATGACTGAAATAAATAGATGATTAAGATGGAAGAGAAGGTTGAAATGGCCCACTAAAATCATCACTCTCTCCCGCTCTCTCTTTCCTCTCATTTTTCCTTTTTTTTCTACGAATGCTCTCATTCTTCTCCATTCTCTATTTAGAGAGAGAGAGAGATAGGTAAGACTCAATCCCTAGTCTTCCATCTCCACCAAGAGAGCTTTAACCAACCAATCCATGTTTCCTTTTTGTTTATTAATGAAAAATTAATTTATTTAACCCTATTTTCTATCATTATAAAAATTTTAAACGACAAGAATTTCTCTGGTCGTTACACTATATTACAGTAATGGGTTGCCACCTATTTTTAAAGGGTGATTGTCAATTCACTACTTCTGATGATACGATGAACAAACCAAATCATGGCCAATAATACTCTAGATTATCAATTTGCACGAGTACATAGACGAGGCTGGTCCCGGGAATGAAACCCCATTCCCTCGTGCTCTGGAACTCCTTAACTCGTTCATGATATCTACATTCAACTGTGCCCCGGAGACACGGTCGAAGCACGCCCGCCTTCCCAAGAGAAAGA